>VWZI01010423.1:1463598-1648190 GCA_013396835.1 Psilopogon haemacephalus
TTTTTACTGCTGTGGGAAATCTCATCTGTACTTGCTGTCTGATCTAGAGATCCCAGCACACATCAGTGGGAGTCTGTTCCTTCCCTTGTCTGAGTACTGGATCAAGTCCATGTAAAACTATTAAAAAATAATATATGAAAAAGCCCAAACCAAACAAACTTCTGAAAGTCAGTCTTTCCCAAACACAAATATCTTGCCACTTCAGATTTCTGAATACAGTTTATTAGTTATGAATTCTACAAACTGTCACTTAAAGTATCAATAATATTGGCATTTTAATACTCTTACTAAAATATACACATTTCAATCCTTTTCTGGATTACAAACTTTCATATCATAGGCACATGTCAATACTTAGCAATCTGCTTGTAAACAAAGCACACAAGCAGTTGTGTATATATATATATATGCACACACATATGTGTGTGGGCTATATACACAAGTTAAAAGGTCATGACCTGAGATATTTAACATCCTGGACTTAGATATTTTAAAAACTAAT
Source organism: Psilopogon haemacephalus (assembly GCA_013396835.1). Taxonomy (NCBI): domain Eukaryota; kingdom Metazoa; phylum Chordata; class Aves; order Piciformes; family Megalaimidae; genus Psilopogon; species Psilopogon haemacephalus. The sequence continues at coordinate 1,464,101 of VWZI01010423.1, forward strand.
TAAAAAATTAAAATGGAAAACAGAAGTGTGTGTACATATATATATATGTGTGTGTGTGTGTGTGTGTGTGTGTTTGTGTATATAAGGGCTACATGCACAGGTTAAAAGGTCATGACCTGAGATACTTAACATCCAGACTTAGATTTTTTTAAAAACAAATTAAAAAATGCAAACAGAAGTATACACATTTACAAGAATCATGGACAGGGAATACAATCTGTGTCAAACATACTGCCTAAAATATTATTGGTGCATACCTCAATAATGAACTCATAATCATTTCAAACCAAGAGAAACCTGGTTTGCTTTATAACCTGGATCCTGAGGTGATGGAGTAACTCCAGAGAATGACAATGAGGCTGGTGAAGGGCCTGGAGCACCTGGCCTATGAAGGAGCTGGGGTTGTTCAGTCTGGAGAAGAGCAAGCTGAGAGGAGACCTCATCACTTTCTACAACTACCTGAAGGGAGGTTGCAGCAAGAAGGGGGATAGCCTCTTCTTGATGACATGAGACAGGACTAGAAGAAATGGTTATAAGCTGTGCCAGAGGAGATTTGGGCTGGAAATTAGGAAATATTTTTTTTCAGTGAAAGGGTCCTCAAACATTGAAATGGTGTGCCCAGGGCAGTGGTGGAGTTGCTCAGGGTGTTCAAGCACCAAGTGGACCTGGCACTTAGAGACATGGTGTAGTGCTGACCCTTCAGTGCTGGGTCGAGGGTTGGACTGGATGATCTCTGAGGTCTTTTCCAACCACATATATGTATTCTTCTGTGATTCTGTTATCACTGCCTGTATTGTAAATCTGGGGAATTTCTGCAAAATTCCAAACCCCTTGTTAAATAAAGACACAGAGGGGTGGGGGAGGGGTAGTGGGGGGGGGGTGTGGCAACGGGGGGATTAAAAACATCAATCAACCAGTAAAATGTATTTTCATTTTATTAGATAAATTAAATTATTCTGAATATATCTGTCAAGAAGATGGTTCATGTAAGTAAAATCCTAAGTCTGAAAGATAATGAGATTTGTGACTAGAAATGGATGTTAATTCTGCCTTTTATGTTGTTTCACACATTAAGTATTTTTCAGTTGAAATTATTGGAAATTGCTTTGGCTAAAGCCTTAAGTGCTCAAGAAGAAAATATGGAATGCTTCCAATCTGCATTCATGAATATAAAAGTATTTTAGCAAAACTTGAGTGAATCTGGAGTGAGAAAAAGGAAAGGTTAGAGGATTTTTGTTTTTAAAAGCGGGGTGGGAGCTGTAGTCAGGACAAAGAAATTTTCTTGGATATATAAAGGCCTGCAGGATTTATTTTCCCAACATCACACTTACCTTATGGATATTTCTGTTTTGGAGTACCACCATAGGCTTCCACAAAACATCTTCAGCAGGTATAATAATGCCTCCAACAGGCATGGCAAGGCCCATCAAACACCAAAAGTTAAAAATGCTTTGTGGCGTCTGAAGGGGAAGAGACCATTCCTCAACATTTCTGTGTAATGAATTTCAATAAACCAAAAGTTCAGGAATGACACCAGCTACCTTACTGCATGGCACTTGGCTTGTGAAATCTGTTTCTGGTACAAGCATACACGTGGTGGACTTTCTGTCTGTTACAAATGATTCCTGTTAGAACAAAAGCTAATGGCAATTGCAGCAGGCAGCTGAGCAGAACTACACCAAAACAAAAAAACACAAACAAACAAAAAAAACAGCAACCCCAAAACCAAGCTAACTATGACAAATCAGGGCTGATATAGATACAGGGCAAGAGCACAAGCAAGGCTCATGGAATGAAGGACTAGCCAGAGCAGGAGACCAGATGGTCAAAAATGAAGGAAAAAGGCAGTTACATCAAAGTAGGAAGCCTGAGTTGGAACAAAGACCAGGAAAAATTCTTGAGCATCACAGCTAGGCTATCATATATTCCAGTCTTTATACACACAAGGGAGGCATGAGGCAATTCATGCTAAGCTACAGGTTGCTCCTAAACACACAATTGCAAGCCAGTCACATTTCAAACCATGCACCTTGGATCTCCTAGAACTCCAGTGACCAGCAGAAACCCGGGGTTCTTCAACTCAGTACCATAATTAGCAATAGCAGCACAGAAAGGTACACATGGCCCATCTGTCAAATAAAGTCCCCCACACTCAACAGATGACTACTAGGTGTAAACAGCCCAAAGACAGACTTGTAATGTGCTACGTCTGCCGTCTCGCACCAGGTGATCTGCGAGTGCAGACAGGCACACACATTAAGAATGGTCATGCAAATTCTTCCAAGCTCTTAGCCATGATCCAGTTTGTCTCAGAATCAGCGTTAACATTCTAAAACTGTTTTTCAGGGGAAGGACTCTGAAAAAAAGTAACCTCTAAAAGAGCTACTATAAACTCCTAACACTCTTTAACAGGCAGGTAAGTGGGAGGCTGCAGATTTTCCCTGAGATTCTGTACTCTGCAGTCTAGAAAAAGGCTTCCACAAACCTATCAGGAAAGTAAAAGAAACCATCTCACATTCTCTTTTCTCTTTAGTGAAGAACCAAGGCCTCTGACAAAGACCTTGTGTCATCCCTAATATGGGTTCTCTAATGGGTGTGCAAAAAGCCAGTCCACACATGGAGCTCTGATATATATATATATATATATATATATATATATATATATCTTCCTTTGCTCTCCAACTCTCACTTTCTCTCTCTCTCTTCCTCCCTTTCTGTTCCTCCCTTTCTCTCCTTAATGTTCCCTCTTCTTTTCCTTCCCATTTTCCCTCTGCTCCAGTTCAATCCAATAAATTAAATTCATTGGCCATTTGGCATCAGTTTGCCTTTATTTACTTTAAGGGAATTATCAGAATCTTAGAACAACCCCTGCCGCTGAGCCGGACTCATAAAGGATAACCAGGTCACGACAACTGTGACTTAAACTTCCTTCACCTCAGAAGAGAATGACTACTAGGTGCTGAAAAAACAAACCAAACCAAACAAACAAAAAATAATCACTGCAGCAGTTGGGAAGCATCCTCACATTCAAATCAGCAGTTCCCCTCCAATTATCTTTTACTTCTTAGTGTGGTGGCACCTCAACACATTTGAGTGTAGAACACATCACACTTATCTCCAAATCATAAGATCAAAGAGCAATTCCTGTGTCTGACATGCTATTTTTTTAAAGTAGCCACAAGAGATCCACATCACGTGGCTGACAAATGTCGTGTCTGTTGAGGGATTTGGATTAACCTGGTAGAATCAGCATTAAATAAAATTAAAAACAAACTAGAGACAAAGCATGAGATCTACTGGCACTTGCCACGAGTTTGTGGTTTCACCCTTTGATGAGTTTCAGCTCAGAGTTACCACCACAGTTTAGAAATGGCAGGTATGTCCTCATCACCACCAAGCTTCTCAGGAGCTCTCCCCCAAAGCAAAATCCATTGCCCTGCATGGCCTACTTCTTTCAGCATGGAAACATCTTTCCACCATAGAAGGTCTAACGGTTAAAGCTTTTCTAATATTCACAGAACAGTGGCAATGCTTTCAAGAAATTACTCCTGTACCACCACCCAACTGCCCTTCCCTTGGCACAGTGACTGAGTCTCCCAGAGAAAAATAAAATCAGCAGTAATACAAGCAATGTGTAAGCACACCACGTGCCAAGAAGTGGCTATCACAAAGGAAATCTTGAAGCCAGTGAAGAAGGGACAAAGATCAGAAATATGAAAGACTGGAAATGTTTATTGGAGAACACGTTGCCAAATTAAAAAAACAACCAACCCACAAACCATTTTAGCAATGATTGAAATATAGAAAAGGGCTGCAGCTTGCTTGCACACGAGACAACTGCTGAAGGAAACATTATCAGCACTCAGCTGTTTATGAGCACCCCAGGAGCAAGCATACATATATATAAAAGAACTACTTGAAGCAAAACCCATCTTCTTTTTTTCTTCTCACCTAGGTGAAACCCTCCATATCTCTGGTTTTCATCCATACAGATAAACAAACCCACTACTACAAAAATAAAAATCTTAAGCAATTACAGCTTGCTATTCATAATCCTATAGATTTTTACACTCCAGTTCAACTCGAGTTTCATCTCAGCTTGTTTAGGCGGCTCTGTCACATGTTGGATGTTAAAAGCCTACTCAGCCTATCCCCTCTCTAAAGCCAGTAAAAGGGAATACAGGGCTTCAAAAGTCACTTCAGATCTTCTAAAGATCTAAATTATCTTATAGATAATTATCTTCATTGACCATAAAGGGAGCTGAACAAAACAGTCTCTCAAATTACAGCACTTAGGCAGCATAAACCCAGGCTTTAATACATAACTTCAAAAGGCACGTGACCAGCCCCTTCGGCTTCAGAGGGATAACATCTGTGCTTAAAACCTTTCCTGACAACACTGACCATAGCAAAGGGCAACATTTCTGGTTTAGGAAGGTGGTGTGAGAAGGCTACACGAGCATTAAAGGGAAGAAGACTACCTCAGAAAAGCATGTAAAGTGGTTTTTCCTTGCTAAACACTGATGCAGCTGAAGTGTCGTTCCGATCTGAATTAATTCCTACACCTTTTGATTCATAGGACAGTATGTAGCCACTGTGCATTTATACACCCAATTCTTTTGTTGAAAGCAGGTGGTTAACTGCTATTCTTCCCTAACTTTCCAGGTTCAAGCACCACATCTAAATATCACTGTGGCAATTCAAAAGCCAAATTCAACCAGCTGAGAGGAACTAACTAAGCCTGAATTTTGCATGAAGTCATTCTTGGCCATAAGTTACAGTGTGCACCTGTTTTCCAGGCTTTCAGCACACTTTCCAAGAAATTGTTCTAATCCAAATAACTTAAAATAAAATTTCATCAAATTTGTCTTTTATGAAACACATATTGGGTATTTTCATTTATGCAAAGCTCCAGTTTCCAGGCAGCAGAGAGACCTGCAGTCTTTAATGCAGTCTGACCTTAAGGCTCTGCAAGGTAAGGGACTATCATTATTGCAAACATCACTGAAACCTGTATGAACTCAACATCAGAAATACATCACTCTCATGTAGAGCATCAAACCAGCAGGGATGTACAGGCATTTGGCATCCTGGTAAGGTTACACAGATTTTCTTTCATGACGGCACTGTTAAAGCTCTGCTCACGGAAGGATTTTTACAAATGGAGAATTAAGGCATATTAAATTTTAAAGTGTTTACCAACTACAGATATACAGCTTGAGAAGTCCAATGCCTGGTTTTTGTAATGTACGAATCATTTTTGATACTGAAGAATCTACCTGACAGCAGTAGAGTTATGTTTTGGTACCGGGAGCATTCAGCACTTCTACTAATCACACTCCACAGTTCTCATACCGTGCATTAAGAAGAAAAACAAAAAAACAACAAAAAAAAAAAACCAAACCACCAAACCCAGCCCTAAACATTTTCTTATAAAATGAAACAGTCACAGAGAACAGAGAAGGGTTATTTGGAGGTCAGGGGAATGCAGGGAGCCTCTGCAGAGAGATTTTCATGGCTCTGTTTCTCTTGGAAGCAGTGACTTCAGGATCGACTTCATCAAAGAGTCTGCAGTAACTACCATGCAAAGGACCTGCACCTTCTCGAAGCACAGCAACAGAGGGAGGATTACAGCCTTGGTGACAATATATTTTGTGCAGATGCGAGAATGGGCTGAAATTCTTCTTTTGGAAAATGGGTTTACAGCAGAAGACAACAGGTCTTTGATGGTAGATGTTACATTAGGAAAGATGGAGAAGGAAGGAAGAAGAACTGGTGTTGACATTCTCATTTGGGAAAAGATTCACTTACCTGTGGAGCTACTGCATGCCTCTACCAGATAGAGGTGTGTACTAATGCCCCATGCTCTTGGTATGTCTGATAATTTCAAAGTACAGACACATGGTTAACTGTATGGCATTCAACAAGGCCAAGTGCTGGGTGCTGCACTTCAGTCACAAAATCCACATGCTACACTACAGGCTTGAGAAAGAGTGGCTTAAAAGAAGCTTGGCAGAGAGGAAGTTGGGGGTACTGATTGACAGCTGTCTGAACATGATCCAGCAGTGCACTCGGGCAGCCAAGGAGGCCAACAGCATCCTGGCCTGTATCAGGAATTGTGTGCCCAGCAGGAGTGACGAAGTGATTGTGCTCATGTACTCTTCACTGGTGAGGCTGCACCTCTAATACTGGGTTCAATTTTGGGCCCATCACTACCAACAAGACATTAAGGTCCCAGAACATGTCCAGAGAAGTGAGAAGACAGCCTCTAATTCTTCATGACAAGTGACAGGACTAGAAGAAATGGTTATAAACTGCACCAGGGGAGGTTTATATTAGCTATCAGGGAAAACTCCTTCATCGAAAATGTCAAGGTGCACTGGAACAAGCTGCCCAGGGAAGTGGCATAGTCATTATCCTGGAAACATCTGGATGAGGAGCTCAGGGACATAGTCTAGTAGTTGTGTACAGGGAGATGTTAGGTCATAGTTGGATTCAATCTCAAATTCTTTTCTAACCAAGCAATTCTACGATGCTTCTAAATCACCTTAAGATCTATGAACCCCCAGTAAACTGGTCAAAGGGTACAACCTGTAGTATCATTGGGACATCAAATACCTTAGAACTCCAGACAAGTGTCAAAGAAACACCTCGTCACATTCCAGTGGTTCAACTTACTGCTGGGAACAAAGTTTTGTGCCTTTGTGTACAACTCAGGAAGTGAGAAGATAACTATTTACATCCACCCTTGAGTTCCTGAACATAACCTGTCTGCCAAATCATTACCTTACCATCACCTTAAAACAATCAGCATAAACAAAGTATGTTTGGGCTTTTTGTTTGGGTTTGTTTAGTTGGGTTTTTTTTAACTTAGAAGGAAAAGTGAAGGACAGCTCCAAACTACAAGAATTTACTTCTCTTTGCAATACCATGAGTTAGAAGTGGATAGACCAAACAAAAATTAGCAAGCCTTGGAAACCACTTGAGTGTAAATGGTTGCAAACCTATGTAATGCATCATTATGTGTTTTATCTACTTTTAACATTTGGCAAGTTTATTACTACCTAGAGCTTCTCCCTTGCAGAAAACAGCTCTTTTTCTTTGCCTTATACACAGCCTATGGCAACAACCCCCAACCCACACGATTTTTAGAAAGAAACCACAAAAAAAAGCACAAGACTCACAAATGGTAACTGGGATATAAAGCTGCCCTTCCTTCCCTTCTGCTCAAGTAAAGTAATAGAGAAAAGAGAGTGGAATTTCAGTCCTGTGTTTCTTAAGTGCAGATCAAAACAAATCCTCACTTCACTACAGTTTCCCTGCTAGTTACATCGCAACTTCCTCCGTCACAAGAAGACAAGGAGAAGAGCCCTCTGACACACTTAGCCTCCAGAAAGCCATCCCAAGGGAGTTATAACTGCTGGTAAATAACTACATGCTTAAACAACATTGTTCTTTTTAACAACAACAACAAAAACATGAAGTAGCAGAGCTTGCATAAGCAAAAGTAAATAACTATTTCTCAGCCAAGTCAAAGATAAGACCAATCTGGTGCTAAGGCAAGATTTCCAAAACCGTACTCTTAAGGATTAAAAGTTTAAAGCTGAATCAGTATTCTATTGCCAACAGAACATTTTCTACTTCTCAACTCCATGAAAAGGGCCTTTCAAAAATATTTTTCAATAGTAAGATCACTCACGTCCTTTAAATACAGTAATCCCCTCACGCACACCTTCTGTGAAATGAGAAGAGAATCTTAAATGTGCGAACTGACAACACGGACAATCTCGCTTCTAGCTTTGCTTCTGCTAACAGTTTCTAAGCTGAAGCACCTATTACTTAAAGCATAGTGAATTTTACTGCACAGAAGACAGGGTCCTCATTGCAAAGATCACATTTCAGTATTGCCACAGTCAGTTCTGAAGTACTTGGGAACACTGCATTAAGAACCTAATTTAGCTCCTAACAGAAACCTACAATTACTTTTCACTAAACAAATGGAAGATGATTTTCAAGCCAATTTTCAGAAATTATGTCATAATTTAGAAAGTGTTTTTAAAAATGGGGGGAGAAAGGAAGGAAAAAAAAAAAAAAGACAAAGTTAAATTTCAAGTCCCATAAGTTTCTCAAGTTAAATTCACCAACACTGAAACATCAAATTACAGCCTTGGACAAAGGACAGTGACTCACTTTCTTCCCTTCTGTCTTCATATGTGTAAATCTCGTAATTAGTATGATGATGACCAATTACAGATCACATAACCATGAAGCTTCTTAGTCAAAACGGAAATCCATTCACCTTTTTTTTGTTTGTTTTTCCTATTCTGCTGCACAGAGTAACTTGCATTTAACTAGTTGAAGTCTCGGAGGTGACAGCATCACAGTACTCTTGCACAGATTTTTGTAAAGTAAGACTGTGGAGTGTAACAGAAAGCTTGTTTGTTCCTTTAACTATCAAAGCAATACTCTATATACAGAGTACTCTGGCATTTTTCAGCCCCTGGATATCGTATTTCTGGGCACTGACCTAATTTATAGGCATTAAGGTGGTTGAGAATACAACTGGGGAAAAAAGTGGGAGATAAAACATTTGAATGAAAGTAATAATTAAAAATTCAAACAGCACACAGTCTATCCTTATAAAGAATTCCATTAAATCCACCTTCTTCCTAATTCCAAATAAATCATCATAGAATCATACAATTGTTTCAGTTGGAAAATACCTCCAAGATCATCAAATCCAGCCATCAACCCAATGCCACCACGGCCACTAAACCAAGTCCCGAAGCACCACATCTACATGTTTTTTGAACACCTCCTTGGGTAACCCATTCCAAGGCCTGACCAAAGCAGGATACTCATTCAGAGCTAGGGGTAGGAAGGTGGGGATTTTATTTCTAAATTACTCTGAACAGTATCTTGTATAATCCAATGAAAATTATGTTTTTGTTGTTGTTTGTATAAACACCAGTTGCAAGCTAAATTCGTAACGCAGGAGTGGAAACACTTCACATTTTTAACATGGAAACCATACTGCACAGTCATCTGCTCTGACTTAGCATAATACAGGACAGCTTAGTCTCACACTGAATCCAATGAGGATGCCTTATCTCCAACATGTCTTTCACAAATTCATCCAGTTTTAATCTAAAGGCTTTAACTGCAGAATTGCCATAACTGTTTCACAAAGGTGATTCAGTTATACAGAAGCACTTCGTCCCAAAGGATGCTGAAGGCACTTTACTAACTGAAGTCAAAAGCTCTCTGTCAACCTTTTCAAGGCAAAGTTTAGTAGCTGTTTAACAGTTCAAAGATGGATTTAACTCTTCAGACTGCTTTGAATTTAAACAAAATAATCAGTTATTTACCATCCTGCTCAACAGTGAGAGGTGAAAAGAACAACACAACAGAAACAACAAAACCAGCAAACTCTCAGCTCTGTCTAGGCAATTCATACCATCTAGTCTTTTACACTTTGTGTTGGGTTGAAATTACCCCCAAATAATTTTACCAGACCAGCTCAGACGGCTTAGAAGCAAAGGAAGCTATATATTTACAGCAAGCTAAAATTTACAAGCATATAATACAGTGCATATGCACCCAAATATATTTACAAATATTTACTGTTCTTTACGAATTAGAAATAACACAAGGATCTTCACAGGGATCCCTCTGAACTGTTCCTCAAACTCCCTGAACAAACACCAGAAGGGGCTAATAAGCAGCTTTTGCTCCTCCCCCCAGAGAGAAAAACCAAGAAGGTCACAACTATTATTATTTAGCCAAGGTTAGTGCAGAAATCAGCCAATGCAGAGAGGTTAAGGAGCAATGATGCAAGAGGAAGAAAGGAGGAAACTATTACACAGTAGCTTATGTACTAGTCCAGCAAATTAACTAAATGATATAGATTTATCTTCTTCTTGTCCTTCTGCATCCAGTATTATTCTTTATCTAAAATTCTGAGTGAAATTAGTGTTAGCCCTATTAACTGTCACACACTTCTTCCACTGGCTGTAACAAGGGTGCGTTTCTTTGTCTTAAAGCAAGTAAAATGTGCTATTTTAAATAATATGGTAATGGATATAGTCATCATTCCCCTCATGGCATAATTAAGCCAAATCACCCTGGATTAAAGAAGGCTTAAGTGCTGCATAATACAAGATGACAAATGGGAAGTGAATGGACAGACAGAACATGGATGGGATGGGACATGGCACCGGACATGAAGCTTCTCAACTGTTTTTCCTGAAAGAAAGACAACTACATCTACACCTTGACACTGACCTATAGATAACATCCATGAAAGCCTTTCTAATTGATAAAGATACATACCCCTATGATACTCAAGCCTTTCATGTAGTCCTGACGAGGTTGGGCCTGTGGCACACAGCCTGCTAGAACCACTTTCTTCTTCCCTTCTTGGGCTTTCCTAAAAAAAGACAGACAGACTTTGTGTTAATATTTACAAAACTGATCATTTTCAACCTTAAAATAGTCATATTGCTCATGACACAGGAAAGCAACCACTAAGAAAACATTCCCAAATCAGAAGCAACCTGTACAAGTCTGTGCTTCAAGAAACCAACGAAATCAACATACTGAAAGAACCCCACATGAAGCTACCAAGCTATAGCACATGTGGATAATTTTGGGGAGTACCTACAGAGACCATTACCACTGTGTATCATGGGCAAAAGCGTAACCCTGAAAGCCCTAATGGAATTAAATGGAACTTCATTTGCCACAATGATAGCAGAGAATCTGGTCAAGAAAATGAAGACACAGATATTAAGTGCAATTCAAGAAAAGTCAGACTGCAATGGACAGCAATCAGCAACCACTGGCTCTAAACACAGCATTTATGTAGTACCTGTCAGAAATGATCACTTATATCAATTTTCTGATGTGCATTTACTTAAAAATGTTCTGGTAAATGCTTACTTAAATTCATACTGAGAATTTTCAAACTTCAACTGCTTGCCTTTGGCAGAGGAACATTTCTTGGGATATTAACTTAAATCTTTCCTTAGCTTTGATCCTACCTTTGCACCAAGAAGGAAACCAAAGCACTAAGAGAAATTGTTAACATTGTTCATTTTGTTAGCAGTGCTCTGACTCATTTTCAGTTCAGCAGTGAATATTGAGCCATCACAGAGTCTTCAAACTACAGGAAGGCTTGAACAGAACTACTGGCTGCATACAAAACAGTCAGATGCAAAGCTTGCTTATGTTCATTAAACTTGGAAGATCAGCCATTAACACATTAGCCCAACATGACTACTGCATTGCAAAGTGCAAAACAGTAAAGAAGAGAGGCACTGAATAACTTTAGCAGACATTCTAGTTCTAACAAGTTATGGGTTGCACTAAGAACTAAATTTCCCAGTTGGATGCTGTATCACAACCCCCTGGCAGACTTCTGTCAAACTGGAACCTTGTAAATCTGTATTTTTTCCAGCAATATATGGATTCATGAAGTGTTTACTGTTATGTTGGAACAGGGTAAGACATGTCATAACATTTTCCATTAAAAAATCCTTACCCAAAATAAACAACTGCTTAGACAATTTTGCACTCTTCAGCTTGCTTGAGCTGCCTCCAAGCTGAATGCATTAGAGAAAATGAGGTTCAGCAAGCATGAGGATGCTACACTCAGCATCTCGAGATCTCCAGCAAATACAAATTTTAAAAAGGTAATTATAAAAAAAAAAACAAAAAAAAAAAACCAAAAACCACAAACCCAGACTGGTGTCACACACAGCTCCACCACTCACGATTTTCACTTTGTGCTCATAATATGATGAATTCATTTACAAATTATAGTTCCAATGAAACTTCATAAGAAGACACAAATTGTAGTAAGAAATGAGATCACAGCCTTATGTGGGCTGCTGCACTACAATGAGGAATTTTGAAGGAACAAATTAAATATCCTGCACAGAGACAGGTGCAAAGTAAGGGGGAAACATATTATGCCTATTACCTCATATCTAACATAAATGTAGCAAATCTCTATGAAGTGCTCAATTTCAGTTTAGTAGGACTTTCAGGGAATCTTCAGACATCCATCATACAGAGCTTCACTGGTTCTCTACTTGCACGCTGAAGTATATAATATAAATGCAAATCCTTTCATCTCTTCCTTGATAATATTTCTCTGGATAAAGAACTATGATGAAATGCTAACTTAGTATACTTCTTGAGCGGGGAATCTAGCAACATGTCTCCAAAATCTACAACCCTCCTTTTCTTTCAGTTCTAAATATTTAAAGGCTTTGCCAAACTTCAATAAAAATCACCTACTTCTACACAGCTGAGTAAAAAATACAAAACGAAAAACTCCTACTTCGTGCATTACCTAAAAATGTCACACAGCACTATGTGACACTCCACTAACTCCAAAGATAAAAATCACTATCTGTATAGCCTAACAGATTCAACCTAATGCCTCCAGGCAAGACAGTAAGACCTGTCTCCAGCAAACAAAGCGCACATCCCTGGGCAGCTCCACATCTGGTATCATCTGCTGCTACCATCAGCTATCCCCAGCTACTTGAAAACCTGTGAGCGCTACCCAAGGAAAAACTTTTATTTGAGTCTTTTTAGCAGAGAAGAGAAAAAAAAATATAAACAAAGTTTCCCTTGACACACTGAATGGCATTTTAATGTTATTTCACAGCTTTAACATTTTGCTGTATCTTCTGGGAGTATAACTGGAAGTTGGCGGGGGGAGAGGGGAAGTTAAACTGAATATTCTTCATAATAAGCATTGCTCTCATTTAACTTTTTTAAAGTTATGCAGGTCTCTGCAGAATAAAGAATTTCGTAGAGCTGGATTTATTTATTTTTTTAACTTTAAAATGTGATTAAGTGGAAATGTCAGAATTAATTTTTCAATTGTAAGGTATTTTCGTGATCTCCGTAAGATGCTCTACAGTCCGCAACACCCACCAGAAATGAACAACCTTTGTAAGGAAATCATGGAAATTTTGGCCTCGTTTTCAAGAAAGCAATTCTCCAAATACGCACTCCAGCACTATATTGTCATCTCCTTTTAACATTCTTTAATAAGGTCTCCTCATATTAACATAAGCCTACGAAAATTATTCTTCAGAAATCTAGTTAGTACAGCAACTCTATTAAAAAAGCCTTTATCCTTAAAAATGATGAATAGAAATGAGACTGATACCTCATGGAATCTAGTAGGTGACATGAATAAATACATCTTCCCTTTCAGACTTCCTTTGTATTTTTCAATTACAAGAACCTTACCTTGAACTTTCAATTTAATTGGTTCAAGAAATACCTTCCAGAAACGCATTCTTTTTGTAAAAACAACTTGCAAGATCTGAATGGAAATCTAATTGGAGCAATTCTTTTATAAAGAAAAGAATTATTCAAGCTACTTCCTAAATAATGGGGGGGAGGAACCAAAGAAAAAAAGAAACATGAGGAACAACAAAGGCATGCAAAGAAGTACTGCATACAGCTGAAGATTCATAAAACATCTCTAACGCAACTCCATCACACAAGATACAGCCACTGCAACTATAACTGTACCATCAGGCACAATGAAATATGTCTCGTGTATTCTGCTTTTTACAAAGCAAATTTGAAAATGTTAGAATCACAGCATGGTTCGGGTTGCACAGGACCTCCAAAGTTTATCAAGTACAAACCCCTCTGCAGTCATCGGGGGCATCCTCAACTAGATCAGGCTGTCCAGAGCCCTGCCAAGCCTCATATCTTGAGTATCTCCAGTATCTGACTAACTGCATTTCACCATAAAAATCCTGCATCCTGCTTCATCCACCATCAAATCATCCATCCCAGTATTTGGACTCAACTGCCATTTCATGGGTTATAACTTTTCTTTGCGTATTTTGTTCCCTTTTTCCCCTTTATCCTTTAATACCTCTCACTTTCCCTACCCTGTATTTTTGGTTCCCTTTTTCCCATTTTCTGTAACTCCCCTTACCTCCTATTTTTTGTTAAAGTTTATATCTTTTTACTTCCAAATCGAATCAAATATTTATTGAGCTTTTTGAGCTCAGGGGGGCTAGCCTAAACCCAATACTCATATGACAACTGATCATCCCCTCCAGTAAGTTTTTACACCAGTGGAGCTACTTCTAGCACACACAATATTCCTCTCCCTGCTGCAGTACCACCACAAAGCCACAACTTCCATGTTAACATGTGCACAGTTAAATTGTGCAGCACAGCAGTGTAGTCTACTCATGCCATTCTCACAGCCTTCTATCACAAAGTCCACAATGCCCATAACAGGTATTTTAGAAAGTTGTGAAGCTGTAATTCAGTAAGGAATTTGTATCTAGAAAGGGCCAAAGAAATGTTAGCACACGTGAAAAAAGTTCTGCTAAGGCAGTTTCAGCTGAGTACAGTATGAGCTGCTGATGTGATGAGATCAGACTGCCAAGGGATATAAAAAGCAAAATTAGGAGGATACTCCTTCCCATGCTATAGAAATTATGTCTCTAGGGAAAAAGAAATGTAAAGATTCAAACATGTGAAAGATCTTCCAAGTGTCTCATCTGCTGAATTAATCAGTAGGAAGCTACGAGTTTTAAAGACAGCACAGCATCCCTGGAATGAAAAGATGGTGCCTGTACAGCATCTGGAATACATTCCTGGAAATCCATTAAAAAAATCACATAGCTATTTGCCATTTGAAACATTAAAAATGCTAACAAACTGTGGCTTTACAGGCTTTGAGCCAGTCTAACATCTCATCACCATCCAGAGGTTTGCTTTCCATCCTCCCTCTCTGCTGTTGTTTCTACCTTTCTCCAGCTCTGGGGACCCCTCCTCTTTCTCATTTCTCATCATCTGGCATCACCTTCTTCTACATCAAGCCCTGGATCCTTCCAAGGCCCCATTCAACTCACTAATATAGGAGAAACCTATTAAGTCAAGTTTTTGTTGTTTTGTTTGTTTTTCTTTGCTGTTTTTTTTTAATTCTGCTATTAGCTCATGGGGAAATGGCTGCAGCAGCACTTCAACAGCAAAAGTTCTTGGGAAGGAAATGGAAAAAAAAAAAGAGAAGGATATGGGAACTGGTTTACCTACAATGAGCTCAACAAGTGTCATGAACCCTCTAGTTACCACCCTGCACCCTCTGAACCTGTCTTCTCCAGCAAAAACCATCAGGTAACACATAAAAGGGAAAAAGTAAGTTGCATGTTGCACTTCTGACAAAAGTAAGCACTTTTTTTTTTCTGAAAATACTTCAAAGATACAAACGTTTGCTCCATCAGACTTTGAACTGAGGTTTAAAGATGTGCTCCAAGCAAAAATATGTAAATAAAAACATTTTAAACTTTTTTTTTTTCCTCCAACAGATCCTTCCAAAGGAGGTGAGAAGTCAGCTCTGAGAATAAGCCCAAGACTCACATGCTGTGTTTCAAATTATTCTCTATGTTTCTAAGAGGACGTACCTGAGAAAGCAAATGTGTGGTTTCTCTATGTTTGGATATTCACAGTATCTGTGAGAACATGCGTTACACTTCCTGTACCTTTCCCACTCTCAGGAAAGGAAAGAAAAAAAAAAAAAAAGCATTTCAATGCACTATCCAAACTTCTGCTGTTTCCTAAGTTTAGCAGATCCATCCAGGCTTTTATAGGAGACGCCTGCATTCATCACGCTCAAAAATGACAGATTAGCAGCTGCTTCCAAACTACAGGGAATTTTCCCAACACAGCTCATTGCATTAGATCAAATATCTTAGTTTCAATTGAAAACTTGTTTTCATTCAGCCACTTGGCACACAAGTGAAGTGACTGCAGGTTTGCCTGCAAAAGACCCATCTAGTTTTAAATTGTAGACCCAGTCAGGGCTGTGCCTGAGTTTTACTCCAATTTCCTGTAAATGTAACTTTATAGGCAGCAATTAAAGATGCAACAGTTACTCTTGGGCAGTCCTTACTCAAACATATACTAGTGGTGGCTGATGGTCTTTTCCTCCTGCAAAGGCTTTTAGAATCATAGAATGGTTTGGGTTGGAAGGGACCCCCTCTGCAGTCATCAGGGCATACTCAACTAGATCAGGTTGCCCAGAGCCTTGTTCAGCCTCACAGAATCATAGAACATCAGGGGCTGGAAGGGACCTTGAAAGAGCATCTAGTCCAAGCCCTTGTCAGAGCAGGATCCTCACCTTGAGTATCTCTAGGGATGAGGCTTCTACTACCTCCCTGGGCAACCTGTTCCAGTGTTCCACTACCCTCATGGCAAAAAGCTTGTTCCTAACCAGTACAAAGATTATACCAAATTGAAAAAATCAAAGCAAGATGTATTCAGGAAGTGATGTGATGAAGGAATAAATCCCAAATCTTCACTGGGCTGGTCATCAAGGACTTGATCCTGGTGAAGCCATGCTTTACTATTGAAAGCACCCATTCTCTAAGTAAAATACTTGCAGCTCTTTAGATTCTTAGTCACTGAAGTTAAATTACTTAAGACCACAATTAGGCAAATGTCTAATTACTGTCTTAGATAAGGCTGCCTTCCTGCAGTAGGTCTTTTATTACTGATTGCCTATTCAAAAACTTCAGCATACTTCAGTAAAAAACAGTGGGGGAAGAAAAGCTCGTCTCATTCTTCAAACTCTGTTGAAAAGAAGTATTAAGTACCAAATGTTTATCAAGATGCTCCTAAACAAACACACTAAACTAGATTATATCTTCATTTGTGCTCAATGCAGATTTACAATCGAGTTCAGCACACTGACTGCTCTCGCAATAGCAGCAAGTTTAAGAGTCACAATGATAATACCTAAGACAATGTTTTCTGTTATTAATATTTTGTTTGGTTTACCTATTTCTGGGACTGATTAAAATAGAGATTATTAATTATTTTTCTACTACTATGGCTTTAAACTACATACACACAACTCCAAGCATATATTAGCAAGTGTCACAAAACGTTAGCCATCACCAGCACTTGCTGCCTTTCTGCCCTCCTCCTCTTACTTCTGATTTTCAGCTCTCTGCTGACAGCACAAGTACTTTTAACTCTCAACTTCTTTTGAGGCATAGAGTACCAGATCTATTGATGGTCCAACAACTCAGCCTTGCAAAGCAGAGGCTGCTGGTAGCCATATGGCCAGAGAAGTGCTGCAAGTGGCAAACACTGGAATTACCTTTAAAAAAATAGTAAATAAATTACAAATTACTAGTTGCTGCATATCTTCAGAGCTTTACATCCTTCAGTATGCACATGACAGGTTGTAGCACGTTTCTAAAAAGATTTCCCTGCCTTTGAACCTCTCCAGTTTCATGCTAGCCTTTCTTCATCAAGGATCTAAAGAAATGACAGTGACAAGGGTTTTCAGAAGAAGTAGTTCCAAACTTTTATCTTTATCTTCTGTCCTTTATCTTCTAACAACACTTTCCTCCTCCAAATGCAAGCATTTTTACATGCTTTCTACTATTGCAGAAAAGCAAGGCTTCATTTTCCTCCTTCAAAGATGAAAACGAAATTTTCTTCTGGATCTATTTTTACTTAAACAGATATACTACTTAATCAGATATACTTGTGTGTCAAAACTAGTGAAAGGAAGTCTCCTGCAAATGCACACTCGGAAAGAGACATTAAACTTCTGACAGATTAAAGAAACAGGAATCAGAGTCACGAGTGAACTTTGGTATAACCCACTTGACTCTTATTCTATTCCTCTCTTCTTTCTACACATTCCTGTAGGAACTACAACATTCTATTGTAGCATTTGTGGAATATCTTTCCTTCGCCTTTTGTTAACTGACCATTTACTGTGCTTTACCTTCCCAATCTTCCCCCTTGCAGTTTTATTCCTCTGTTTAAACATAAAAGTAGTACAGTTTAGGGCATACTATAATTAATTAGTGAAATCTTACACTGCCTCTCAGGTTCAGTGTCCAGGCAGGCTTCATGTTACAGCCATGCATGGCCAATGGCTGTAATGTAAAACTTTGTTGACACAATGGCTAAAAAAAAATTAATTAAATTAGAGTTGAATGAAAATTAAATAATCTGATTTTTTTCCTCCAGAGGTGTGGTATACTTCCCAGTAAGAGGCTACCTATAAAATTAAAAATGGATCATCAAGAGAGTTTGCTGTTCCAGAAGTTATTATGAGTGCTGCTTGTTTAGTTTTTGTTCTTGGGGTGGTTTTGATTTTCTTTTTCCCAAGCATAAGCTATCAGGATTTTTTTTTTTTCCCCCTTAGGTAAGAAAGATGATGATTAACAAAAAAAAGATTACAGAATTACATGGGCTAAATATACATAGTAGTAAGTAGTACTGTTGTGGTTTTTAAAGAGACAACAAAATGGGACTCTTTCAAACAAATTGGGGAGAAACGCAGAATTGTATTTGAAAGTAAAGATACAGAAAAACAAATTACAGAGCATATACAAGATACACAGTGACCTTGAATTTTTCCCCAACTCAAAACTAATCTACCATGCCTGCTGCTCCAATCCTGCCCTCCCAGTGCCTCTGCTACCCACAGGCACAAGCAAAGCCTCCGGAGGCCCCAAACAGGATCACTCCTTACATGTTTACCCCCAGAAGTGGTTCCAGACAGAGACAGCAGGCAGGAGGGAGAGGAGAAGGAGCTGCCCTTGCTGCCAGCTTATAGAGATACCAGAATTACAGAATCACAGAAACATCCAGGTTGGAAAAGACCCTCAGGATCACCAAGTCCAACCTGTAACCGTACTCCACAAGATTCACCTTAAACCATCTCCCTAAGCACCACATCCAAACAACCCTTAAACACATCCAGGGTCAGAGTGACTCAACCACCTCCCTGTGCAGCTCATTCCAGTGCCTGACCACTCTCTCCCTGAAAAATTTTCCTAATGTCCAATGTAAACCTACCCAGTCTCAGCTTGAGGCCATTCCCCCTATGGAAACACTGTATGAGCAGCCACACTGTGCCTAGCTTTGTGTCAGGAATTCTACCACAGATGAAGTCTGTTTCTATTTTGTTGTGCCACGATACAAACAACTAAGAACACATCAGACACCAAAAAAAAAGGAGGTTTAACTCCTGAAGACCAGAACCTCCATTCTGTCCAAATCATACTGATACCAGATTTTTAATTAACCTCTTACTCATCTTTTGCTTCTTGCTTTAATTCATTAAACTCTTCATGTAAAGCTCTTCCTAATCTAACAAGAGCCATTTTATTTCATTCCTATTCATGATCACAGTATCTGACTAGCACTAAAAGTAGCAAACTATGCAGTGTACTGTATCTTATACTGCAATTAACCTCGTTTTTACAGAATAAGGGGAATGTAGCCTGGAAAAGGTATATAGCCTAATCTCATGCTCACAAGTAGATTACTGACCACACCATTACTCATCTAAAGCTGCCAAACTTGCTGTCACTCATTACATCTTCCTAGTCCAACCAAGAAGTTGCAGCTGCCTTTAAAGGAATTGCAGACTACTAATAGATGATCCACTAGCCTCCAATGTGCCAGACTCATGACAGCCTGACCCTGTTAGCAGTCCTCCAATGGGCCTGTTCTAGTCTCCTTGCATCTCTCAACTGTCTCCACTACACCCAAAATACAGTAAGCCAGGTGAAGCCCTATGAAGTCAAGTGAGCCTTCCCTCGCTTTTCTTGGTCTTACTCACAACTGAGATCAAATCATGTTTCTTGGTCCTCGCAATACACTTCACATTCTTTGCAACAGAATACTTAGCCAACAGCCTTATATCAACAGATTATGAATGAATGTTAACTAGCTCTTCACTAATATCTTTAATTTCCCCTTCTTTTATGCCACATCTAAGAGAATGATGAAGATTCAAACAACTCTCCATGGACTACATTTTGACATATACATTTCCTGAAAAGAAAAATTTGATTTCTGTACTCATAGAACACCTTAGTATTATCTACACGTCCATAAATTCAGAGTTCCTGCCAGTGACAGACTCCTACACTGCTTGAACGTGATGCTTTAGAAGGACCTTGCACCACACACAACACAAACTGAAGAGATATTATTGGTTTATTTTCTGAAGAGATTAAAACTTTGAGTCTGTGGTTACAAGTACAGAAAGTGCACGACGGCTATTTAAGAAGCTAATCCAACTTTTGAAGAGATAAAACATGGTTTTTGTCTTGTCTTTTATTTCCCCCCTCTTACTCAGGCATTTTAAATCTCATTATTGGAAACAAAACAAAAATTAAATTCCCAGGTGACTTACATGACTGCACTTTGATTTCTCCTGCATGCTGATGGAAAAATTCTCCACTCAATTTGTTGTGACTGATGTTTGAGCATGGGAAGGGAGAAGATGTTATTAAAAAGCAGGAAGTTCAAAAGTGCACGAGGCAATGTAGGATGGCTTTAGTGCACTCCCACCATGCAGTGGGACTGATCAGAATAGCTACATGGGTTTGTCAGTAACGATTTATCCAGCACGCTTGATTCCATTCTGGTTTAGGCTTTTTCATGTGTGTGGTTGGCAAGGCCAGTGCTGAGAGCAGGAAGAGGAAGAGACGAGCCCTAGAAGTAGCTCTGAGAAATTAGTACCAGTTTATGTCATCTGAATCTAGTCCAAAATGTATTATTTAAAGAGCTAAAAATTGTAACTTCTATCTGAACTGAAGGGGCAATTTCTCAAAGTATTTCAGCTTGCCTAAGAACGTTTCCTAAAATAGCCAAGATATCATGTAAGTACTTTTCACAATATGTAATACTCCACAAGCTTAATACACTGCCAGGCATTTCATAGGGACAATAATAAATGCATGGGCTCATGAAAGTTTTAATTCACATGCATATCTGCAAGGTCAGAACAATTTAAAGGGTTTGAGACACAAATATCAGCTCCTATGTTTTAACACTAAGCAATTCTAAAGAGCAGCAACCCAACGTCGCTTCAATATACATATATGCAAATTACAACGACTACTTTACTCCCGAAGCTCTATTTCCTCTTTTATTTTTTTATTTTTTTCCTTCTTCTAAATTTCCCATCACCTTTTGGGGAAGAATAACAACAAGCACCAGTACAGGCTGGGGGCTGCCCTGCTGGAAAGGAGCTGCATAGAGGAAAGACCTTGGAGTCCCGGTGGACAGCAAATTCCCCATGAGACAGCAACATGCCCTTGTGGCCAAGAGAGCCAACAGCATCCTGGGGTGCAACTCTTCACCTCTACATCACAGAGCAGGAACATTCTGTTTTTGAAGAATAAGCACTAATGCTACACAGTACTAATTTTATAGGACATGATCACCAGCAGTAACTATTACAGCACAATAAACCACATGCAATACTTCGCTAGGATTTCTTAGTTTTATCCCCCATTCCACTTATCAGGAATGTCAGGAGAAAGGCCTCACTGCAGCATGCTATTGATCAGTGGCTTTTTAAAGATGATCATCTATCATGACAGTAATGAATAATTTCTAAAGGTTATTTTGCAAGTCCTATGGAAGATGAGCTAGGTAATGTACAGATAAAGTTTTGGTAATGATCTCTAACCTTTTCCTCAGTCCCAGTTCTGCTGAGTGATGACCCACAGGTCCGTAAGGGAAATGGAGGCAGACTCTAGCTGCACGTTCCTGGGGCTCCCAAACCTTCACTGCGTAACAGATTCATGCCCTTACTAATCCTCTCATGTAAAAGGCCCTCAAGTGTTAAACCTCTCTCCCTGGACTTCAGACACAGTGAATTAATGCAAAACATACAATGTAACATTCAAGTTAGCATTTCCTATGCAACCACTTCAGATTTTAAATTAATTTCTATTTTTAGTATACATCTCTACAGACTTCAAGACACCTCACACCAAGAAACGATACTAAATAATGCAATATTTTGCATTAAGCCCACTTAAGAAGCTCAGAATTCGACTGAATCTCACTGGTAATTATTATCCAGTTATGAAACTTTGGGAAAGAAATCCATCTGCTCCTACAAGAAGTTTCCAAAAAATTCTGCTCAACAGCTCTCAAAGACTGCAGAATTTGAAAGGATGAGAGAAGTGCTAACTGCACACTACCTATGAAATTAGCTAAAATATGTCATTTTTCTTTGAAATTTCCACAGCGAAGCAAGCACATTTTTTCACACTGATTGCACTAAGTGTAATCTACTTTGTTAATACTACTTCATTAATAAACATCTTTTTTTTTTCCCCCCTACCATAGCCTATATACACAAAGATTCAAAGTGTTAAATAGTAATTCTTACAGTGATTGAGCCTTTATTCCAAACAGTCTACACACAGGAAGATCTTTCCCTGTCATCAAGTAAAAATTATTTAACAGGTGCCAGAGGGAGTTGGAACTTTTCTCTTCAATACAGCTCCAACTGGGAAATTCAGCACTGCACTCCTTCAAGCTCCTTTCAAAATCTGAGCCTCATTCATCAACTTCTCACATCTCTTGCTATTGGACAACACACTCCAACTTTCTGCAGTATTCAGGGAGCAAAGTGCGTGTTAACCTTATTTTAAAGATCTACAACTATCTGTAGGATATAGGCCTACCTACACCAGCAGAATGCAGGTCAAATTCTTCAGTAAGGGGCAGTAAACATGGACATGTTACGCAGGTACTCATTTCAAAATACACCACAGAATTTACAGGAGCAAAAGGTAAGTTCTGCATCCCTGTTACCAGCAGCTCAATCTGATGAATTTATTTTTTTTTTAAAGTCATCTCAGACTTCACAATATAAAAGACATGGGTCAAGTGAAGGCCAGGTCCACTGTGTTGACATTGAGAAGACTTGAGAGCCTTCACTTCCAATGCATCCTCCTTAAAATGCTATAGCTACATCCTCCCTCTCTCTTCCCATGAGTATGCCAAGAATTACTCTCACTCTCTGCCTCTGTTCACAGTCTTTACCAGTTTTAGGAACACGTGCTTGCTCTGATCTCTGCCAGTATTTGCCACTTTCTGAGAAAGCTATCAGATGTTACATGCAAGAGGTTCTTTTCTCTAACAGGAATTACGCATGCTTATACAACATCCCATGTGTAAATCAAGGTTACAAAGACAGACTTAATTTCTAAACTATTTCCCTTTCTATGGAAGTAGTGGAATCTAAAATAATACTGTGGCACAGAGACTGTGTTTCCACACAGTTCTAAATGTATCAGAAAATCACAACATCAATAATGCAGATATAAAATTAGAGAACACAAAAATATAAAATAATTATTTGCTGCAGCAAACCTATCTCAAACTACGCCTCAAACTATGACTTTTGCTTGAAAAAGTAAACCTGAGGAAAAAGTAAGCAGTTAAATATTTTACTATTCATACAACAACTTCATCAATTTTAAAGCACGATGAGTTATAATATTCAACAGGACTGCTCAAGCTCTTTAAAAGTACATGAATAATTTGAGACCTTGCACATAACTCTCAAAAGTTACAAATTTTGAAATGCCAACTCCTTTGTATCCCATTCTGTATTCTAAACTGTGTGTATGTGACCTTGACATCAAAATGGACAATGATACTACCCACATTTTTAACTCGCTTAACAACTAATGTGACACAATCTATGGCATTCCACATCCTAGTATTTCCTTGAGCATTCCATCACATTTATTGGATCAATACAATCAAAATAGTTTTGATTTTTATTATGAATTTTCTTTCTGCAAAGATAGCAACTGAGGGAGCTGGGGCTGTTTAGTTTGAAAAAGTGGAGGCTGAGGAGAGACCTCCTCACTGTTTACAGTTTCTGACTAAATCAGCACGCTGGAGTATCATACGTTGCTGTTGCCATTTTGTCAGTATTATGCCACTATCTGCATTCTCTTGATCTCATTTGTTAAATTTAACATCTGTAAATTACTGCCATAGCCTATGGTGCCTGAAAAAAAATCAGCAGATTTATATGCTTTGCATAAACACATACAGGATATAATAAGGACGTATAATGAATATATCCTCAGCACAACTTCAAAATCCATAGGCTCTCAGTTTTCAGTAATGATGTGCATTGTATTCCCCTTATTCTTAGGGCTCTCCACCATATATATTCTCTTATTAAAAAATGGCTTTTCTTTCCCAAAATAAATCCAGATGATGTAACCCTAATTTTACATAATTTGTCTCTTTTCTCTCTGATTTCATACATCCATCTAAAAAAAATCAAAACCAAACCTGCCTTAACATAACCTGATCAGATCTTTATTCCATAATCTCCTCCCTTCTTAATTACAGAACTCTGGACTGGCTTTCGTTACCACAAAAGTCTCAACTTAGATTAAGTTTTTCTTATCTGCTAATTCTGTTTCTTTAATTCCTTCTGTGTGTGTGTGTTAAATGCATTGTTTGCCAAGATAATTGCCACTGAAGAGAACTGGCTTCATATAGTCACTAATCTTTATCAAACTATCAGTGTAAAATATATTTATAATTTCACCTTTACCCTGCATGGGCAATTCAAAATTAAGCATTATCTCATTTTTGGGTAGAACAATATTTGTGGTAAAAATAGAGACACACTTAAAGGTGACGTTTAAAGTTTTCCAAAAAACACTGCTGACTTCAGAGACCAGAAGAACAGTCCAAACAGGTCAGACGGACAAATAGTTGTGTAGGAAAGCACCTTGTCACACTGAACTTCCATTTGTCAAGCAAATCTCACTCCAGAAGCTGCCCATCTGCTGTGCATAAAAATAGCAAAACCAGTTTGTTCGCATTCCCAGTAAAAGTTAATCAATGGTGGGGGGTGGGGGGGAAAGCAGGATACATCTGTTTACAAGCAGGCTTCCTGGAAGAGTGAAGTAGAAGTTATTATCAACAAAGACTCCACATCACTGATAGTGGGAGGGAAGCAGGGAGGGGAGCTTCCCAGTTTTACTGAAAATCACCACTGTCTGCTATGAGAACAGCATAAAAGTAGAGAGGGTCTTACCAAATTCAGGGAAAGAACTATACCAAAATAAGACCATACTGTCACATGGTATGAATTTAAGAAATTTTCATAAAATCATCATAGATCATAGCTTTACCTGAAAAAAATCTCTCTGTGTTCTTGCTAAGGAAGAATATTAATGGAATTACAGACTGTTTGCAGCTATTTAATAAATAATTTGCTTTGCAAGACAAATTTTGGTTTTGCCTTTAAAACTCTTGTGTTTGAAAAGGTGGCTAAATTTTACCAGCTGCTTCCACTGCACAATTAAAAATCACTGCTTAAAAACCATTCCAAAGTTGCTATATCATTTCACAAGAAACCCAAGCACCAATGAATGGCAATAAAAACCTTTAAGTACCCTCTGCACCAACTAGAAGCACCCAAGCAGCATAATTTCTTATTATTTCCTTTAAAAAAAACCCACAACAAAATGCACAAAACTTGACATTATCACAGCTAAGCAAGCTCCATAGAAAGAGTTAATATTTTTCTTACTTCTGCTACCCACAGAGTTTAAATTAATGATTTAACATAGTCAAATGGTCAACACAACATCTATGTCTTAGCATTCTAAAAAACAACCAGAAACTTTTGTTTTGATGATGATGCCTTCTCACAACTGAGCTCAAGATCAAATGTTAACCTTCACAACCATAGTTCAAAGTCATCAGAGTCTTTAGAGGAGGACCATTACCAACCACCAACTGTCTGAACTTTATTACATTAATTCTATTTCTCTCAGAAGCCTGGGGTAGCTGATGCAGGATTACAGACACCATGACTTCCACAAAGATTTCTGATAGAGCGAAGCCATCCCAAGCAGAAGTAAAAGCTGGAACACAGAAACCTAACTCTAATTTCTGAGCTCCTAGAAAGTTTGGCTTTGTTCCTTCCAAAACAGTACTTACAATAAATTGAATGTGCTGAATAGGCTGAAGGCTCATGACAGACATAGATGACTTTGAACTGTGGTTATGAAGGTCAACATTTGATCTTGAACTCAGCTACGAGAAGACACCATCATAAAAACAAAAAAAAGCTCCCAAGTACCAAAACAATAGAGATGCACTAACCAATATTGGTCTCTAAATATGAATTATATTAAGCTCTGAGAAAGCTAGGGCAACACATGGCATATATAAAGTTTTCATTGCAAAAAGTACCAGGCATTAGAGATTTTCCTGATGTGATACTTATTAGGCACATAGACACTTTTACAAGTGCAAAGAGTGAAAAAGTGAGGGAGGGATGAGGGAGAAATTAACTTCCTCCCAACACCACATTATCTAATTTTGAAAAGTGTGCTATGTACCTGAGTGATGCTGCAAGATGCACAGCAGTAGCTCAAATAAGAATTTCTGGTTTACTAGAGAGATCTTTTAACTAACCCACAACCAATTGCTTTATTCTTTCAAATGCACATTTTCAGCATGTGTGCTCATTCTTTTCCCCAAGATCTATTTTTGCAGAAACTAATTTACATCAATTTGATTCAGAACTGAGGCCTCAAAGGTGAAGTTTTTTTGTGGACTCTGTACTGATGGGGTCTCAGCTGATTAATTCACATAAGCCGCGTCTAAAACCTTTCCCTCACAAGATGGATCTGCCTCTGATAAATGGTTTGGCAATTGACAGTGGCAACATGGAGAGGGACAACTCTACGCCCTGGCTGCGGGACCCACAGCTTCTGGAATGCTGCTTAACCTGCTCAGACCTGGAGGCCTTTACATGCAACACTCACTGTGAGCTGGAAATCCTTTTATTGGACTATAGATGATCCAAGAATAAATTTACAATGTGGAGTAGGAGAGCACTTTGTAAAATCTTAGGAAAACAAAACTACTATCCTCAGGCAGCTTCTCAACTGTTCTGTGTGCATTATTTAGCCTCAGCAGAGAAAAAAACCCTCAACTGGTAGAACAAAAGGTTCTATCAGTATGTATTTGTTTGGTATGTTTTTATGTCAAATCACTACAACCTGATTTATTACCTTAAAGTTATTAGACAAATTTAAGGGACCTTGAACTCTTGTACTAATTAAGGGCACCTACTTTATTGGAGTTGTGCTGCTTCGCAAGTGTTCTCCTTCCCCTTAAAGTAGGGTCTTAAGTACTCAGAAAGGACTGACAAACAACCCTCAGTGAGCAAGCAATAATTCTGTGTACAGAGTACTTAGAGGGATATAGCTAATGTAGCTACCAAATACCTTCTCTAACTGTGTGTTTTTATACCCTTAACATCCTAAAACTGGAGAGGAAGTCAATGATGCGACCATGAAAATATTTCTTTCTCAGTGGCAGTAGAGTACATCTAGATAATATACAACACCTTTCACTTTTTTTTTTTTCCCAAGTACTCTTTTAAATACTACATACATCTCTGGTCAGCTATTATCTATTTTTCACAGCAGCACACAAATAGACAGAAACTGAAGAAGGCTGAAGAGGCAGTGAAAGAATTATTATTGCACCTGAAGTTTTTACTGTGGATTCCTTAATCTACGTAAGTTGTCTCTTAATACACTTAGTTCTCCATTCCGAACCTTGAAACATTTAATCCACTTCTACTCTGAAGAAAGAAATGGCAGACAGAAGGAAAAAAAAATTCCCTATCATCCATCCAGGGATGTTACTGCTCCAAATTAATCATGGATTAGTGATGCAAAACAAAACACAATTGCAGCACATAGAAATATGTGCTGGTAGTTAGATGAAAGACCATCTCAAGCATTTCTTATTTATGTTCAAAGTTATTTATTATGCTGACTTCAGTAAAGATGATATAATTTAAGTAAAAAGAGACCACTTAATTTATTAAATGAAACTTAAGCTCAGAAAGGACCCCACATTAAACCATTTTTCATGAGAAATCCATATTTTAAAATATTTCAGCACTTCAAGTCACTCATTTTGGGTTCTTTTCTCTGTGTTCCTCAATCCCAGCCGTGGAGACAACATGAACATTTCCAAACAATGCTCTATACATGACTTCAGGCACTTCTGCTTCAAGTTCACCATTTCACAGTTTTACTTCTGAATTGCTGTGCATAGTTTGGAGGCTAATTGCACTTAGCCTTGCTGTCAGTGTGCCATGTACAAAGCAGAAAATGCTTAACAAGGAATCTTCAGTGCCCTGTGTTACAGTCTTGTGCATTTAGACCAAGACTCTCGTGCACTGTATCTTGCTGAAAAAAATATTTTGGAGGTGGATGAGTAGGGGAGAATGATTTTAAAAAATAATAAATTTCAGAGTTCTGTCAATGGAAGGCTGGCCTGACAGCCACTACCAGCATTCAGGAGTGCCAGGCCAAGAGACTCATCCCAGTACTTGTGAAGGCAAAAGCAGGAAGTGATACAGGAACGGGTAGAGCAGAAGGGATGTGAAGAAGGATGGTCTGTAAGGCAAGGTGTGGAGAGGGGTAAATAGATTACAGGAAAACTAGTGATTTGCCAGTGCCTATGAAATCTGTCACCCTGCCTTCAAGTTTCACAAGTGCTACTGGAATCCATTCCCACAAAGCTGACAATCTGGGATGGCTCAAGACAACTGAATTACAATGCTGTACACACTGATTTCCAAAATGCTCTCCAGAAAGAACTTAAGGTTGGTTTCTCCCCTTACAGAGAACTATTGTAAGCTTTCAGCTTAACACCAAAAGCCAGAACAAGCAGCTGCTATATTGCATTTAAAACAGACAAGCAGAAAGAACAAATTTGCTCTATCTCAAGTGAAGTATTTTGAGGAAAAAAAAAGTATTTTGGCAACTGCACATAAAATCATCTATGGACACACATTAAAACTCTACAAAACAGCATCGCTATGCAATTAATTATTGTTGATTTATCATCACTGTGGTGTTCAGTAATGTAAAAAGAGTTAAAATGCAAGAAGTTGCAGTGCTATTTCCTGGACAGCGAGGCAGACATCCTCAAGTGCAAAGTAACAAAACCAAGCTGTATCTCAGGCATTAATTTAGACTGCTGTGTGTTAACTGCCTGTAAATAAGCCCCCAAACTTGAAACAGCTCTCAGAACACATATATGCAACTTGCAGTAACACGTGCTCGAGATTTCACACTTCCATCAGTACAAAGGGCTTATTTTCAGATTACAGAACATAAAATTGTAATAAAAAATATTATTAAGACCATGTCCATGATATTTCAGTGCTGTGTGTTAGATGTTCTCAGCTTGATTTCAAGGACTTTCATGTAGGATGTGTTTTCACTAAGTGGTTAGCTGTTCTGGACCTGTCAGCAATTATTTATCACTGTTTTAATACTGCAAGCAACTTCAATCAACAGACAGTATTTTTCCAAACTGCATATCAAACTAAGGACAAGAACAAAAGCGTGTGGTAACAGGCAACCCTAGTGAGCCAAGGTTAACAGAGTAGGGCTTCTCATGTATGTATTGATTAAGGCACTAATATTTTACATAACCCTTCTTTGTTGGGTAAACGGTGTTACTAGCAAAAGAATATTAAGCCCTGCAATTTAACTAGGGATTGCCCAACAGCATTCCTATCCAAATGTCACAGATAGAGCAAAAAAAACCCCAAAGCAGTGTGTACCTGAATCCTGCCATTCATTACTGACCACACTGCCTGAAGGCCTACACACTCCCACCTTAACACTTACTTTCATTCACTCCAGCTTTTTCACTTTCTTTACCTGTGCTATAATGTGCCAATGAAAAGAACAGTGCTGTGTATCTGCTTTCTGCTGCTCAACAGCAAAACATACTGACTCCCATGTCTGCTCACGAGACAACCAAATCTCTTGGCACGTTTTGTGCTGGGGGTTGCCTTTCTGCACCGGAGCCAGCTCTGCCCAGCCCCTGAGCTATAGCTGTCAGCACTCCACTCCAAGAAAATGATGAGGCTCAGCGAGAAATACAAACAAGTAGGGACTATGAACAGATGTTTAATGAGCAATTCTACTGAAGGGAGAACAGTAAGATGTTAAAAACTCCTAAGAAAGGGTAGCCAGAGTAATTTCATTTGACCCCATCATCAGACACAGTTTGTTTTTAACTTAGAGAAATGCAGATTTTTTTTATCCAGTTGCTAACCTCCCTCTGTTGTTCATGTGCCTCCTACCTTCCCTTGGCTCCCACTATAAAGTGGTCCATGTTGCTATTATAATTTGTTGCAAGTAATCTAAAATAAGAGAAGCTATGAAGAGCTTTATTAAGTCAACAAACCACTGATATACATGCAAAACTGAATTTCCAGTGGGCTCAGCTGCTAGGAGTCATATTCTGCAGTGATGATCTTCAAATGGATCACATTCATTATTTGTTCCTTGAAAACAAACCCGTAACAGAAAGAAATTCAGGCGAAGAGCAGAATTAACACTACCATGGCTATTCGTGCCCAAGTGGGAACCTGTACATGCTTAAATTTTGTCTTCAGATTTGAAAAACCAGCCTCTAGAGACCTACATTTCTAGAGTTTATGGATTATCATTAAGGAGAAAGCAGACAACAGAAAGAGGTCTTTCACATTACTTTCATAAAGCATGATCTTCTCCCTTCATTTCCCAGAAGTCAGCTGAAAACTAAATAGAAGACAACACCAAACAACATACATGAGATGGAGTAAGGGCACACGTGGAACAGGAATTAAATAAAAAGTCATTTCTTGACCATAAGCAATTCTGACTTGCATAATGGGTGACCATCAATGGTCAGCTTACCTCTCCACCAACATATGAATGTGTCCTCTTCTAGATGCATTTCCATTTACACATTACAGTAATATCTGAGAAGTCATTTTAAAAGCAGTTTGCGAAAGACTTGGCCTTCTCACCCACAGGTTTACCTGAAGCTCTAGCTAGAGCTCCACTATCTGCTGTTTACTAAAATTTGTGTGATTGTTCACAATGAGAAGTTTGATGCAGAGTTGTCATTGTAGCTGCAACTTTCACCACATTTATTGACATACACAGAGAACATACAGATAAATTTGATACAAATATGACTGATCTCAGTACAAAGATCACAAATCTTGACCTTCTTTGCGCTGTTTGACAGTTTGGTGCTAGAGAATGCAGGCACACTAATGGAAGATGTGAACTTATTTTGGAAGAGTTAATAAACTCAGATTTGGATAGTGGGACAGATGGGGAAACTGCTACACTTACATAAAACTGCATATTTCAAAGGATGTTTCCTGGCATGATAATAAAAAAGATAAATCTGCTAGAAACTATGCCAGAGGCAAGTAGAAATATAATTAAGTCAGCACCTGAAAAGCCCACTTTCTGAAGGCTACTTGCTCTGTTCCCAAGCGAGCAGCTATAATTATCTTCTCAACCACCTACAGCATGCTGTAAAATGTAATGAATTTCAGTTTGTAAAAGAGTTAAACGCTGCACAGTAAGAGTTCATACATTCCTTGTTAAAGACAAAAAGACATCTCCTGAAACATCCCCTGACAAGTCATGGTATCTGGGAATAACCCGATACCCATCTGCCTCCCTCAGACCCCTACCTGAAGGCTCTCCTGCAATACCACTATGCACACATGGAAGGCAGCTTGGTAATCAGAGCGAGCAGACAGATGTTTCAGCATGTCATGAAATGCTAGAGCTGACTATCCCATTGCACGCTACAATAATCTTGTTATTAAAAAATCGGGCTCGGAATAACGCTGCTTTGCATTTTATGCATCTGCATTCATCCAAAGATCATAAATCTTTTCTTTTGTTCAAGAGCCATTTTTTCTAATCTCATACCCACAAGGTGGATATCCTTCTTTATCACGATTTTATAACCAAGAAGTAAAGAGAGGCTTGTTCAAAGTCACTCAAGCAGTAAAACCAAAACCACGTTCCAGAATCCAGACTGTCATCTTGTTGTCAAAATTCAGGCGGCCTCACAGGGTGGGAAGCAAGAGACAGACTGGCTACAACTTTTTCCAGTTCAGCGGACAAAGCTTTCCCTTTAAGTGTGTTACAACACTGGAGCCACCAGAGCCAAAAAACTGCTTAATACAAAATGAACCACATTGAAACTTTCGCTGCCTGAGTGTTGCACAAACTCTGGGTCTCAGAAAGACGACAGGCAAGCACCCCAAGTGATGAGTAAATCTACCTCATTCAATATGCCGTTTCTGATACAAACAGAATTATTCATGTTTAAGAGGGAGTTTGGTTTTAAATAGCTTGGACTTTGTTCTACTTGCCTCACGTGACTGATTTAAGTTTACAAGGCTGAAGCAAAAAAAAAACTTTCAGGGAATCGTGTCAGAGATGTTCTCTTCTCCAGAGAAAGTACCACAAATGCATGAGAGCAGAGAAGGAATTGTTAATTGTCTGGATCCAGCCAGCTGCCAAATTCATATCTCTGAGGCTGGACTTCAATCCTCATGGGTCTGAGATGGAAAACTCAGAGCTACCTAAGGAAAACCTCAGAGAAGCCCCCAGAATACAGACGGGACCTGCTCTCCCGTTTCCAGTTTCACACATGCTAACAACTCCATGAAGCTTATTAACCATGCTCACCAGCCAAAACAGCTTAGCTGAGCCCAGCCAAGCTGCTTGCACTATTGCAGTGTGTTTTAGATAACTTGACCATGAACTCTCAACAGTAAACCATCCTGAAAGACGCTAAACATGTAGCAAACACAGTCTTCATAAATATACCACTCCAAGGAAGACTGCAGATGTAACTGCACTGTAGTTTGTCAAACTGTTGATAACTTTTGTATGATCAAGTACTCATAGTCAGAGTTTTTCCATATCCATCCCAATGTGCTTGGCAGATTTCTATGACTTACATAATCCTTAGCATAAAGGGGATTCTTTTACGACTTAAGAAAATGATCAGTTCTTCTGCCAACAGAAAAATCAGCTGCCTACATCTTCAAATGTCAGTATCTTACCCAAACTATGGTTCTACAGCATCTAGCTGTGCTCATGGCTTACAAAACAATACTACTACCACAAAAGCTTTTGCTTGTTTTAACTTTTTTTTTTTTTTAAGGAAAACTGAAGAGTTCAAGCTGTGAGAAAGAGAATTCAGTTAGGATTTATTTCCACAGCAATATTTAACAGCTTTTAGTGCACTCAAGCTCCTAGTGTGAAACTCATTCTTCGAAACATGGGGGTCTGGAGAGGCCACACTATCAGCCTGGTTATAAAAAGCAAGGCAACGTAGCTTTGAAGAGGGCTACAGAAGGCACTGGAAACAACCCAGCCAGGCCATTAATTCTCTCCACGTATGCCAAATTATCTTGAGAAGCAGGGCAGGCCTTTGCTGCAGATGACTGATTCCACTTTGCCAGTGAACTCCTTTTGACACAAGCCAAGGTGCTGCTGGCTACACTATCTTATGTTACAAAAAGGCAGCCCTACGGAGGCTCCAACACTGAGCCCACTTACTTCACACACTGCTTCT
Organism: Psilopogon haemacephalus; assembly: GCA_013396835.1. Taxonomy (NCBI): domain Eukaryota; kingdom Metazoa; phylum Chordata; class Aves; order Piciformes; family Megalaimidae; genus Psilopogon; species Psilopogon haemacephalus. The sequence goes on from VWZI01010423.1 coordinate 1,497,416, forward strand.
CCAAGCCAGGAAATAAGCTGTGCAGCAGGGACACAAGCAAGGCACAAAATCTGATTTAACTAACAAAGTGGGATTTCCAAACTCCTAATGGGCAGTTTGTGAAATGCCATGACATCCTACGCAAGCCTAAAATGTTATTTGTTTATACAGACCATATCCACAAGAGCTGAAAGCTACTTCAGTGCCTCCCAGTTCAGCACAGACAGAATTGAGTTAAAGAAATTCCAGGATGTGTCAAATGATGTTGGAAACAAGAATACAAGGGGCAAGCATTTGTCAGCCACCAAGCAGACACAGGAATGCAATTTTGATAGTTGCTTGACCCATGATGTTTTTAAATTTCTAATCTAATCTTGGTCCCTAAAAGAGCTCCTACAAAAAAAACCCAAAAACCAAATGACCCAACAGCAGTTTACTGCTGCTGTTGAAGTTACAGATACCTGTCAATAATGCACTATTCAAAATCAAAACAGGCAAGTGCAAACTGCTAGCAGTTCCGGAGCTACTGCATCTAGTTCTGGAGCCTCTGTTACAAGAGGGATGTGGACATGCTGGAGTGTGTCCAGAGAAGGGCCACAGGGATGATCAGAGGGCTGCAGCACCTCTGCTATGAGGACAGACTGAAAGAGTTGGGGCTGTTCAGTCTGGAGAAGAGGAGGCTCCCAGGTGACTTTATTGTGGCCTTCCAGGATCTAATGGGTACCTACAGAAAAGCTGGGGAGGGACTTTTTAGGCTCTCAGGTAGTGACAGGACTAGGGGGAATGGAGCAAAGCTGGAGGTGGGAAGACTCAGATTGAATGTGAGAAGGAAGTTCTTCACCATGAGAGTGGTGAGACCCTGGAATGGGTTGCCCAGGGGGGTGGTTGGGGTCACATCACTGGAGGTGTTTGCAGCCAGGCTGGATGAGGCTCTGTCCAGCCTATTCTAGGGTAGGGTGTCCCTGCCCATAGCAGGGGGGTTGGAACTGGCTGATCCTTGTGGTCTCTTCCAACCCCAACTGATTCTGTGATTCTAAGTCTTCAAAGGGCAACAGGAGTAAGTTGTACTGTCTTCCTCAAGGTTTCTAACTTCATTTGCTAGGAAGAGTCAAAATTCACACTGCTTCTGTAGCCTAAGACTCCTAAATGAAGACAACTCATTTCCAGCTGTCAGGATCTGAATGCAGGCTACAAAATACTGCCAATGTATCTCAAAACCAAACTCTCAGATTAAAACTAATTGTGGTGTTTATTGCAATGGAAGGATTTCAGGTGTGTACACTTTTCCTACAGTGCTTATTCTGCAGTAAATGCTTTCTCCATTCTTATATAAATCTAACACAACAGAAAAATAAACCTATTCTACATTTAGTGCTTTATTATAAAGTTTCAGCAAGTGCATAATCAAGTGCTTCTTCCCATCAATCCTTTGGCTTTCTAACCAGTACTCAGCTTCCAAAAGCCCCCAAGATTTTAGATGAAAAAGTAGAGTATCATGGTAAAAAAATCACAAACCTATTAACTTTTTAACAACCTGCACATTAATTTCCTACATCCTGGGGACATCAAAACCTGGAGGTGAAGCAATAAAGCGGAAGGAAGCTGAGGGTTACAGATGCAGGCTGGAGGTTTTTTTTTTTAACCCAAAAAATATGATTGAAAAGTGTGTTACTTGCTTTCTCTGAAATGTGAACTTGTTATCCAGCATAAATAGTATGAGGTTTAAAAAAAAACAACAAACCAAACCAAACCAAAGAAACAGCAACAAAAGCCCCAAACAACAGCAACAACAACAAAAAAAAAGCTCTGTATCAAGAGATATGCTTTGCCCTCAGCTGAGCTCACTTCCAACACCTCCTGCACCTCCCTGTGACCCAGGTAACAGTTCCAGGGGCACAAGGGGCAGGTGCCAGCACAGCACTCAGAATTACATTACCTGAGAGCAGTGCAGTCTTTTTTTTTAAGATTAGCAAAAGGAAATAAGATAGTCTACGATCAAGTTAGAATTGACCTCTGTGTGATATGAAACTGATGCATTTTGCAATCACTGACAGACAAAAAAAGCCCAAACAAAAGAAAACCAAAAGAGCCAACCAAACAAAAAGTCCTCAGGAGCTTGGGAGATTTTCGCATTCAAGGGGCTAGTAGTCGCCAGGCACTCCAGCAGCCCATGCCAACTTAGGCAGTCTGCAGCTCCCCGGATGGTTTGTAACACACCCAACAAATGAAAGCGCCAAACCAGAGCAGCCACTTGCCAGATTGCCACTAGAACAAAGGTAAAGCAGGTGGCCATCTACAACTCCAAATTAAATCATACGTCGCTCAGAACTTTATACCAATCCCCGTGCAGTGTCCTATCTCTTTAATGTTCATCCTCAACTTTCAAGATGAAAAGAAAATGGGTTTTAGTGACACATGAACCACATAAGGAGACAATGATCCAAACAGTATTATTCAGCACTCAATAAAACAGAAAAAATTATCACACCATCCTCCTCCTTGTCTCCAATTTTTTTTTTTTCTCTTTCAATATTTATTAAGTAAACCAGTGCTAATCTGGAACAAATCCCTCGGCTCAGTGAAACACCAGGTGGTAGACTGGGGTAGTTTGTCTAACAACAGATGGCTCAAACATTTTATGACAAACAGACACGGGACTATTGCTGGTCAGACCATCTTTCAGTTACTTCTTTATACAATAACAGCAACTAACCTGAGCAGTTCCAACAGTTATTCACCTGAGCCAGGGCCTCACCTCCTGAACAAAGCGCTGAAGGAGCCGGCTGGCGGCAGGAGTCTTGGTCCCTACTCCCTGGCTGCTGTTCAGGCCATACTCACAGGGGGAGTTCACATCAGGCTCTCGGAGAAAATCCAACGCTTTGCCTTTCAGACAAGAAACCTGAGAAACACTGGCTCTAGAGAAAAGCTACAAGGTGTAACCTATGCCTTGTATTTTAAAACGTGGTATTTGTTAACAACTTTTACCTGCTCGGTGTCCTATCTGTATGAATTGAAAGCCACTTGATCAGCTACTTCTAACCTTAAATGGGAAAGGCATTTTCTGGTTTACACGCTTTGACGTGCACCATGAAGGAAGGTTACTTGGTTCACCCAAAGTGATGAAAAGCAATCAGGTGTTACAACTGCACTAGTCTTAATAAACAGAGAGAGCTGACAACATGCACATGCACACACACACACCCCCAACACTAAATGCTACCTTACTTTGACACATCTCTCACTGCTAATCTAATTGCAATAGGTTTGCAGGTTTGCACCTGAAATATGCACTGTAATACGTCCCGCTGGATAATTCTAGAGGCACAGGAACAGCACAGAGGCCAACCCAGACAGCATGACACTTCCACAGTCCCCTCTTCTCCTTCTATGAGTTCTTGGACATTGAGTTGGCATGAAAAAAATAACAAAATCAACTTCTTCAAGTCTTATACTGGCATTATTATTTTCAAAGCTGAAATAGCTTTTTGAATCTATTTTGCAAAGTTTAATACTGTGTTTGTAATATTTGTTATCTGTTGCTTTCCTACTGCAGTGCTATAAATTCCCATCCCACTTGCTGTAGTAGCTATCTACCAATAGAAGAGGCATCAGCTCAGATACCTAATGGAAATGTATAATACATGAGCACTGCAGAAATAATGAATCACTGTACTATAGCAGATTACATTCTTCAGTTCCTCACCTGTTCCAGATAATATTTATGTACATTTCAATTATCACTTTAATAAGAAGTCTGCATCATAATTTTATTATCCAGACAGCATCTTTTAGCAACGCAGTGTAATAAAACTGAACATCAGAAAGTGTTTGCTAAATTAACACACTACCACATTCACCTGTCAGAGAAGCCCAAATCCAAGAAAAGATTTTACTTATTTCAACTCAAATAGTACTTAACTCTCTTTTCTAAAAGAATTATTGTCTCTATGTACATCTAGGACCATTACTTATACAGGAACTTCTGGTAACTGGTAGAAATTGTACAGGAGAGTTTACAGAACAAGGACTGCAAGGGAAACATGGGAACAAAAGGGTTGTATTTCTGCAGTCCTAACCATGAACCATGCAGAATACTCAGTCTCTGCCCCACCACCCTCAGCCTGGGCAACAAGGACCTGAAGTCAAGAAAAGGAAGATGCTTTAAGGACACACTACCTTTATGAACTTTTAGGGCTCAAACTTAGCTGCAGGAGCCATCACAGAACGGTAGGGGTTGGAAGAGACCTCTCAAGATCATCTAGTCCAACTTTGCTGCTAGAGCAGGATCACCTGGAGTAAATCAACCAGGAACAAGTCCAGGTTGGTGGGTGTTCGGTGTCTCCAGAAATGGAAACTCCAACCCTATCTGGTAGTCTAGCGCTCTGCCATCCTCAAAATGAAGAATTTTGTCCTTATGTTTATTGTGGGACCATCAACACAATTCTTCCCTTGCTTAAGCCATAGCAAAAGCCATTTTTACCTAACATCACTAGACAAGGGATGGACAGCAAGATAAAATTCCAGTGGAAATGGTGTAGACATAAGTCTTTAGTGAATGCAGGCTTTGTCAGTCCTGTATAGAGGTGGGCTAGTCTCACAGTTTGTTAGCTACAGTTAATCTTACTGCCCAAAAAAAAGTACAGAAAAATCACTCCTTTTTCTTGCAGTGATCAGATCTGTTAAGTGATATTTAATGTGGTCTTATACCTATTACACTACAATGTCATTTTCCAGGGAAAACAAATACTTTGAGGAGTGAAGGATTCAGATTGCAGCAGAGTAAGCAAACACTGTTTTGTGTTTGCACACCTGTGCGGATTCAGCCCAACGCTGCCTTTTATCAGCTGCAGCTGTAAGGCCAGGCATGCACCAGCCCCACAAATACAGGAGGGCTCTTGCTTACAAGACACAAGGCTTAAAAATGTGTGCCTAGACCGTAGCTTGAGGTGAAACAAGCTTTATTTGATGGTGAAGACAGAAAGTCCAACTGTATTCTGAAGATGTGCTTTAATAAATTGTACAAATGCCCAGAAACATTATAGCAAAGGTTTTCCATGACCAGAGATATGGAGGGGAAAAGTGAGAAATACGGTAGTACCTTTAGCAATATTTAGTCCTCTCAGGAAGAAAGTAAGGGCCAGTCTCATATACTCTGTATATTCAAATGACTGCTATACTTGCTTCTCAGAAGAACATATGTGTAGCTAATCCCATGCATGCTCACTCCAAAGCCTGGTCTGGGCCACAGCTGCACCCTGACAGTGCTTACAAGGAAGCAGAGGTGGGAAGCCAGCTTTCAACTCTCAGCCTCAGGTCAAGCTTGTCAGTGACTCACTGCATTTAAATCATTAACTGTGTGTCAGCCCAGATCAGCCACCTGTCTTTGAGGGCTGGATACACAAATACACACCAACTTCTTACCTTTTGAGCTTTATTTTTTAAATGCCAAAAAGTGGAGGAGGAGGAGAAAACTAAACTAAGTTGTTCTGGAGTAAGCCCTTACTTTGACAACAGTCCATAATTAAGGATTTGATACCAATAGCTGACTATATTGCAGGCACACAGGAGCTTACTTTGAGACAGACAACACAGAGACAGGATGCTACAAGCCAGAAAAGAGGAAGGAGTGGATATTATAAACCTCACCAACTTTGAGGACTATGAGCTTTCATATATGCTAACATTTCAGGAAACAAATTCCCTAGCCATGGAAGCATACTGAAGATCATGAAGGGTTACAGAAGTATTGACTATTTTAGAACAGCTTGGTTGGAAGGGACCTACAATGATCATCTAGCCCAACTGCCTCATTTAAAGCTACTACTGTCTTCTCCTGAAAGAAAGATATAAAGCTCTTCAATAGTCAGGACAAAAGTCCCAAAACAGTAATATGACAAATTATTCTCTGAAATTCCTGCTTTAAGGATTCAGTAATTTTATTGTAGAAAATGTCTGTAAACAGCTACCAATTATCATATTGACTTATTGACTTTGCCTTTTTTTTTCCTTATCTTTTTTCAGTTTCACCATCACATCTCCCAGGCAGCATTACAGGGATAGCATTCTGGCCTTATTCAATGAGAGCACCTGAAAGCATCCATGCTTCTATCCTGATAGCATCTTCCCTTAAGAAAAGGGCAAAGACAACACCTGCAAATATCTGCACTTTTGAATGAAAAAAAAACAAAGGAACAGCAGTGCTCCAGACCAGCTTTGTGAGCAAACAACTAGTTTGTCTCCGAGAGCATTTCTGTTTGTAAGAGCATTGTTCTCCAAACCAGCTCTCAGCTTTCCTTGGCTTTGCTCTTTGACACTGGAGAAGCTGAAAAACAAAAACCCCTCTTCCAGTCACACTCAACTAAGCTTTTGCATGAAAAAAATCACTTGGAATGACATATACATACTCCAAAGCCAGATTGAGATACAGTCTCCTGGCCTCAAAATCCACCATTTTAGTTATATGTGCCTTGGCATAATAGAGGTTAACACAGTCACATAAAAAGATACCTCTATAAACTCTTCATCAGCAAGGTAGCTGTATAGAAACATAGAAAAACTTCAGTCAGGTAGTATCTCCAGAGTCTTCCCTTAAGTTCCCAACTAGTTCCAACACCTGCTTAAAGCTGGGCTAACTCCAAAGTTCAGTAATGAAAGCTAAAGTTCTGAGAATGTGAGGATGGAGACTCTCCAAGGATGGATAACAGCCTCTCTAAGCAACCTGTTCATGTTACTTACCCTCTCCACACCAGCAACATGTTTTTTTTCTTTTCAACTAGTCAGAATTACAACAAAATTGTCACTCCCATTGTTCCTGTTCACTACAACAAGGTTTTCCTGCTACATCACTGCCTCCTGTCCTATCACATTGGGCTCCTTTGAGAAAATCTGGGCTCCTATTTTCTCTGCAGCTGCAAATCAGGCAGTGAGCTCCCATTTCCAGCCTTTCAGTCTCAGCAGCCATTTGATAGATTCCCTCCAGATCGCTGATACCCAACTTTGTCTTCAGGAGTCCAAAACTGGGTAGGTTTTTAGCTCTATTTTCCCAAATGGTAAACAAGAATAATTGCTTCCATCAGTTTGCTGGCCACACTTTTGCTAATGCAGTCAAGCTGTTGGCCTTTACCATTGCAAGGACACACTGCTGACTCAACCTGATGTCCTCCAGGTTTATTTTCTTTTAAAAGGAATGCAAACAAATCAAAGCCCAACACACAAGTTGCTCTCAAGATCAACAGTTTCCAGCCCACACTGTTACTTGGAGTTGTTCTATGCATCTTCACTGAACTTCATGAAGTTCTGTTGGCCTGCTCCTCTACCTTGCTAATTTAACCTAATCACAGGCTGCCATGCCAAACACACTCCTCACTTTGGTGTCATCTGCAAATCTAGTAAGGATGCTCTTCATTCCATCACCCACACCAATGAAAAAAATATTATGTAGTATCAATATCCAAGAAGCCCCACCAATACATGCATGATGACCATGCACCTATAGTAATTGGGCTGTCACTATTAATCAGAAACTAGCAAACAGAGCAAGAGTATGTAGTGCATCTTTGCCTAAGCACACAGTCAGCACACTGACTTGGAACAGCAAGAAGATACAACAGCCAGAAGCCATAGGGGCACGTGATTGCCCAGCCCAGCAGCAGCCTAAGTTTCTTTGCTCTTGTCTGCATCTAGCTTGTGTAGCAGTTTAACAAGATGCACAAGATTAATATGATAATGAATTCCAGACAAGCAACCTGATATAAAAATAGTGGCTTTTTTCCTCCTTTTTTTTTTTTCCCCCAGCATGAAGCAAATGCAAAGTCCTTCCATACAAGGTTAGCAAAGAAACATTTCTCCCATGTCTTCTCTTTCAAATTAAAAATAAACAAAACAGTTTAGACACTAAAAAAAAACACAACTGGATTCAGCTGCAAGTTCTGGTATACAGGAGAGTAAAAGAATTTAATTCTGCTGGATTAAGCATTGCAGTGGGACTCTACTAACCTAAGCAGTGGAATTCTACTAAACCTGGGTCTATTTTCTATCTCTAACACCAACATCCTAGTGGGACCAGTTCTCTTAATTCCTCAGTTCTCTTAAAGCAGAAATTAATATCACAGTGCAGATTAATTTCATTAACACTTGTTAGACACCAATTATAGAAAATGCAATTAAGGATGAAAATACTGTTTTCTCAAGGTCTCAGGTCATTCCAACAATACCACCATTTTCAAAACTCAACCTCACTTTAAAGACAAAGTATTCCATGGAAAATGCCTGAAAAAGCCTACAAAAGTCACAGCCAAGCACCTAGTTAGAACACCACTGATTTCACACTCTTGAAATCACCTATTGTTGTGTCACCTTTTAGAGAGCACAGCTACCCTTTCCCTCATGTCCTGTCACAATGGCCATTTGGGATTTTGTCCATCCTAGAAGCCAGGCTTTTCAAGATACAGTAAGAAACTCCATGTGGAGAACAAATATTTATTAGGCCACCTCACTTTAGAAGTTCAGGTGTTCTCAGACCACCAGAACAGGTCATGTTTCATTACTTACTAAAATACTGTAATTTTCCACAGGGGGAAAAAAAAATAAGAAAAAGCAAGTGCTGGTGAATGAAGAAGGACTAACAGCTTATGTTTATGCTAAACCTTCATGTAGTTCACTATTGGCTTGTTTAGTAGAAGCAAGTGCAATAAATTTATCAATTGCACTTTTTGTTGTTCCTTTAAATAATAAAAAGTGCAAGCACCCTAATGTTACCTGTATTGACCAAGGAAATGCAAAATGAGTTGCACAAGAAGCTTAATATTGAAATGAATCACCAGGACAAAGCTTAAGCTGCTGCAAAAACATGCCTTAATCAAAGCCTCCTGGGGATAATTTAAGCTTTCAGACCCACCACATGTAAATTACTACCAGTCCTATCATATTCAGGTTTAGGTTTTCTTTCACTACTAATGGGTTACTGCAATTTCTGGTTCTCCAACTGACACAGAAGCTTCTGGGAAAAAAAAAAAAAAAAAAAAAAAAAAAAAAAAAAAAAAAAAAAAAAAAAAAACCAAAAGACTTTCTATCTTTAAAAACCTTACCAATTTGGACTGAACTAAACCATGAGCAGCATTAAAATTCCAGTGCCCGCTATTTTTTCCCTCCCCCCCACAATTTTCAACTCTTCAGTAATGGATTTCTAGTAATATGAAGCACCACATAGCTAATTAATTTCAGCAAAACAAGGGGGCCAATTCACATCTACACAAAAATGTAACCACTTTGCTCGCTCATTCCTGCTACATGAGAGCAGAGAAGAAACATATAATTTTCCTAATGTGGCTCATTACTGTGGAGGGAGGCTACACCTCTGACCTGAAGACATAACCAAGGGAGGGTCTGTGAGGGGGGAGGGCTGCCTGTTACCAGACCAGCTGAAGTGGTTGGAAAAACGCTTTGAGCCATATTCGACTCAAGTTACAGCAAAGGCTTTCGTTGCCTCCTGCCAGAGTGCAATCCCCCCCTCGTGACTGCTTTGGCTGTTCCCTCCAGTGCAAACACCACACCTGTATCCCATGGTTTCCACAGCACAAAACACATCTCAACTTTGCACACAAAAAAGTTCTGTCTTCCTCAACCTGCTTGGCCCAGGTACCTGTGTATACCCAATATGCTGGGCTTGGCAGCTGATGTACAGCTTCTGTTCGGTTTTGTTTTTGCTTTTCCAATTATGTGCAGCACTTGACAGGTGCAAAGCTAAGAAACTTCCTTTTTTTCCCCGCCCCCTCCCCGGTCTGCAGTTAGTTAACTCTTGCTGTTTAAACTTTAACTCATGAAAGGTGAGATGCATTTTTTTTTTTTTTCCATCATTGTTCAAGCTCAGTCAGCCTTCCACACCAACATGCAACTGAAGCAGAAAAAGACCAAAACATATTAAATGTTGTCCTCAGAACTACTGAGATAGCCGCAGCAAGTAATAGTCTTTTTTTTTTCTGATTAAAAGTGAGTTGTGCTCGTCAGCTCTGTTTGCAATGTGGCAGCAATGACATTGGGACTGCTTCTCTGTTTCGTCCTTAAAATAACATGATGGTTGTAAAAGTCCAGGGTAAAAAAGAGTCCATCACACTTTCTTCAACCATTCCACGGTCTACAAGGGGGACAAAAAGTAGCTCTGCAGGAATGCTTCAAGCCACTGTGGCTCTTAAGTTTTTCCCAAGCAACGTGAGTTAACGAACCTATTAATTAGTCATAAAGAGACACACAGCCTTTTAAAATGCTATTTGTTGAGCTTTAACTACTCTACTCTGCTAGGAAACTTTGCTCCAGAAGGCACAGAGTTATTTCCTGAAGAAACCATTAACATTTGGTAAACAAAGACTATCTGGTAACTCTACCTCCATCTGCAGGAAAACATAAAACCACCCTGGTGACCTCTCTCCACCACCTGTCAAGCAGCTGGGTTCACAGCTCACTGGGGCAGAAGCAGCAGGCAGGACAGGCAGCCAGAGGGACTCTCTGACATCTCCACATCTCTTGACCTTCCCTCTGCTGAAAGCTGGTACCAAGCAGAGTGACACAGGTTTCATATCCAACTGCTTCTTGCTCCTGAGCACATCTCCAGCAATTTAGGCACAAAGAACTGTTCAGAGGTCACTGTATTAGAGAAGTGTACACCAAGCTTCAGCAAACGCATTGCAGAAGATTTACTCCTTTCTGTAATTTACCCTTCAGGTAATTTTTTCAAGCCTGAATCGTTATAAGACTAGTTTATTTTTATCTTCCTTTATCAGAACCACTGAACGTGCAGAGCTACACACTTCGATATTTTTCCTCGCAAAAATAAAACTATTTTATTAGTTGTCATTAAAAAAAAAAGAACTTTTAGGATTGCCAAACTAGAGTCAGGTACTATTCGGCTGCTGTGTTTCTTAGATTGCTTGCAAAAGATATACTCTAACAGTCAACTAATACCTTATTTTTTAGCTTAAAACTCCTCCCCATCCATCAGGCTGAAATTTCCTGACTATCTAACCAGGTCTGGAAACTCCAGCACGTAATCATAACTCTCCATAAATCACAGCTCTTGTCCAAGAATAAGCCTGACGACACAGGGCAATGACAAGCAGCATTTTGCCAAAGATTTTTTTAAAAGTTAGGAAGAGTTTTTTGTGGTTTTTGTTTTTTTTTTTAAATGACGTGAATTTCAAGATGGGCAACAGAAAAGGTTTTCATGACAGATAAGCTTTCTGCCAACACAATTTTTTAAAAGGCTCAGATTTGGCCAACTGTAGGCGCTTTAGCTTGGCAGAAGACACCAATTTAAACAATGACCTTCAGAGACTGACTCCACCAGGCATGTGCAGATGGGACAACTTTACATCCTGAACACAGCAGGCTGCATCCTACCTATCTGTGCTGGTTTGAACTAACTGGAGAATTTGAGTGAGAAAATTAGACTACAGGCTGAGAGAGGAAAACAGATGATGCTACTCCACTCACAGCTTTACTGAGAAAGAAAAAAAAAGTTTTAAGAGTTGTAACCCAAATATAGGTAAGTCAGGCTGCTTAAGACCGCTTTGGACTGTGATAGCTCCTGCATGGCTTTCTCCCTGCCTTTTGTAGCTGAATCTGAATAATTTCACTAACTTCTTTCCTGCTGCTAATCCCCCTGGCCCATCTACCTTCACCTATATGCTGCATAAAACAGGTGGTGAGATAAGACTCGGGAAAGGTGGTAGGGATGGTTGGTTACCCGTCTTAGGGATTTTGATCTCTGGGAGGGCTGTGATGTTTCTGTATTACCTTTTCTCTGTAAATATCTGTTATGCATTGTAAATATCTGCTTGTGTATTGTGCAAAGCTGTGAATATAAAGCTTTATTCCTTAACTTCCAGCCAACTGAGTCCTAAGTCCTTATTTCAAAGTGGGGGAGGGGCGGGGGGGGCAGATAACTGCTGAACCACCACACAACGTAAATGCAGAGTAGAGGTGAACTGGAGAAGGGTGTTGGGGGAAACAGCAACTGGCCCAGCTCAGCAGCCTGGGAGAGAGGTTACAGTGATGCACGGAGTGCGGTGTCACGTAACAAATTGCTGCCGGTTTGTTTTCTCACCCAGAAAACAATGCACACAACTGTGGTCAAAACACATTATTTAGGTTGCAAAGTCAAACACCCAAAACGTCAAAATGCCAGAGGTGAGGTTGCCTCTACACACCACCACTTCCTCCTCACAGTCTGCTCACAGCTCACTTCCAGCACAATTACACAGGCCCAGACATTTCCCCAGGACTCTCATCCAGTGCCGAACGGGATGGGTTTGCCCTCTGTGTGTAATGAGGGCAACTATAATTTCTACAATAATAATTTCTGAAACCCATGGCAAAAGATGGGTATCACATAATTTAGTGGATTCCAGAAAGAGAAAAACATGGTCTCCTAGTAAAGATTATCCTGATTATCCTAAAACCAAATCCCTAGTAATAACAACAACAACAACAACAAAAAAAGCCCTGAAATTGCAACCTGACTTCTGAGGTATGTTTCTGCTCCAGAATTCATTCAGACTTCTAAAATGTACCTACATTTCCTTGGGAACACCCTCCTGGGCAGTGCCTTGCAGAAACAACTGTCACAGATACTGAGCCAGGAAGGTCATAGCTACAGCTAAAAGTTTAGAAACATGGAGAATAAAACTTACGAGGAGCGACTGAGGGAGCTGGGGCCGGTTAGTTTGAAGAAGAGGAGGCTTAGGGGAGACCTCATCACTACTAACTGAAAGGATGTTGTGGAGAGGCTGTTGCTGGTCTCTTCTCACAGGTAAAATAGCCTCACCCTGAATGTCTCAGGGGAAGGGGCCTCAACCACCTGCCTGGGCAAGATGTTCCAGTGTTCTACCACCTTCATGGCAAAGAGCTTGCTCCTAACATCCAGTCTAAATCTACTCTTCTCAAGCTTGAACCCATTGCCCCTTGTCCTGTCACTGCAGGCCTTTGTAAACAGCTTCTCTCCATCCTTCCTGTAGGCCCTCTCCAGGTACCTGAAACCTGCTGTTAGGTCCCCCCCAGAGCCCCCCCAGGCTGAACAACCCCAGCTCCCTCAGCCTGTCCTCATAGCAGAGGTGCTCCAAGCCCCTGATCATTTTCATGGCCCTCCTCTGTACTCACTCCATGAGGTCTATGTCCTTCCTAAAATGCAGTACTCCAGATGAGGTCCCAGCTGAGCAAAGAGGCAGAATCACTTCTCTGGATCTGCTGGCCACACTTTTGATGCAGCCCAGGATATGATTTGCTTCTGGGCTGCAAGCTCACAGTGTCTGCTTATGTCCAGCTTCTCATCCACCAGCACCCCCAAGCCCCTTTCCATGGGGCTGCTCTCTAACACCTCATCCCCCAGCCTGTACTGTACTGGTGAGTTTTGAAAGTCTCCAGAGAAGGAGTCTCCACAATCTCTCTGGGCAGCCTGTTCCAGTATTCTATCACCCCCACTGTAAAGAAGTTTTTTATTCATTTTGAGCTGAAACCTGCTATGTTCCAATTTGTAGCCATTGCTCCTTCTGTTACTGCTGTGCACCACGGAAAAGAGATTGACCTCATCCACTTGACACCCACCCCTCAGATATTTATACACATTGGCCAGATCTCCTCTCAGTCTTCTCTTCTCCAGACTAAACAGCCCCAGGTTGCTTTCTTATAACAGAAGGCATAAAATATAAATAAAAATGTTGTTATTTGTATGTTTGTCCACACTTGGGGGCTTTTTGTTTCTTTGTACCTCTGAATGTATTTTATGGGAACAGTTGCAAGACAAATCACCTGCTCCCATCTCTAAGTATTTGTGACCACACACTGAAGTAAATTTAAAAATATATTATACCAGTACATCAAGACTAGCAATCACCTCTTATTCTGATACCATTATGTTCGAATGAAGAAACTGATCTTCAAAGAACTGCACAGAGGTTTCAGACATACCATAGAGCAGAAATTGGTCCTCCTCTGAGCCTATCACACACACAAAATTTGCCAGAGTTGTGCAACTGCTAGTAAAAGGAAGCAAACGATGTGAGCTTTGAAAGAAAATCTAATACTTCCCTAAATAATTAGTGCCACAGAACACACTATTGCAATCCTTGTAGTACTACTTTAAATATATATGTTCCAAAATTACTTTTAGCATAAAGTAGCCCAAGCATCAGTAAAGAATATTGCAAAGACCTGACATTTCCTTACCTAACTCACCTGGTATCTGCCACCTTGACATGAATCAGACATTGATAAACCAGGGCGGTTGCTTCACCTTCCACAAACAGGAAGCAATTTCAGCTTTTAGTATAAGACTAGTTATACACATGAGAACTTAAGAGTTAACCTCTGTTAAGTTTGCATCTTTTGCTGCAATTTTACCTTGAGATCAGAGTTAAGTTCCAAACTCTGGAAATGATGATGTTAAACATGTCAGCGATTTACCTCAGGAAGTAAGCTTCTATCAAACCTAGCAGACCTCTCTAGAAAGGACTGAATGGAGATTTTTTTTTTTTTCTATGCCTGTCTTCCAGCCTTCATTAAGAAACATCTGTAAGCTGTTTAGAATTCCTTTTTGAAGTCAGCAAACAGGATGGAAGCAGTTCAATGGCAAGAAGTTTCATTAGTGGCTTTCAAACGTCAATAATATCAAAGATTATCTCAACAGAGTAATGACTTTGATTCAGCGTCTTGTCATGGCTGTATTACTTCCTAGTAGACTTCTTATGCACCTTATCAGGATTCTCTCAGCTCCATACTTCAAATTTTTCAACTGTGAGTCAAGCAAGGCTGTAAATTTGATCATGTCTCCCAACACCTTAACCCCTAACAACAGAAACTGTGCATTTGTGTATTAAACCAATCTGCACTCATACATGACCTCCTCTGGAGACTGCCATAACAAAGTGACAACCCCTGACAAAGCTACCCATGTTCCTTACGGCTCTTAGAACCCCAAAATCTGATTTTGTAAGGCCACCAGGTAAGTCTGAAAAGCACAGTGCACAATTACTCTGTCTCTTCACTAATGACTCATTACTGTAGGAGAAGACAACATTCAAAATAAAACAACATGGCTACAGAGTTACACTCACTGCAACTCTCCCAGAATAAAGCTTGCTCCAGATACATTAGGAAGGAGGAAAAAAATCACTTAGCTTAAGAATTTAACTTCTTACTCCTTCCTAATAATACTGCTTTTGATAAACAAAGTAAAACTTTGCTCTCCAAGAGGTATCTAACGGCATCCTCAGGTGGTATAAAGCTAACACGTAACAAGGAACCCTGAGAGAGCTACATGCAATTTGCAAAGCTCTAGCACTTGAAGTATCAGTATTTAGATTGTCTCATTACACATCCAGACAGAAGGTGGGATTTTTTTTCACCTCTCAGCTGCTAAAACACTGTACATCTCTGCAGACAGCTGTGGACATTACAAATGCACAGACCATCATAACCAGCCTACGCTCATATGCAGAGTAAAGCCATGAATAAATGAGGCTACTCGAGTTTCAGGAAGAACTATGATTTTCTGCCCATGCACTAACAACAAGGAATTTAGATAATCCACATCTTGTTGTGGTAGCCATTGCCTGGCCATGGGGGACTGCTCAGAACATAACTAACTCAGATATGGAAAACAGACAAGAGACCTCAGGAATGACTGATACAGACTCCCACTTGTATGTGCCAGTTGTGCTTATTTAAGTTCTCAACTTGCATGAATGCTAATATTCATAAACAAAATAATGTAACATAATTATATAAAACTATCAAAGACTACAAAACCAAATGTGTTCAGTTTAAGTTAATTTTATAGAAATATTTGAACAGTTTCAGGAATTTAACTAAAGCACTGTTTAAGCAGCAGAGAAAGCAATGGCCTTATGCTATTTTTGAGCATTCTCCTTTTCCATCTACTATACAAACACTCTACAATCCAGATGTAACCTAAGCCTTCCTGATACCCAGGTATTCATCTTGCAAAGCCTTGGGAATCCTAGGAAACAAAGCATTGGAAAACATGTCAGGACATTTAACAAATGCATAACATCTAAGCACAGGTGTCTTTGAACTTTGGACATTCTCATCTCTCTTTTCAGTCATAAGGACAGGTTAGGTAGGATGAGAGCTTTGCCTTCCTTGTACAACAGCTCAGTAAGAGCTCCAGAAGCAGGAGTGGAGCTGTTCAGCTGTGGGCATGGAGAGTTGCTTTAACCAAAGGCAGCTGCTTTATTTCCGTAGCTGTCTCAGAGTCCTCAAGCAGTTACACTGACACAAACACAAGCACACTCATCTTCACTGCTGCTCTAACTTCAGTTCACCAATCCCAGTTAGTTGTTTGGTTTTGACTTTTTTTTTCTTCCACCTAAATGGAATTTTTAAAAGGATAAACAAACAACAGTTGCCTGTTCTCACAGAAACAGAATTTGAATCCCTGTGCAGCTGAATAGGGACGGTTGGGTCAATGGCTCAGTTTGTCCACATCACTAAATGGATCAAAGATTCCTAATAAAGAAATAAAGCTAATCGGGGGGAAAAAAAAAAAAAAAAACCAAACCCACAAATTGTGCAACTACAAATCTCAATGCTGAGAAAAAGGTAACCTCATTAAAACATACTAGAAGTTTCTCATTATCATTAAAAGTCGGGCTGAGGAAGAAGAAAACCTGTCATGCTGAAAAGGTTTCTCGTTTCCTATTGTAAACATATTAAATTTAGAAACCAAGCAGAGACAAGCATTACAAATCAGCCCTGGATAAGTAAACAACCCCCTCACACACTGCTCTAATGGTCTCCTAATTCTATTTCAGACATCTGGATACCCAAGATTCTCAGGACAGTCAGCAAAGGTTAACAAAAGAGCACCAAAGCTGTGTTACTTCAGCAGCTTGTCCCTGCCAGAGAAAATAAAGGCAGAAAAGCTACACGTAGCATCATCCACAACTAAAGTTACTTGAAGTGTGTTTTAACAAGACAAAATAAAGCTGCACCTTTTATCCTGCCATTTGCTTCTGAAGCCACAAAGCAGTGCTGCATGTTTGGCAGGGGGTGAAGCTGCTAGCACCAGGCCATTTCTAGCATGGAGCTGGGGAAACAGAAATGGGGCAACTCAATCTGGTTTTCTCTCTTCACACAGAAATACTGCACCAGACAGTGGACTCCAGGGGGAGACCTCATTATGAATGGAATATGATTTGGGATGTTAGAGGAAGTCAGCTACAGCCCATCCTCTCTATAACAACATACTGCCTGACAGTTTTCTGGGACTATGACAATGTCATCTTAGCATGTGGTCTGCGCAACAGGCACAAGAAATTCAAGTAGGGCACACTGCATCTCAACCACAGCACCAGTAAAGACTGGCAGCAGAGTGCGCAATACCTGGCTTAGCCTAACTGAATCTCCTTCCTCCAATAATCAATCAAGTGTTGAGCAGCATTTCACAACAGCTTTGCTCAAAAATTTTGCAACAAACATGCACTTTTGTGAAACAGAAATGGAAACCACAAACTGAAGAGCATGAACTGCTTGCTGTAAAAACTACGAACTGTTGACTCAAAAACATGTTGCTCAAGAAATATTTTAACACTGTATTTAATTGCTATTATGTCATTAACACCAAAACCCAAATGTATTTCAAATATGAAGCTCGTAATTCCCTTCCTCATGAGCACATCAGTTAGTGGAACAATGGAAATCAAGCCAGTAAGAATTGAGCTGCCATTTCAATTTCTACTTCTATTTTTTAAAGGAGACATGTTAACATCATTAAAGACTGATGAATCTGGGGGTTTCTTAAAGCCTACAAAAGGTCAGGAGCATTAGCAGTGTCATCTTCTAGCCCTCTGGATCCTTAGATACACCTAGGTAATCACAGAGAGCTGCACCTTCATGACAGCACAGAATCAAAGAACGGTAGGTGATGGATGGGATCTCTGGAAACACCTAGCCCAACCCTCCTGCTATAGCAGAGGTCACCCAGAACAGGTTGCACAGGTGGATCTGGAATCTTTCCAGAGAAGGAAACTCCATAACCTCTCCAGGCAGCCTGGTCCAGTGCTCTGTTGCTCTCACAAGAAATGTTCAGATGGAACCTACTGTGTTCCAGTTTGTGCCTGTTGCCCTTCATTCTGTTGCTGGGCACCACTCTTTACATATTGATAAGCTTTGATAAGATCTCCTCTCAGTTTTCCCCAGGTTAAACAGCCCCAGGTCTCAGCCTTTCCCTCAACAAGACATCATCATCTTCATAGCCTCCTTCCCTCCACTGGACTCTCCAATAGTTTCCTGTCCCTCTTGAACTGGGGAGCCCAGAACTGGACCCAGTTTTTGAGATGTAGACTCACCAGGGCAGAACAGAGGGAAAGAAGAACCTTACCCCACCTGTTGGCCACACTCTTCTTAACGTAGCCCAGGATACCACTGTTCTTGGCCACAATGCCACATTTGCGTCTCATAGTGAACTTGCCAACACTCCCAGGACTTCACAGGGCTGCTTTGCAGCCTGTACTGCTGTTACTCCTCTCTAGGTGCAGGACCCTATGCTTGCCCTTGTTGAATTTCATTATGTCCATGGCATTTCCACAGTAATTGTTAGGAATTCTTTTCCCATTGTAAAAGCATTTAGAAATTACATTGATTTTTTTCCCTCAGCCCTTCATCCAAGCTCCATTTCAAGGGACATTCAAGTATTATCAGGCACCATAACAAAACCAACCATTTTCCACCACTGTCTGTAAGGTGAACCAGGTTTGTTTCATAGGGATGCCCATATTTGTGTTAGCACAGATGCTGCAGCCCAGCCAAAGTGAGATTGCATTTATCCACCTCTCCAAAGATCAGTTCCAGCATCTCAAGCCATAGTGAATCCTACAAAGTTATCACATTCTGAAGCCCCAGGTTTACTAATCACTGGATTTCTGCAGCCCTATGATTTATATCAGTTGCTGAACCACAGAGGGAAGGTTAAAAAAAAAAAAATCCTGTGCAAAACCCACATATTTCACCTGTTTTCTAGAATGTTTCAGTGTAGGTACGTTGCATGCATATACAGACAAATCCACAGGCCACAAATGCAATTACATGCAATAGAACCAAAAACAGGCCACGTAACTTGAGCATGTATAGGAACAAAATAACCATAGCTTCCTCTTCTGTAAAAGTTCAGAAATTCCAACTTATATTTCACAAATCCTTAAATTTTATGGTCTTTATCTTGAAACAGCTTCCTGTATGAAATGTCTCTGCCAGTTCAGTCCATGTAACTGAGCTAACAAACGTGTCTAATATTGGCTAAAAAAAGAGACCTGCTACTAATAGTAAGAAGTAGAACACAAGAAGAGGAAATCTCTGGAAAAAATAATTTCAAGTTCAGTCATTAAATCTCAAAAGGGGCAGCACCTGAAGCTGTGAATAATCTGAAGGGAGCTAGGGCTGTTTAGTCTGAAGAAGAGGAGGCTGAGGGGAGACCTCATCACTGTCTACAGCTACCTGAAAGGACATTGTAGAGAGGCTGTTGCTGGTCTCTTCTCACAGGTAAATAGTGACAGAACAAGAGAGAATGGCCTCAAGCTGTGGCTGGGTAGGTTTAGACTGGGCATTAGGAAACATTTTTTCACAGCAAGAGTGGTCAGGCATTGGAAATAGATGCCCAGGGAGGTGGATGAGTCACCAACCCTGGAGTTTTTAAAAGTCCTTTGGATGTGATGCTTGAGGACGTGCTTTAAGGGTGAACTTTGTAGAGAAGGGAAAATGGTTGGACTTGACAATCTTGGGGGTCTTTTCCAATTGGAATGTTTCTGTGATTCTGTGAAACAGAAAATTTCCGATTCAGGATTCAAGTTAAATATGGTGTTTCGTATCTGAAATAATGTGAAAGAATTTGTTATTGTACTTAAGATACATCCATGGTTGCATCACTTCTGAGTCTAAATAGCCCTTCTTATTCTCCATCTTTTGGAGTGACTGGTATCTATCGACAGCTCCACAAGAAAAAAAAACAAACTCTTATTTGATGACTGCTGTAAGGTAAATGCATACAAATTGGTCTACTCTTCTCATAACAAAAGCACACAGATAAACAAAACAACTGCTTATCACATTTTACTGTAATTTTGGTAATTTAAGGTATTAAAAATACTAATTGCAATTTGTGTTTATATAAGTAGCTAATTTTAAAGGGGGGGAAAAAAAAAATCAACGCTACCCACTATGATAAGACAAATTGCTTCTAAAATGAATTTTGCTGTATTTTAAACAATTTTACTTAATAATGCTCATTTGGAAAGAATGAGCCTCTGCATCTTCACTACTAAATGTCCCTTGAGATCACGCTAATAAACAATAATACACCCAAGAAAAACAATAGGCTTTTATCCTCACAGAAGCAAATGTGTATAGGGTTTGTCGGTTAGCATTTGTTTTACACTGGTAGCTGGAGGCACTAATGAGGGTCATGTTCCATTGTGCTCTGAGCTGTAAAACTAATAGATGAGAAAAGCTGATTATTTATCCCATTAAAAGCAGTTATCAGGCATCATCTCTCTTGGGAAAGTTTCAATTTCAAATACCTGCGTGTAGGGAAACAGTTCTGTGGCAAACTACTTCTCACTGCTGACCTGTGCTTCTGCTGCTTCTTTATGGAGGATGAAAAAGTTTACAAGAAGAAGCGTTGGCCAAAGAGTTAAATTTGAAGGGAACAGTTATATACTTTCATGTCTCTGACGGGAGTGGTACACAAAGGATGAAGCTGAGATACTCAATGCGTATGTGAACCGCTGTATGGCACTGGCAATATCCAAACAAGCCTTAATTAAATACACCAAAACAAAATCTGGGTCTAACATCAGTCTTTACAGATGAACATTAGCCAAGGAGATGCAACAGCAACAGAAGTTGGTGTAAAAAGCCAGAGCTTTGTGGAATACAGACAAAGCAGAATACCCAACATTGGGTTTATCCTTCCTGAGTTCTGGTCTACTGTAACCAGATGATGATACACTTTCAGAAGTACCAGAGAGGAGGCTTTTTCCACCTAAGCTCACCCAAACAAGTACCAATTCTGGTTTAGGACAAACACACATTAAGCATTAGTAGACAATCCTTTCAACCATAACAAATATACCTCACACTTGTCAGTAAGAACAAGTTCAGACCCTGCTGACTTCTGCATTAATCCTGCTACAGCAAGTTCCTGCATGCTTTGTCTGCTCCCTCCCTAGGAACAGCCAGGCCTGCTAGGACAGGAGCCAACATGCAGTTAATGAGAGAAATATTCGAAGCTATCTACCACCTGCTTCCAGCACTCAAGGCATTAACCTTTTCTGCTCAATTCATCTGCCCTGAAGTGGTAAAACAAAACACCTGTTAACAGAGAGGGCGAATAATACACAAAACACTGATTCTGTAAAGCTCATAGAACCCACATTAAAAGCAGCTAACAACTCCTCTTCATATTACTGAATCCTTTTAGCATTCTACTATTTGTCACATACTTTTTTTTAAAGATACATATGGGTGAAATAGTTTTGGTTTTCACCATCTGAGAGACTCTCCAACTCTACTTCTCACGAGGACTTTCATAATGAAACAATTAAAACAGCAGTGATCACTTCATGTGGAAAGTTTTATTTTAAACTTATCCCAGCACCTGTCCCATTGAAAAGTTAAAAAGTGAGCTTTGCTGGAACCAGAAATTCTTTTTAAAATGTTCTCTCCCTTTGACAGCTCATGGAAAAGTATTCTGGTCTCCTAGATACATGCTCAGGAAAGCAAGGGAGAAAACATGCCAAGGCCTTTTTCACCTGTACTGTCTGTATGCAGGCAAAGCAAGCCAAAGCTATCAGAGCTCTGATTCTGTCTCACATCACTTCCATGGACCTCAATCGATACTAAGTCCCCTCTCAGAAATGCTATTTCAGATTTGCCTCAAATATGTAATATCTTAAGTGTCTCACACACTTTTTAGTTCTGATGCAATTAATTCAATTACCTCCCATGAGAAATTAAAAATAAATAACTCAACAGAAGGGAGATGAACGTCAGGTGGCAGAGGCAGCAAGAACCCTGACTACACTCCCCCATATTAATTGCAATCTGGGAAGTTCAGCTAAATCAGTCCATTATTGGCCACAGTCTGCTTGGGCATGTCACTCGTATTTCCCCAAGAATAAGAAAGCACACCTAGCCTACTGCCTGAAGTCATAAAGAAAGCACACACACTGCAATGTCTCACACTGCTTCCATTCCCAGTAGTAATCCCACTGCCATGTGAACCACAAGCTTTCAATCAAACATCACCCCCAATGAGGCCACATCTGGAGTATTGTGTCCAGCTCTGGGCTCCTCAGTTAAAAAGGGGCAGGGAACTACTGGAGAAAGTCGTACAGAGGGCTACAAAGATGAAGTGACTCAAGTATCTTTATTTCAAGGAGAGGCTAAGAGACCTGAGGCTGTTTAGCCTAGAAATGAGAAGACTGAGAAGCAATCCTATAAATGCTTATTAATGTGTGTTAAGAAGACATGGCCAAACTCTTTTCATTTGTGTCCAGAGACAGACCAAGGGGTAACAGGCACAAAATAAAGCATGGAAGTTTCACTCAACATGAGGAAAAACTTCTTTCCTGTGAGGGTTGACCACAGCACTTGACCAGGCTGCCCAGAGAGGCTGTGGAGTCTCTGGAGATTTCAAACTCGCCTGGACATGATCTTGTGCAATCTGCTCTAGTATGAAGGTTGGACTTGTCCTCTCCAGAGGTCCCTTTCAACTCCCACCATTCTGTGGTAACATAAACTAGGTTCTTAAAATCTTTACTTGGTAACCTATTTTTCAAACTGCAAACAAAGAAAAACCATGCTAGACTAGTGTTAAACCTGTTTCCAGTGTTAAAGCTGTGTTAATCTGCTAACTTAACTGCGATTTCAAGAGAGGGAGGATCTTTAGAAATTTAGCACTATTGTACTGAGAATGAGGCTGCCTTTGGTGAAAAGAAATCACTGTCAGCACCCAGGTGAGACATCTTCAAAGCAGTTTTCAGATGCTCTTCATACAAATGCCCACAATGCCCTATCCAAACTTCTCCCATCCCTCAAGAAGCTTATTCTCTAAGGCCTTTGATTAAATAACACAACAAACCTGAAAAATTTCAGCCCCAAGCGGTACCTCCATCTTGCTGATTATTTCTATTGTATCTGACACTGGTCAAAGCAAAAAGAGGGCAGCCAGCATTAAGATCCTAGCAGGAACACCATATTCCTGAAGCAAGAATGGGCCAGAAGAGCATGAGAAACACTATGAAAACCCAATAGTTACTTTGGCTGATCCCATTACATTTGGTTGGTTGCAGTGGTTTCCTAAAATTACGCAATTTGACCAGGTCTGGAAGGGGTGTCAAGACGGACTGTTTGCCTTTCTACTAAAGACAGCATTGGCAGTCTAAAGAGAATTAGATCCTTTTTTGGTGTTGCTCACTTTGTTCCAATTGGTTTCAGATGCTTGCACACACATGAAGGTTTCTGTTCTAAAATGCTGAAAAAGAGAGAAACGCAGCTATGCCCACATTTCAGTGGGTGAGGAGAAAGGTGGAAGTGTTACCCTCTAAACTACCAGGGACGTTGTACTTTCCAAGTCAGAAGCTTTCCCTGTTCACTTGTATCACGTTTGTACTTGTTAAAAAAAAAAAAAAAAAGTCTATATTGAATATTTAACAAGGAACTTGACTGATTTTTCAATGCCTGTAAATACTACTTGCAGCACACTGCTCTAGCAGCCTACATAGGTGGGGACCTGTAACTACAGTTGAATCAGAAAGTTCAAATATTGTTTTATGACTTCATATACCTAAGTTGGCCCTTCATCTTCTATTTTCTTAAAATCACAATCAAATGCATCAGTCCCTTGTAGAGTAGGGATATGGGCTGCACTTGGTGATCCTAAAGGTCTTTTCCAACCTATGATTCTGTGATTCTAATGACTAAGCTCAAGGCTTAAAGACTATTTAAAAGCTAACTAGCCCCCCTAAAGCATCCATGGCTTTATAATAAGCAGTGTAGAACTAAAGCCACAGCACTAGCAAACTTCTCAAAGCATGAAGGAATACTTAAGAATCCCAAATGTGTTCATATCAAAGTCAAAAAATATTTCCAGAATTGTGTTTTAAAAATTTATTTTAAAGGGCTCTGCTCTTGTACTACTTTTTTTTTTTCCTCCCCACTTTTTTTCCCCCCTTCTTTTTAAATACTAAACCAAAGTGTGCACACATTTACAAGCCAGGCTTTTGCAAATCTCTGCAAAGTGCAGCCATGTAATACATGTAATCATCAGCAGGCCATAGGCCTTTTATCTTCTAAATGCTATACAATGGAAAACACTCCACTCGGCTCAGCATGGTCTGCTTTTTCTCTGCATTTTATAACATCACGTCAAGCAGCTTTTAACATTCTCTTATACAGCAGAGATGGGTGCAAGAAAAGGAATGCACTTAAATAGAGCAAAAAACCTTCCACTACCAAACATCATTTAAATCGCAGATTCTCTTACCAACAGCTATGTCTTCCACCAACCTAAGAGAATAGAAGCACGCATGATGATATTCAGGAAGCTTAAAAAGAAGGCCAATATAGCCATATCAGATTGGGGAGGTTTTTAAAGGAGATTTCTAGTTCATACAAAATTTTTCTGCAGCATTCTCAAGCCAGAGAGCACAACACTCTGGTCCATGGGAAAGCTGAACTATAAAGCAGTGAAACAGCTCAAGCTGAGAAATGTTAACTAGTAAAATAAACAAAAATACTCAATTCATTGAAGTGTTTTGTAAAACAGGTAATGTAGCTATATAAAAAAAAAAAACAAACATTTTGAATGCTGAAGTCAAAAACCCTTGCAGAAATAGGGAACAGGAGGCTCAAAGGAGACCTTATTGCTGTCCACAACTACCTGAAAGGAGTCTGTGGCCAGGTGGGTTGGGCTCTTCTCCCAGGCAGTGACAGAATGAGCCTCAAGCTGTGCTAGGGGAAGTTTAGGCTGGATTTAGGAAAAAAATCTGGTTTAGGAGAAAAAATCTTCACATAAAGAGTGCTTGGCCATTGGAGTGGGCTGACCAGGGAGGTGGTAGAGTCACCATCCTTGGAAGTGTTTAAAAAAAGACTTGATGTGGTGATAAGTGCCATGGTTTAGTTCATTAGATGGTTTTGGGTAATAGGTTGGACTTGATGATCTTAAAAGGTCTTTTCCAACCTGTTTAATTCTGTGATTGATTAATTAAAAAAAAAATAAAAAAAGCTGAACCAAAAAAAAAAGTCATCCATTAAAGGTGTTCATTGTTTTCAACTAGTTACTTGGTACAATTTATACTACAGAACACTATTTATTAAGACACAACGAGCTATGTTATATTGCAAAACTAATTTAAGAACTGATTTTGCTTCATGGTGTGCAATTGCTGAGATATTCACAGCCCTCCCATAACTGCAAATATGTAGGTTTTGAGCATAAATCTGTCTCAATCAAAGCTCTGATGAAATCAGAGTACAGCATGCACATAAGCTCCCCTGGTTGTTCTTATAAAATAAGTGTCATCTAAAGTTCTAGTTAACAGATTGAAGGTGTTTTTCTTGCACAGCAAAAATAGTGTATCTCTGGAATACAGCATTTTCTCTATCCATAACCACGTCAGCCTCATGACAAAACAACTAGACTTTCATCAGTGTTATCTGGACTAACACAGAGGATCTGAGCATGAGTAAATAGTATTGGCAACTTCTCTTGAAGTCAAGTGCCAAGTTTCCTCCTACCCAACAAAGCTTGCTCCACAGGCATTTTTAGTTCAGAAAATCCATCTCTTCACAGATTTCTTCAATGCAAGAAAAGCAGAAAACGGCATTCCTCCTAGCCACAGGTTCTTAGTGCTGTCCTGTTACCTGAAGTACTCCAACACAAAGATTGAAAGTCATGGCAACATATTATTCATGTAAAATTCAACAGACTGTAAGGCTCTGACACATCCCAGAGATGCAGTGAAGGCAAACTTCTTGTGCTAACAGTACCTATAAAATAAAGAGCTCTGGAACACTTACGCTCCCTCTTCCAGAGGTACTTCACAGCTTTGACTTTTACTGTATGGACATTATAAACAAGTGTAAACCATAGTCTACTTTCACACTGAAAATGTATTAGTAAAAGCAAAAGGCTTAATGCTGTTCTAAACACAGCAATAACAGAGGTCTAACTCAGTGGACAACTCTTGGTTTTACTCCATTCGCAAAATGCGTCATATACATTACAGTCACAAATGTTCAACAAAAAAAATATCTGCTTCCAAAGTCATTTTCACTGGCAGAAATGACAAGCAGCAGAAGGCTATTCTTATCTCTGAAAAAGCTTTTCTGTTTCTTGAAGAATAACCTCATTCTGTACTTCACATCAACAGAACTGCATTGGGTGAACAGAAATTCTGTAGCATCCAGAGGTAATAATGCCTTTTACTCTTTAACTTAGGTCCCTTGGACCTGAAAGCCTTAAATAATTTGCATGCTGTAAGACCAAAGCTCTGTTAAACTACCACTTCAACAAATTCTGCATGATTTTATGCTCTTTCTAGCATCAGTGAGATCCCACACATAGTGTTTACTCATGAATTGGTGAGGACTGCAGCGAGGACAGAAATGGGATCCACACAGTGCTGCTCCAGTTCTGAAAACCCTCACAAGTCTGTCACAACTCACAGGTATCAGAAACAAAAGTGTTGAATATACATTGGAGCGTGCCTTAAAGTGAAGAGAGCCACGTATGCATAACAGAATGCATTAATGTTCTATATTCATTATATATAGTAGCAAAGAGGATTATAGTGGTGAAACTTATTCCATACTATGAGATAAGCCATGACCAGCTCAACAGCCCAACCACATCATACTTCCCAAATGACATCATTCTGGCTATTTGAGTAAAAGAACACAGAATCCCAACCATAATACTTGAATCAGCAAAACTTCTTAGGAAAAGCCAGTCTTTGAACACATCAGTAACACAGCAGCACTCAGGAAAGGATCAAGTGAGGGGAAAGATGGATAGCCAGAAACACAGAATGGCCTCCACATTTTTGAAAGTCATTAGGAAAACTGAGTGATGTATTTGAGGTGTAAAGTCTAGAAAGTATCAGAGCACATATAAATCAAAAAAGCATACATGAGACCAAAAGGGTATTTTAAACATAATGAGCTACTCTAGAGCATTTTCTTATGCTCAATTCTCTTCAAAACCATTAACAGATTTAGAATCATAGAATTTGCCAGTCTGGTATATCCAAGATCATTCATCCAGTCCAACCTATTACCCAGCCCTATCTAATCTACTAGACCATGGCACTAACTGCCTCATCCAGTCTTTTCTTGAACACTTCCAGGGATGGTGACTCCACCACCTCCCTGGGCAGCCCATTCCAATGCCAATCACTCTCTCTGGCAAGAACTTCCTCCTAATATCCAGCCTATACTGCCCCCAGCACGACTTGAGACTGTGTCTCCTTGTTCTGTTGCTGGTTGCCTGGGAGAAGAGACCAACACCTACCTGGCTCCGGCCACAACCTCCCTTTAGGTAGTTGTAGACAGCAATGAAGTCACCCCTGAGCCTCTTCTCCAGACTAAATAATCTCAACCTCTCCACACAGGGCTGTGCTCTGGGCCCCTCACCAGCTTCATCACCCTTTTCTGGACACGTTCCAATACCTCAACATCTCTCCTGAATTGAGGGGACCAGAACTGGACACAGTACTCAAGGTGTGGCCTGACCAGTGCTGAGTACAGGGGCAGAATAACCTCCCTTGTCCTTCTGGCAACACTGTTCCTGATACAGGTCAGGATGCCATTGGCTCTCCTGGCCACCCGGGCACACTGCTGGATCATGTCCAGCTCCTATCTACCAGCATCCCCAGGGTCCCTCTCTGCCTGGCTGTTCTCCAGCCACTCTGTCCCCATGGCTTACAGAAGTTAAGGTTAGCAACTTATTTACTGAATGCTTATTCTTGTTCCTAGTAAGATCTATGTTTTACAGAAATTACTTTGAATTAAAAAAAACAAACAAACAAACAAAAAAACCCAGAGGCTGAGAGAGGACTGTTCAGCCCAGAGAAGTGAACAATATATGAAATTCCATCAACATTTATAAAGCTGATGGGGAGCAAAGTAGGAGAGAGAGTTCTGAGATGACAGAGCCTAGCATTTCAGTGGTGCCCAGTAACTGGACAGAAAAGGATTCTAATTATTGTTTTTCAAAACCCCACCTAGTTAATTATACTGGGAATTCTTTATTATTTACTACCTCTGCCTTTAATTTTTTTTTTTTTTTTTTTAAATATGATTAACCAACCCAGAATGAAATCTGCACAGGAAAAGCTTTGAATTCCCATTTATGAGCTTATGGTCTTTAAGCAACTCTTTGCCCTCCATACCATCACCATGGCTCAGCAGTTTCCACTTTATTGACACTGAAGAGTAGCAGACTAGTACAGAGCTACACAATGAAAGACACTGAGATTACATTGCTGCTTGGGTTGTTCCAGCTCCTTACACAGCTGCACATCCGCACGGCTGCACATCCACACAGCTGCACAGATTCAGAGTTTGGGAGTGGTTTTGGTTTGTTTTTAAAACAACATCTGATCAGAAAAGTTTGAACCCACAGGACTCGCTGGGTTCTGACACATCCTTTGCCACACAGTGTTAGTGAGGGATCAGCTTCTCAGACAGTCATTCTTCAAGCAACAGTGTGAACATGCTACTCCTGGTTTGAATCAGTGCATTTCAAAGTCATATATGAAAGAAAACACAGCAGAAACCATTACAGAGAGCAGAGAATAAAGAATCCTGATCGACATGTCTCACATAACATTGATAAAACTATTTAATGCCTTAAACTTGAATGTTTGGTGGTTTGTTTTTTTTCCAAAGAAGCTTGTTGTGCTGAGTAGTAATTTTTCCACCACAAGTGTGTTTGTTTTGATGATCCACATACTAAATGCTTAATTTGTTCTTCAGCCAAGAAAAACAAAGATCTTCATAGATACCAACAAGCTGTTATGATAAGGACACAACAGGAGTTAGTTTTCTTATCACCCACGCTTCATGCACTGTGTTTGAAGCTGTATTAGTGAGAAGTGGTGTTCTTTAGAAATACAAGATTTTCCTCACTATTCTAAAACTCAAATACAGTAGTCATTTCTCTTAATTCACTTAATACTTGAGTCCCAAGTCTTGTGAAAGAGTACCTGCATATGCTTCTCTTCCCTTATGTTTAATGAACATTATAAAAAGTGGTCAAAAACACCACCA
The DNA here is from genome assembly GCA_013396835.1 of Psilopogon haemacephalus. Lineage (NCBI taxonomy): Eukaryota > Metazoa > Chordata > Aves > Piciformes > Megalaimidae > Psilopogon > Psilopogon haemacephalus. The sequence continues at coordinate 1,526,729 of VWZI01010423.1, forward strand.
AAAGTCCTTCTCCAGAATGAGAAACTGCCAAGATCTCAGGGTGGAGAACAAATGACACATGCTACAGGAAAGGAAAGATTCTCTGCAGTGAGAAGAAATGGAGAGCAACCAGAGGACCCATGTTTCAGAAGAGCACAGGGAGAAGTCAGGAAAAAAGAGGAATAAACCCAGGCTACAAACAGCATCAGGTTCGTTAATAAAGTGGCAACACAAATATGAAGATCAAAGAAATATTTTTGGTCATTTGCTTTTAGCTAGACCCTCTTTCTTAACCAGCTACTATTCTGCTGGTTGAAGGCCACACCATACCACATTAATTCTGGCATAGGATTAGTAAAACAGAAAGATGGCCACAAGTACACTGGAAAAGATCTTGTCATCAGTTCTGTTGGCCAATGCACACTAACTGCAAATATTCTGGGAATAGCCTTTTTTTTCTCTCCCCTCTGGCAATAGTTTAAAAAGCACCCAAAAACCAGTCTAGCCAGTCTTGTTTCCAAGTGTGACACCAGCAGTCAGGAAGTAAAATCCTTGCAGGAGTGGAAGAAACTTCTGCTCTGTCACCTACCACAGATTAAATGGTTTCTAATCCACTTTACAACCCTGGGATGCTGTTAGTAACTCCAGCACTGAAAGCAGATAGTTCATATCCAGCTTCTCTATCCTCTCTACCTTTCAGAGCCTGCCAACTGCTTACCAACAAAGATGCTTTCCTAAACAGAATCTATTTCAGCAAACAGTGCACCACACTAAACAAAGGACTACATAAATAGCCACATGTTTACTAAAGGTAAAATCTACAAGAAGCATACCACAGTATTTATTTATACTGGGCAATGAGAGATATAAGCTTATAGGTTTTCCAGTTACTCTGATCACAGCTTCAAAGTCAGAGGCAGAACTCCCTACCATGTCATTTTTCAACATGCATATGTTACAGAGAAATAAAACATGTTCCTCACAGTACTTCTTCTATAGGCTAATCAATTCAGTCTATAAGAAAATGTACAGTTTGTTTGTTTGAAGCAAGTTACATATACCCTTTTAATTGGAAAGGCTAACTATGTAAAATTTGAGTTAAAAATCAGCAACCTAACAATTCAGGTTTTTGAAAAACAACTCTTTAGAAGGATAGCAAAAAGTTGTCTTGAAAAATACATATATTGATAATCTCTTTCAATTGATAGCTCATTAAAAATAATAAACTGTGTCGTACAAATCCATTCTACAGAATTCATTATACTCAAACTCAGCACACTTCTTGCTCCCAAACACAGAATTAGTTCTAGATGAAAAATATGAAGCTTTTAAACTTAAAAAGGTGCAATATTTGTTCATCATTAAGTATATTTCTTATAGGGAAACAACTTACTTGATTGAGTTTCTGAAGTGGTCCTCAGCAGGATTTTTTACTGTACAACTGTTCAGCAACCATAAATCTGCTTCAGCAGAGTTGTCTGTAAGATAGAATGACATGAATCCGCATTAAGGATTATCCAACCTCTCTACTGCTACTTTACATTATATTAACAAAAAAAACCCCAGTCTATATGTAGCCATTATCGATAGGTTCACTATATTAAAAAAAGATTTGATATTCAACATTTAAAACAATTACATTCTCTGGAGTTTTTTTGATTGGTTGGTTCTTGTTTGAGTTTTAGAATAAAAACATAAACAAACAAAATCCAACAACCCAAAACCAAACATCAGCATTTCCTTTTTGGTTTTTTTTTCCCATCACTTACCAGCTGAAGTCGCACATCATAGAAAACAAAGTTAAGAAATACGGTTGGTACTTCCAAAAATACATACTGCCTGGAAAGAGCTGGTCTACCCAGCAAAACAGATAAAGGACCTTTTCAAACTCAGTGGTAAACAAAAGTAGGTTTCATTAGCAAAATCAGTCCCCTGCTCCAGCTCTACTGTGAGTTAGTGCTGCAAAAGAGGCAGATTTGAATTTAGGAAACATGAATCTCTACTAGCATGAGGAACCAGTGCAGAGAATCAGGAGAGAAATGTGTATGTCTAGCTCAGATTAAAATTTATTTAAGGCATAATTATAAATCTGCAATTTTCAGACAAACAATATTCCTGCAGTAAGTATCTACCTTCACCCAGACAAGCACATAATTTGCTTCAAGACCCAAACTTTCCTGTACGTTCACAACCTACTGGTATCTAAATGCACGAACAGAACTGAATCCCAGAATTATCCACAGAAGTGCTTGTATCAATTCTAATCCTGTACAACATGACCTGCAGTGAAGAATTACTAGCATAGTTATCCTACTTGTTAAATCAGAATTTCTTTCCTCAAATAAAAGAATTAAGGTAATCCACCTCAAATATTCAAGTGCTCTAGTATTCATCAGAAGAGACTGTATAATTTTAGATGAGAGAATCTGTGTCACACTACTATGCAGTACATCCTCATGTCTCTTTAAATAGCATAAGAATGTTTAGAGGTAAAATACCATTTTTAGGATGCCTCATTGGAACTGACATCCTGCTAAAGGAGAAGAAAGCTTGCAAAGACTTCGGCATGTTTACGTATGTGCTCATCGTGAATATATCCACACAGGCACAACATAGTGATAACATTCTGAAGGATTCTAATATGTTTCTTGACAAAGATTACACCATCAGCTTCCATCAAACATTGGCCTCTTCTATGACAAGAAAATACCAAAGATAACATTCAAACCTTTAGCTATTTTAAATGTTAAGCAAATGTATCAAGACCTGACCTTGACAGGTTGGGAAGGAGGACTGAGTTCAATGTTAAGTCTATAGAGAAGTCAAAATGAAAATGGGATGAGCCAAAGAATCCCAGCATTATCAGACTAATGAATATACCATTACTGATAGAAAGATAATTTTAGGCTAAAAAAACCACCCAATAATTTTTAGAAATGATGTAGAGTAAAGCAAAGCAAGGTACCTTTTCAAAACCAGAAAAAGACTAAAGCTTTGGCATAATCTAATTCACCCAGTATGAAAACAAACAGATTTTTAAAACAGGTTTCCAATAACACTGCCAAAATTCTTATTTCTTATCCTTTTCAGCAGCATAAATGGTTTATAAATTCAGCTCCACACCCATAACACACCCACTTGAGAAACATGGGGGGAACTAAATAACAAGAGGCCAATGTTGTAAGTCAGACAGAAGGCTGGGAATACATTTAATAGACAAGAGTTTCAGCAGCAGTCACACATCACTGCAGAGCATAACCATTTTCAAGAGTTGTTTTTATTCAGAGGAGCGAAGCCTTCATACAGGAAACACCAATTTTAGGCTCACTTTCAGTTCCTCCTTGTACCATGGCCTCCACATAAGAAGAGATAGCCTCACTGTGACAATATTTCTCTCCTAAAGATAAAATAAATCCACGTTCCTCAAAACAGCACTGAGAGAACTAACACATTTAAGTTTAGAAAGACATGCTAGCCCAAGAGAAGCAATTTCATACAGCAACTTAGACTCACAGAATCAATGAGGTTGGAAAAGACCTTTGAGATCAAGTCCAGTCTATCTCCCAACATTATCTAATCAACTAAACATTCAGTCTTCTTTTAAACACTTCCAGGGATGGTGACTCCAGCATGTGTGTATTTACCACTAAGAGTTCATACCACAAGTCTGCAAAATGACAGCTGAATTCTTTCTTGCACTTAAGATGCCTAAAAGAAGCAGATGGACTAGTATGGATTTTCCAAGAATATTTCAGTTTAAATAATAATTAGCTACCATTTTTGTATCAGGTGGCATGTTTGCAGCATTGCAAAAGGAAACTTGTTAGTGACTCTGTTTTGCTTTGAGAACTTTTGATGCACTTGCATAAATGCATAGCCTTGATGGTCATGCTGAAAAAAATGTGGACCAAAACATCAGATCCAAGTCCTTGTGGCTTCATAATTACTGAATACTAAGCAATAATGGGGTAAGTGTTCTTTACTCTGGATGGGGGACTGAAGGGACTGGATATATGTGTGTGTGTATACATTAACCAGTGTTCTGACATCAATAGTTGCTAGTGTTCAGTGTAAAACAGTTCAGACAAGTTCAGGCTTCTAAATATATGCTTACAAGGGCAGGGGCAGACAGACCTGAGGTCTTCCTGTTTATGCTCCAGGATGACAGACTTTAGATCTAGATGGTCAATAGCACTGTACCTACTAATGTAGCCCATGCACCCTTCCTTGGAAGGCCTCCACCAGTCACCATTTCCAGCTTAACTCTCCATCTTGCAAGCTGGGATTCATTCACTCTGCAGGTTGATGCCCATCATTTTTCAGAAGGGTCTATTAGATAACAAGGCCCCTAAGAAATCTCCAAATTTTCAGTGAAGAACAGATTTGTGTTTGGGAACTTTCACAGATTTGGCTGAAGAGGACAACCTAACCTTTACAAAAGGTTTTCCAGCAAGTCATATATACTGTGACAAGCAAAACTGAGGCAAGAACCACAAGCACTGTGAACATCAATTACAGTAGTGAATATGCAATAAACTTCTCTAAGGAGATCTTATGTCTTCAGCTTTTCATCTGTTCAATGTTATGATAGACTCTTGATTTTCTTTTTTTTTTTCTTCTTTTTTTTTTCCAGTTGTTGAACATTTTTATGAGCTACTTAAACAGTTCCCAGTACATTAAGACATTTTTATTAAAAAAANATGCTCAAAAACACAACTCAAAACCATGGCCTTTCTGCATTGTGACATCTTTTCCATAAAAGAAAGGCAACACTGGAAGTAAACCACAGTCTATCATAGTTTGCAAAAACAACAGAGTACAAAGAAACCTAAAGGTCATGGAAACTTCTGAATACTTCACTTAATTGAGAAGCTCTGGAAAACATGAATTGGCTGCATTATGCAATACTATGAGGATAAAATGTCAAGAGTCTGAAACAGCAGTGTACCTACAGTGGAAAATAGTATTTACAATGCTTTTCTTACTAGCATTTCGGGGTTTGTTATCATTTTAGATATCATAAATCAGGAGAAGCTCAGATGACTGCAGTAATGCTATCAGTAAACAGTTGAAATGGTTCTTCCCTGGTGTTTCAACTTCAATCTTCTTTCTTTGGACTCTGTTTCAAAATTTTGTTTTTCAGTTCCCCCCCCAAAACCACATGTCCTTGAAGAAAAAAAAATAAAATCAAAGCACACAGAGCACTGAAGTATAAGAAACAGGGTGAAGTCCTGAAAGAACTGCCTGTCTTTATGTTCTTCAGTATATCATTTCTCTCTGCACTGAAACCACTGTCACATTTGCTCAGCACTGATTACACAAAGAACATTACTCCTAATTTGTAGGACATACTTTTAAATTCTACACATGAACCTGTACAACTTGATCCAGAAATAAGGTCTTTCTCTACAAAAGAAGGCTCTCCTATTGCCTTTTCCTCTAGCCTTTACCCTGGTCAAAACTCTCTGAGTTCTCATTCTTGCCCTTTCTAATTTGCCTTTACTTCTAACTCTTGCAAAACAAATATATCTCCAACTTCTGTTTTCATGTGCTCTATTCTTGTCTCTGTTCCCAATTCTGGACCTCCCTATTTACAATTTATCTTGTGCCCTCTCACTTCCAAACCAATTCTGTCCTCTTTCCTCAATCCCCTGCTTAGCATTTTATGCTCTGGAGCCAGCAACCCTGAAGTCATGTATCTAGAGCATGTGCTCACAACTAGACTCCATGTGAATCATTTCCCCCAAAAAGACACAAAAAATCTAAGCATGAGGACATCTCACAGCCACTTGCAAAAGTCATCCAGCATCTTGACTGGAGCAAAGTTACCAAACTTCTTATTTGTTTCAACATTCCTGTGTCAAAGAAACCCACTCTTACACCCTGCATCACTGAAATTAGGTGCTGGTTAATTTAATTATCTCTTGAGCCACTGGGCATCAAGGGACCTCAGCAAGTATTGGGAAAGAATCCCTTCCATAACTATTAGTGCAGAAATGCTCTGAGTCAACAGTGCAGAAAGAAGGTACATTAAGTTTGGTTATTAGCTTCTAGACAATGGGTTTGCATGGCAAAGGAAAAATACACAACAAAGTTGAGAAGAGAAAAAGAAAGCAAATTAAAAAAATAAATAAATAAAAAAGCTTTCCAGACCTTTCCTTGTTGCCATTTGCTAGTTCATATCAGATGTAAACTATCAGCCTACTGAGTCCTGTAGTGGGGACCTCTTTCCAGTCCTAAGTTTCATGCTTGTATTTGCTTGTTATTTCTTAAGTGTTCTAGGTTGCCTGTTCCTATCTACTCTGCCCTGGTGAGACCCCATCTTGGATACTGCATTCACTTTTGTGCTCCCCATTTTAAGAGGGACAGGGATCTGCTGGAGAGGGTCCAGCAGAGGGCTATGAAGATGATTAGGGGACTGGAGGGCATGACTTATGAGGACAGGCTGAGGGACCTGGGACTTTTTAGTCTGGAGAAGAGAAGACTGAGAGGGGATTTAACAGATGTTTATCAATATTTGAGGGCTGGTCAGGAGGGGAGGCACAGACTCTGTTCATTTGCTCCCTGTGATAGGACAAGGAGCAGTGGGTGTAAGGGGGAACTTTTTTACTGTAAGGGTCACAGAGAACTGGAACAGGCTCCCCAGAGAGGCTGTGGAGTCTCCTTCTCTGGAGACATTCAAGGCTTGTCTGGATGTGTTCCTCTGTGATATATGCTAGGCTCTATGGTCCTGCTCTGGCAGGGGGGTTGGACTCAATGATGTCCTTGGCTCCCTTCTAAGCCCTAACATCCTGTGATCCTGTGTGTATAAATATCCAAACCATGTGTTTCAAACATTGCAAATAAGTTTTCTGGCAGGATTTAATGTTAGTAAACAATATTCATAGTTATTAACAGTCTTTGGGCATCAAAATAAATATTGATTATTAATTTTGCATAATTTGTAACACTGCTAAAGAACAGAACTGGCTCCAGTACTGAGCCCTGGGGACACCACTTGTAACTGGTCACCAGTTACATTTAACTCCATTCACCACAATTCTCCAGTCCAATCCACTCAGCCAGTTTTTAATCCAGCAAAGAGTGCACCCATCCAAGCCATGAGCAGTCTGTTTCTCCAGGAGGATGCTATGGGAAATTGTGTTGAAGGCCTTACTAATCTCTAGGTAAAGAATATGGACAGCCCTTCCCTCATCCATCAGGCAGGTCACCTTGTCATAGAAAGAGGTCAGATTGGTTAAACAAGACTTGGCTTTCACAAACCTATGTTGACTGGGCCAAATCACCTTGTCCTCTGCAGTAATCTGCTCCATAACTTTACCTGGCACCGAGGTTAGACTGACAGGCCTATAGCTTCCTGGAAGATTCATCCCTTCTTGTAGATGGGCATCACATTTGCTAACCTCCAGTCTGCCAAGATCACACTCATTAACCAGGACTGTTGAAAAAATGATGATGAATGGCTCGGTGAACACTTCAGTCAGCTCCTTCAGCACCTTTTGGCGGATCCCCATCTAGTCCTATAGATTGTGTGTGTCTCATTTACAACCCCATTGTAAATGAAGCTGTTTTCAACATGGCATGAGCTTATGGACCGTCTTTTTCTCATGCCTCTTGGTTGATGACAAACAGTAGAAGGTTTCTCTGCACCTGGTGTTATATGCAGCTTGGAAAAGGCAACTTGAGCTTCAGCTTGTTCCTTCCAAATTAATACTTCACTGCTTCCAGAACAATACCTTAAACAAAACAAGGCCTTAAAACAACAGCAGATAAATGCAATTGCTAGCTAAGAAGTGTATTAGCAGAAAGCCAAAGCATACTTAGGGACTGTTCAGCACAGTACCACCTCATGTTAAGACACCCAAATTATCCTGGGCAGCAGCAGATGCAGATGCCATAGTGTGGTGCTCTCAAGGGAGCATTTCATGCTGCTATTGAGCTCATGCATTTCAAGAGTCAACTGTTTCTTTCGCTTTGCTCAAGACTTCATCATCAGTGTAAATAATTTGAGTATGAAGAGTACTAATGAGTGATTCATCAGTCTCACAGGGAAAGTCCCACTACATTAGAAACAAGGTCAAGCAGCTTATTTTAGCCAGGCTGCACTACAACGCACAAATAACTCCCAACGACTCATTCTGATGATTAATGAGGGTAGAATTTGTTTTGTTGACAGAAATTGGAAAAATCCCAGAAAACTCCTCCTCCTCCTCCAAGTCTTAGGGCTGCTTGAGCTTCCAAAAATAGCACACACAGTACGGTTCAGCGCTTTGTCTCTGTACTCCCCACATACAGCTCCATATGCAAAACACAGGAGTTACCCAAATGAGCAAATGCAGACTACCCTATGCACTACCAGTTGGAAGTTCACCATGAACAAAAGAAGTTTAATCAATAGCATTGTGCAAGACTTTCAAAATACATTACAAATATTAACTGATTTGCCTTCAACACCCACACATTAAATATGCACCCAGCCCTACACCAATTACTTTTCATCTTATAAACAGAGACATGTAGTTTCAGAGTTTCTCTAACTCAACCCAGCCACACAGAATGTCTATGCAAATAAGCCAAGGTCTCTGCAGCGTTGTCTTAGCCTGTTCCTAAGCACAAAGCCACTGTCTGGATTCATGTGCACAAGCTCCTTCAGTCTACAGCGTTTACAGGCCAGATCAGTAAAGCCCAGTAGTGCTGACAGCAGATTTTGGGGGGATGTCTGGAAAAGAGCCATTCTGTAATTTGGGTAGCGTAGCAAATCAACACAAAGCATTGATCAGCACATTAAAGCGAGGATTTTCTATGGGACACAGCAAACACACACAAAACAAAAATCAACCAAACAACACCACCCCAAAACAAGGCCAAGTGTAAGGTCCTGCACCTGAGTCGGCACAATCCCAAGCACAAATCCAGGCTGGGTGGTGAGTGGCTGAGAGCAGCCCTGAGGAAAACGACCTGGGGGTCTGGATTGATGAAAAGCTCAATGCGAGCCGACAGTGCGCACACACGGCCCAGACAGCAACTGTGTGCTGGGCTGCAGCAAGAGCAGCTGTGGGCAGCAGGGCAAGGGAGGGGATTCTGCCCCTTTACTCTGCTCTCCTCAGACCACACCTGCAGTACTGTGTGCAGTTCTGGAGCCCCCAGCACAAGAGGGACGTGAAACTGTTGGAAAGAGTCCAGAGGAGGGCCACAAACATGATCAGAGGGCTGGAGCAGCTCTGCTATGAGGACAGGCTGAGAGAGTTGGGGCTTTTCAGCCTGCAGAAGAGAAGGCTTCCAGGAGACCTTATAGCAACCTTCCAGTATCTGGAGAGGGCCTACAGGAGGGCTGGGGAGGGACTATTCACAAGGTCTTGTAATGACAGGATGAGGGGGAATGGGTTTAAACGGGCAGAGGGGAGATTTAAATGGGATGTTAGGAGAAGTTCTTTCCAGTAAGGGTGTTGAGACACGGGAACAGGTTGCCCAGGGAGGTTGTGGCTGCTCCCTCCCTGAAGGTGTTCAAGGCCAGGCTGGATGAGGCCTTAAGTGACCTGTTCTAGTGGGAGGTGTCCCTGCCTATGGCGGGGGGTTGGAACTGGATGATCTTTGAGGTCACTTCCAACATAAACCAGATTTCAACAGATCTACAGACCACCCCCCCATGAATGCTCAAATGAATCTTGTAGATGTGTCACTTAAGACCATCTACTGAAGTTTAACTGCTGCCTTAGAAGGATGACAGTTGTGTGAGCTTAAGAAGAATCTATAGCTTCCACAGGGCTCACTTCTCATTTTTGGTACAATGCTTTAGGATCTCCACTTGCTCTACCTTATAATCTCAGAAGAAAGCTTACTTATAACAAAGTGCTTAAGAAGATCTGATTGTGATTTACAGATCCATTCCTAAACAACTGGTAAAAGTTAAGTGAAACTGGTGATTCTGAGACCCACAAGGCCTCAAAATGCAAGTCAGGAATGTAGTCTAAACTACTTATTTGAAAATATTACACATTATGATGTTATAAGGTAAAAAAAAAACAAAACACTGCAGTCAAGCATAAGCAACTAATTTCATATGCTGACAGCAAAGCCAAAGGTGAATTAAAAAAAATATGAAAATTTTATGGGTTTCTGTCCATGTCACGATTGCATATGAATTTGTGGTAAACAGTAATAAATATTTCAGAATCAAGAAAGATTGACTGGAATCTGCCCCAGGAAGATCATTTTAATCTCCCTTAGGTGTAACGTTCTGACAGGCCTCACTTAACTGCTTCTATCTGCAGAGCTAATAAAATGTTAAACGGCTCTCCCTCACTCTATCTGTAGGGGAGAAAGAATTAAATACAAATTGAGAGTTGCTTCAGTCCTATCATGCAACCAACAATCTGCTGTGCTTGCCACACAAGGCACAAACCAAAGGCCTTTATAAAATGCAGTGGCATCACCTGAGTTACCTCCTCAGTGAAGCCTTTCACTTCTAACCCCTGCAAGCCAAAACTACTTAAAGGAAGCCCAAAGCAGTGAAGAAGACAACTCAAGTACAGCAAAATTGCCCAGCAAATGAGGAAGAAACTTTGCTTCATTATAAGGATTCTATAAAGTAGCTCTTAGGTAAGCAAATGCCTTTAAGTGAGACCATAAAAGCATAATGTTGATCTAGAGAGCAACTCTACTCCACAGATGTCTGTTTTCAATACACCTATTCTGTACAAGTTGGCCCATGGCACTGAACTTCCTCACTTCCATGACTTCCTAATCTCCACTAATTTTCACAAGAGCCAGGATTACAGTTTTGCTGTAGTCTGCAAATTCAAAGCAAAATTTTATTCCTGTATCCGTATCTGTTTCACAATCTTTTTTTTTCCCCCCTTATAAATTCTGTCTGCATTAAGTTGCACCTAGAAGCTATTTATTGATTTCAAATGCCTTGCTTCCACTTCTCCTGATACCTAAAGGCACAGACTTATTTCTCCTGATACCTAATGCCACAGGGAGTATGGATTTAGGTTCCATCTATCATTTTTAAGAGTTAAAATATATAATCTATTTGAGCCAGATATGTCCAAACACTTATTAAATTGTAGCTTCCAGCTATTTATTGACTTTCTCAGAACTACCTTCACACCTCATCTATTTGCTACTTTATCAGTTTTCTGAAAAGCAGGAGATATGGGCTTAAGGTACCATACCCAGCAGCCAGATAAGCCTTTGCAGTGGTTAATTCCCAGCCATCATTCCCAGTTCAGATTATCAGCAGAATTTAGTGCTTGTGAAAGCTTCAGCCTGAGCACAGCGGAAATTAAAAGTTCACTCTTTACACAAACACCAAACAGATGCAGTGCAGCAACCAGCAGCACAAGGTCTCCACAAAATCCCACCAACAGGTTTTGATTAAGTTTTAGAACCATAGAATTATTGGGGCTAGAAGGGACCTCAAGGATCATCTAGTTCCAGCTCCCCCCCCCCGGCCATGGGCAGGGACACTTCACACTAGATCAGGTTGCTCAGAGCCCCATCCAGCCTGGCCTTAAAAACTTTAACCATCTCCCTGGGCAACCTGCTCCAGTGTCTCACCACCCTCATGGTGAAGAGCTTCTTCCTAACATGCAATCTGAATCTACCCATTTCTATTTTTGCTCCATTTCCCCACGTCATATCACTATCCAACATCGTAAGAAGTCATCACCAGCTTTCTTCTAGGCCCCCTTAAGATACTGGAAGGCCATATTAAGGTCACTGAATCACAGAACCTTAGAGGTTGGAAGGGATCTCCAGAGATCAAGTTCAACCCCTCTGCCAAGCAGAATAACCTAGGATAGTCTGCACAGCAATGAATCCAAGCAGGTTTTAAAGTCTCCAGAGAAGGAGACTCCACAGCCTCTCTGGGCAGCCTGTTCCAGTGCTCTGTCACCCCCACTCTAAAGAAGTTTCTCCTCATGTTGAGGTAAAACTTTATATGTTCCACTTTGTAGCCATTGCTGACATGGCTCCTCAGAGCCTTCTCTTCTCCAAACTGAACAACCTCAACTCTCTGTCTCCAGAGAGGAGCTCCAGCCCTCTGATCATCCTTGTGGCCCTTTTCTGGACATGTTCCAGCATGTCCATAATTTTCTTGTAATAGAGGCTCCAGAAATGGACACAGTTCTCAAACTTTCAGGACAAAGTAGTTCTACTTCTCTGCTCATTTAACCAGAAGAGTAAGGAAGGATTCATGGGAAAAGAGCAAAGATGCAATGAGAAAGAAAAAACAATGCCCAAACACAGGCAGATGTGCAAACACTCATTCCAGCCCCTCACTCCTCCTGCCTTTTCCCCATGCCCTGACTCTTCCTGGACAGACACCCCAACCCATGCAGGTCCTACAGCAGTTGTGTCCCTCCTAAGTCTCATTAGCCATTCAGTCCCATTATGTGCCTGTGTGGGTATCAGCATCTAACTACATGAACAGGTGAGGACAGAATTAAAACAAGACCTTGGTCACTCAAAAGCAGGGCCTTAAAGAAGCTGGGCATTTCCATACCAGTACAAAGAGATTCATTACAGCCTCACACATTTCTTTCTTCCATTTCTTCCTAATCTTGACTGCAGATTTAATCAGCAGCTTTGTTAGGTTCCTTGTAATGTGTTTTTGTACAAATAACACGAGCAGAACATAGCCTTCCAGTATTACTGAGGTTGCATACAACAAAATAAGCTCATTTTGAAACTTTCAACAAGTTGCAAAACTTCATGGTCACCAGTTTTGCATGAAGAATTGTGGCTTTACGGTCTCATCAAACACAAACTAAGGTGAGGGAATGTCCTTGTATTTCATAGAGCAGCAGCTCCCAGAAATAAGAGAGATATCATCCTGACAAACAAGAGAAGGCAGAGGAGCCTGTGAGGATCCATTCCCTCATCTTATTTGGAAGCAACATCAAGATTTCAAGCACTGCCACCAGAAGTGACGCTGCTATGTTACAGCAAAATGAGCTGCACTTCAGAGTGCACAACGCTGCATTTCCTTCAAAGAAAAGGCAGGAGATCTAATAGAAGACCTCTGTAAAACAATGGCATAAAGAACCACACTTTTTTGGGTTGTGTCCTTCTTTCAGGCTCCACACTGGAGGGTTTACCTCTGTCTTTCCTACTTTGAAGGTGAGGTAAAGAGTAAGGACAGAAAAGTACTTCTCATTACATAAGCTCAAAGTAGCCAAGGTACTGCAGAGGCCATTTGCACCTCTCTCCTTTCAGTAGACTGAAGATACTTCACCTGCTTTTAAGACTTCAAGGCCTATAATTAACCACAATTTATTTTACATTTTCTGCTGTGAGAGGGACCTTTATGCAAATTTATTTTTCTATGTTAATGGTTGAAGTTTAATCTGGTATCTCTCCCATGACCACTGTCTTCCTCTGTATATTTGTATCTTATGACTTCACTGTCTTACAGCTGTTTTCATTTAGCACAGTCTCTAATTTACCTTTTCTTTGCTTTCAAAAACGAACTTTAAAAACAGCGTATCAAGTTTCTACAAGTCAGACAACTCACTCCACTCTGGCACTTCATCCACTCAATTGCTTGACACTGACACCGTTTTTTAGAAAGCTTTTGGTGAACCCTAGTGGTAAACCCTAAACCAAAACAAACAAAAAAGCCAAAACCCAAATGCAAACAAGTTTGGTTTTTCTATTTCCTTCACTTCTAATATATGAAGATAAAAATGTTTATTGATCATAACCATAAGGATTAATGATCACTTCCAGTACAAGAAGAGTTTATAATAAAAATAGTATACCACACCTTCAGTCTTTACAAGATTTCAGAAGAGCAAGACCTACTTGATATGAATAAAATATTGATAAATATAAGAGGAAGTGGTAGAGTGGCAAGAGAGGAAACCAGGAGGTCCATGACTGCACAGAAAGCCTAGCCTACCTACCTTCAAATCACAGGATTATATTGTATTTACTTGGCTTCTATTTCCACTGGCCCTGAAGAAAATTCTAAGAAAACAGTACAGTCTGTAAATGCATTAAAGGTTCTGCCTAGGTAGAAGAGGAAGGGAAAAAAAAAAATCATGAGAAATATACCTTGTCAGGATGTGTCCAGCAAGAAAGAGAAATACAGGTATTGACCAAGCTTCAGTGTCAGCAGCACAAGTTAGCAGTCAGGATGCATCCAAACTGAAACACAGCTGGGATTTCAGCCTGTCTATACAGTATGGATCATGCATCAGAGTCTCAGATACGAACAACATGGAACCACCAAGTACCTCCACAAGCACAGGAAGGACAGCCTGCTTTCTGTCCTTGGAAGCACATGATTTACCACTTTAGGTTCATCCACAAGTTCAATCCGTATAAAACACAGAAGTTAACCATTACAAAGTGCTTAACCCCTTACTTTTAACTAAAGGTCCTAAGGAAAAAAAGTACTTGCTTGATGAAAAAAAATTAACTTTAAATGTCTTCCAAATACCAGAAAAGAGAAATCTCACAACACTACCCCTATCTACCTATATCTGAGTGGTGTCAAGATGAAGATGCCAAACTCTTTTTCTGTGTGTCCACTAACAGGACAAAGAACAGTGGACACAAACTGGATCACAGGAGGCTCCTTCTCAACATGGGGAGAACCTTCTTTGGTGTGAGGGTGATAGAGCTCTGTAACAGGCTGCCCAGAGAGGTTGTGGAGTCTCCTTCTCTGAAGACTTTCAAGACCCATCTGGATGCATTCCTGCATGGCTTGCCCTAAGCGATCCTGCTTTAGCAGGAGAGTTGGACTTGATCTCCAGAGGTCTCTTCCAACCCCTAATATTCTGTAACCTTTATTTTTATTTAACTCAGATTCATAAGAATATTTCATAAGAAACTCTGCACTCAAGCTCACATTAACAGTACATTCACAAAAGAAACACAGCAGCACTTTATTGCTTGAAGGTTTTTAGTAGCTATTAATTTATCACCAAGTTTTACAACAACATGCACTGCGTCCTCCATTAATCACCCAGCACTTAACACGATGTTGGAAGTGGCTTTGAACAAATCTGTTTTTCCAAAATTTATTAGCTGTAGAACTGTACATACATCCACTTCACTAGAGAGGTTCTTGTACTTCCCATTCCAAAGCTCCTTTATCAGGTCACCTGCCTGCAACCCAAATGTTTTCAGGGTCTGCAACCCCCACAATTACCCAATCCTGCCAGGCCTCCTGGCGTCTCTTGGTAAGGAAACACACTTTTAGATCCATCAGACTTGGAAAACTTCTAGAGCTCAATGTCCAAAACTCAAGTCTTTGGAGCCCTGAACTAAGTCCCAAACATCTCCAGCTTTTAGAGTGCCCCAGACACGGTGATTTTTTTTCATGTGGCCTCTCCAGCCTGCTGGCACTCTGCTATGCCTGTGTACTCAGCTGCCAGCTGGCTATACCAGCTGCCCATGAATACAGAAGCCCTGCACAACCTGGGCAGTTTGGCTGCTGATATGGAGACCACAGAGCCCTATCTGGACAATGAAAGCAATTCCCAGTTTTACACTGAAGTTGTCAGTTCTATGTGACCCCTTATTTCAGAATCACCCCATAATGCTGCTTCCTGAGCAATGACATTGTGTTAGCTTCTACTTTAGTTGCTGGAGAAAGAAAAATAAATGGAAAATACACCTTTTATCCCAGCCAGGTCCAAAACAAGTTTTTTTCTTGCACTTCTTTTACAAACAGGGAACAATCTACAGCAGGTCTATTCTCACAGCACTGCAAATGTCCCTTATAGTGAAATGCTATATTACTTCATGCTGAGACATGTATCTTTGTCACATTATGCATCATCCCCAGATTCTTAATTGCTACCGGATCACCAAAATAATTAAAATCAAATACAGCCCCTGTAGTAACCTCAGACAGAACCTAAACTCCTCAACAAATGTAATAACTTGTATCAAGCACAATTAAATCCTCAGACCAAAGCAAACGCTCAAGACAACAAGCATAATTTGCTGAAAAATGTCCTGTCTGAAAACACATTAAGTTAGCCTGTGTTATGTTCACAAGGTCTTGTAATGGCAGGACGAGAGGTAATGGGTTCAAACTGACAGAGGGGAGATTTAAACTGGATGTTAGGAGAAAGCTCTTCACAGTGAGGGTGGTGAGACACTGGAACAGGTTGCCTGGAAAGTTTGTGGCTGCTCCCTCCCTGTTGGTGTTCAAGGCCAGGCTGGATGAGGTCTTGAGCATCCTGATCTAGTGGGAGATGTCCCTGCCTATAGCAGGGGGTTGGAACTGGATGATCTTTGAGGTCTCTTCCGACATAAACCATTCTATGATTCTATGAAGTAGGAACAACATCACACTCCAGCAGACACATTGAAGAAACCAGTTTTTTGAACACTGTGCAAAAATAACTGAAAATCAAATGCCTGCAGTTCTGAACAGAGTCAAGATTCTTATAACGGTCTCGATTTTTCCTGAGGAATTTAAGATCTAGCATTATGCTTAATTTCAAGAGCAATATTCAGCATTTATTAAAAATAATTTACTAGGCCCTGTTTAAAGCCCTAAGTGACTTCATCTCTTTCTGCTCCCCACTTTCTTTATACTATAATAGATACTTCATATTTTTTTCCCTCAAAAATTAACCTTAAAAGCAGAGCCTTGCTAAGTGACTCACTCTTCTTTCTGACAGGAACTTTAAAAAATGTTTTGTATTAGTAATTACTACAGATGTGCTTTGGCATTTTTAAACATTACTTCTAGACACTTAAAGGGTAATCAAAAGACCTGGCAATTTGAGGAAGTTTATTAGAGGCTTCTGTTCTTTCAGGCAGGTCATAACTTGAAGAAATTCATGCTTGAACTATTCAAAAAGTTTAAGGCATGCACTGAAAAGGTACAGATCTTTCATCATTATGCTCAAGCTGAAGATTTAAATTAAGTATGGGCAACAAGTGTGAGTCTGAAATATATCAAAGATGACACCAACAGCTTCTGAATTTTCGTAAGGCTTTCTTGAGATTAAAACCCAAAAAGACTCAGCTTAAGAATGTGTTTAGGAAGCACACAACAAAACTGCAGAAGTGTACACTTCCTTCAACACACTATTAGCCACAGTAAAGCCTGTACAAAATAAATGGCTAGGAAAAGTGCCAGCAGAATATATAAGCAAGGCATGCTTCTTAACCAAACCACTCAAAACTTGATTTCACTAATCATCTGTTAGGTGGTAGAATTTCATCACTTTAATCCATTTAGTAAAGCAAGTAAAAGCCAAGCAGAACATTCACCTTCCACTGACACGCAGGAGTCTTCTGCAGGCTCTGCAGAGTTGAGTACTGGCTAAGAAACTGAAGCCTCTAAAATCAGCCTGTGCTGGTTTGAACTAATTGGAGAATTTGAATAAGAAATTAGACTACAGGCTGAGAGAGGAAAGCACTGATGGTTCTACTTCACTTACAGCTTTACTGAGAAAGAAAAAAAAAAATGTTTTAAGAGTTGTAACCCAAATATAGATAAGTCAGGCTGCTTCAGACCACTTCGGGCTGTGGTAGCTCTTGCATGGTTCCTTTTCCCTGCCTTTTGTAGCTCAATCTGAGTAATTCCACTAACTTCTTTCCTGCTACTGACCCCCCTGGCCGATCTACCTCAGCCTATCTGCTGCATGAAACAGATGGTGAGATAAGATTGGGGAAGGAGGGAAACGTGGTAGGAGTGGTTAGAAACCCCTCTTAAGGATTTTGATCTCTGGGAGGGCTGTGGTGTTTCTATATTACCTTTTCACTGCATATATCTGTAAATATCTGTTATACATTATAAATATCTGCTTGCATATTGTGCAAAGTTGTAAATATAAAGCTTCATTTATTAACTTCCAGCCAACTGAGTCCTAGCCTGGTTATTTCAAAGTGTGCAGGGGGGGCAGATAACTGCCAAACCACCACACAGCCAAAGGCAAATATTCTGTACATCACATCCACAGGTTCACAGGAAGATGTCAGTTTAAATGCATATGTTAAAGTGGCCTCTGTTGCATTACAGAAGCAAAATCTTATATATGCTATTAGAAGGACTACTTCAAGTACAGAAACATTATGTCTCTTTCAAGCAGGTGCACATTTAACACTAATGTCTTTGAAAACAATGTCATTCCTTCAGAAAGTCATTACTTGTGAAGCTTAACTCCATTTAAATACCACACTGCAAATAGTATCGTGCTTAAGTCTTCCAGTTCCTTTTGTTTCCCTATTTATTTGATAACTGTGTGTCCTTTATTTTTATCATGCATGAAAATAAAGGATTTTTACTAGCAGAAGTAAACCTAGCCAGAGATTACTTGATATTTGTTACCTATGTATGGAAAAAAAAAATATACTAATGTAAGGACAAATAATCAACACGTTTCGGTCTAGAAGTAAACTCCAATAACAGCTTCAAAGTTGCTTTGGTTTGGCATTGGGTTTTTTTTTAACCCCCATAAACAAGCTACCACCACATTTAAAAGAAAAAAATCAATATTAAGTTCTTAAATCCCTCCTTATTTTTCATGCATGTGTTGCCACAACAGAGAGAATCATTAGCCAGAGTACTGTCTTCAAACTGGTTTGTACTATACTCTGATGCATTAAATAATCCTGATGAAAAGACTGAAAATAGGTGCACATTATATTTTTCGGGACACTGGCTTCGCTCAAAGCATACCCAAACACACAGTGTCAAACTTAATGTTCCTGGCCTTACAACACTGAGCACTATCATAAAGAGTATGCAGAGCTATGCTATGAATATACAGCCAACTAGGGGAGTCTTGCAAGAAATGCATTCTTCCTGTGCTTAAGAACTAATGGCGAAAATTTGAAGGTGGTAGTCTTTATGTTAGACAGGCCTGGGAGTCTAACAGATGTGTAGTGAAAAACAATCCTGTAAGATGCAGAGAAGGCAGTGCAAGCAAACAGAAAACTAGTCTTTTTTGCCTGACAGACTTCTCTAGGTACTGAAACAACACAAACCAGCATAAAGCATAGGGGTTCCACAAATATTAAGTATGGAAGTACTGCCTCGTATGACAACTTTGAAAGAACTCCTTCAGGAACTGAACACGTTTCTGACAAATATTTAAGAACTAAGACCTCTTAGCAACCTAGAACTAACAGATTCTTTAAAAGACAAATCAAAAACAGCAAGAGACCCACACACCACAACACACACATTAAAAAAACCCTTTTATTTATTAGCACCCTGACCTACCCAGCATCCAGTAATCCTTCCAGATGCGTAAAAGAGACCCATTGGCCAGTGACACCTACCTAACTGAGTATCCTTACACACACCAGAAAAGTCAAACTTGCCATGCCCACTACTCTGCTAACCAGGTGTGACACAACCAGTCTGGATGAGGCTCTGTCTAGCCTACTCTATGGTAGGGTATCCCTGCCCGCAGCAGGGGTGTTGGAACTAGATGATCCTTGTGGTGCCTTCCAACCCTAACTGATTCTATGAAACCAGATCAGCTACAATCCTCCTCACAGAAAAGTGAGACTCTGTGCTACCACACCTTTTGCACTGTATAGAAACTTCAAATCATCATCTATGCAAAACAAGCTGAAGCTTTTCTGCTTTCCCCAAAGACAACCACTTCATCATCCTCATCACTGTCTGCATTTTAAGTACCAGGTGTGCTCTGTCCTCAGGGATATGTGGCTGGGCAGAATTTCTCAACTTGCATTTACCTTTGAAGCCATATACTACTATATCAGGGCTTATGTCCGTGCATCCAAAAGCCTACCTACTTCAACTACACTTGATTATCTAGTAAAGCAATAGCAGCCTCACCTGTAACTGTGCTACAGGTTTTTTAAGACTTGCAAGGTGTACTTTCCAAATCTGCTGTTAATACTCCAAAGGTAATTAACCATCTTGGAATCAGAGTAAAAGTCAACCGTCAAGGCTCCTCACAAAAGCAGTACGTTAATCAGGTGAGACTGAATACAGATTAAATCCTTCACTACTTCAGAAAGCATCTTAAAAAAAAAAAATAACAAATACAACAGACTTTTAAAATGTACAAAATAAAACCAATGTTTAGCTGCTATTACCTGAAAACAATTAATTGTTTCAGATGTGTTAAAAACTCACTCCTATTCTCACTGCTTTTCTGTCATTTGAAATTAATATTTAAGGTATCTGAAAGCTGCTGAGCTGTGAGCACACATTTTGACTGATTAATGAACCAGCTTACAAATGTCAAGCACAGGCTGGTGTTTGCTCCAGATAATGTCTCCTGCTCCCCAAGTATCTTACATTACATCGGGTTATAATACATTGTGGAATATTATGTCAAAGAAGTCAAGAACACACAAGCTGTGTAACACATAACAATTCAACTGAGCATTGCTTCTGACAACATAAATAGGATCTTGAATCCCAAACCAAGTATTTGTATTTCTTCCCCCAACAAACAGGTGAGCTGATGGACAAAAGGCATTTAAATCCTTGAGTTTAAATGAAAAGGTAAACTCTTAGACCAAAACCACACTGAACACTAAAATTCAAGTTGTCTTTTCCCAGATAAATATTCTTCATCAATCTTTTTTCTCTCTTTCCCATAGCAATCATGCACAAGTAGTTAATACATAGCTTAGACAGATTAAAGATCCCAGGATAGGATTAGCACACCAACACCACATCAAAACACTTGACAATTAGTTAAGAGCCTACCTGCTAATTAAGTTTATTGTGAGAAAAATACACAAATATTTCCACAGGCACCATTTTACCCAGACATGACAGCATTCTGACACAGGAAGAATTTCTAAGGGGATTAAGGAACCAACAGTTGTATGTCAAGGAGAACCTCATCAGCACAGGACACCAAAAGACTGTCATTGGGTGGTAAGTGATGCTGTAGCACAAAGCGCTCCAAAATAGAACATGGGCTGCAAAAATCAAACTTCAAAACAGTTGATGAACAGAAGTTAAGTCTTTAAAGCACACTTAAAACATCATTACAGAAAAAGAAAAAAAATCACAAACTAAGTTTGCAATACTAGAGGTACCTAATAAAAAATAAAATATTGGAAAAAAAAAAAAACCTAACCTGTGCAAAGCCTAGAAAGAGAAAATAAAAACAGAACATTTTGCTGAAACAAGTATTTCCTTTCTGCTATAGAAAATATCTGCTGTAGGATGTTTTTTACATGTTCTGCATAGCTGTTTTCACTTCATTACAATACGCTGCTAAACGATTTGGTGAAAACTGCTTTTACAATGGACACGACTAGAGCCCACAAATAATCTGACCAGATCAGATCTTGCATTGCTCCAGGTAAGACTATAAACACAAAGTGGTACAGACTAATTCAGACGCTTGAAAATCCTAGCTACAGCATCACAGAGCTCAACAGAAGCTTGTTTACCACACAATATTTGGACTGGTTTAAGGTGGTTGCTTTCATACAGCACAAACACATCCTCCAACCCAAATGCCACATTATGAAACATGCTGGTAACAGCAGTTGTGTTTCCCCAGCAGCTAAAAAAAATAAAAATCAACAAGCAGTTGCAGTTAGAAGAGACCTCAGAAGGTCATCTGATCCAACTGTTCAGGATTGTGACCAGACAGCTCTTCACTATCAACAAGGATGGAGACTCCACAACCTTCCCAGGAAATCTGTACCAGTGTTCAGTCACCTTCACAGTAAAATACGGTTTCCTGATGTTCAGAGGGAATCTGCTCTGTGTCTGTTTGTGCTCGTTACCTCTGGTCATGTTGCTGGGCACCACTGGAATGAGCCTCTCCTCTATGAACTCTCCCTTCAGACACTTTATACTGATGAAATCTCCTTGAGGCTTTTCTTCTCCAGGCTGAACAGTCTCAGCTTTCCCTCATAGCAGATGCTTCAGTCCCTTAACCCTCTTCATGGTCCTTTGCTGGACCCTCCCTAGAATGTCCATGTCTCACTTACTAGGAAGCCTAGACCTAGGTACAGAACTTCATTGTAATCCCACCTGGTAAGAGAGAGCAGACATTCTTGCAGTAGTGCATGCAGCTAGCTTGCGGCTGGGGTGATCTGGGATGACTGCTTGACAATCTAAGACTGGCTTACGTCAGACATTTGATGTTCCATGGTGTGCAACCAATGAGATGATAAACTCAAGCAGAAATAGATGGAGAGACAAAAGTAAGTAGCCTGCTACCATCTTGACATCAATGCTCAACTAAAGCATTAATTAGCCAGCAGTAAAATATTTCAGTTGCAGAAATTCATTTGGCCACAGATGAAGTTGTGCTAACGTAAGCCATACTCAATATGCACTTAAAAAGCTATTTGTATTGAAATGAAGTTCACTGCCTATAAAATTAAGAATTATAAGCATGTCTGGTTAGAATAATACTTAAAAAATGCTTTCAATTACATCTCTACAATGTAAAATAAGCCTTAAAAGCTACAACACTGATTAAAAGATAGTCACAATCATACACCTATAATGAAAAATGGAACAGCTACTTAATCTCAAGGAACAGATGCTAAACATCACAGAAAAAAAATAATCATCAGTCACAGGACTCTGACTCATACAGATAACATATACTGAGACAGTCTTCAAGGGTACTATTACCCTCTTCTCCCAGTCTGGATGACCAAGTTGTTTGTAAAACAGATCCCCGACAGCCCAGTATTTTGAAACAAAATTAGCTACAAACACAACTTAAGCTGTCCCTGCTCTTGCACCAGAGCCACCAGATAAAAAAGATACTTTTCAGTAGATTGAGGTGTTTGTAATGCTCACAAAGCTCTGTTCAGCCACATCAAAAATCAGCAGACAAGTTTTTGTATCTTTTTCACTCTACAAGATGAGCTGTACTGCTAAAATACACAATGCCGTGAAGACAAAGTCACCTACATGATTAACTTAAAAACCCTGCTCAGCTTCTCTTCCAACAAATTCACAATTTTACACAGTGCAAGAGAATAAAAGAGAGGCTTCCACATTTGATAGAAGGCGAGACAGCTATTTTCAATTCCTAGGATGGTATTCAGACAGAAAAGTATGTAAGGAAAACTGGAACAGGGTCCTTACCCACCACCTTTGTACCACTGCAGAAAGAGTTCAAGAATGTGAAGATGGCAGCGTGTCAGGAAGAATGAGGCACCTCCCAAAATATTAGCTGAATACAGATGGGGTGTCCAGGGGCTTTAAACAAAGCATACAGGCAACTGAGAGGAAAGTTAAACAAAGATCTATCCCAAAGAATACCATTCACTAAAAAAGACTGGAATTATGCTAATGCTTATGCTAATCCTACAGTTGTCAAGTTTTGCTTTCTATGACATCGTTCAATCTCTCTATTTAAATATAAGGTATAAACCAAACCATGCCAAACTAAGCAAGCCAATCCACCAAAGATGCAGAATCCAGCTCCTTTAGGTATGGCAGTTCACAGAAGGGGAAACTAAGCAGCCTGGCCACAGGAGTCAGTTGAGGAAATCAGTAGAAATGGAAGAAATAAGAGCTTTGATGAGTTATGGTATTCATCGTTGCTATTCATTTTAAACCCATCAAGACACTGAAACATTCTGAACACCCTTTTCGAATAACATCTTCTAAGAACATCATCTTCATGTGCCCAGAAACACTGCTACACAGTCACCAAACAGGGCTATCAGTCTGCACTAAACTAATTATTAAATGTCAGTAGTTACAATTTCAGATACATTCCCAAAGAATTTTAACTTGAGATACAAAAGCCAATTCTGAAATCATTAACAATAACTTCTAGATACACAGGTTGAAGGACATATCTTGGAGAAAATGCCTATTTATCTGGTATGTAATAAGTTTCCAAGCACAATTTCCCTTCAAAGTGTATCAGTAGACTACATAATATACTTTTTTTTCCCTGCATAATCAGATATACTTTGAATTTCATTCAGTGGCAACATCAACCAATATCATGAAAGTTCTGGGTTTGTTTGGTTTTGTTTTTTTTGCTGTTAACTGTTAATCATCCAAATGTGGCCAATAGGAACAGGGAGGTGACCATCCTCTTGTACTCAGCACTGGTGAGGTGACACCTTAAGTACTGTGTTCAGCTCTAGGCCCCTCACCATAGGAAGGATATTGAGGTGCTGGAGCATGCCCAGAGAAGAGCAACAAGGCTGGAGCACATGATCTTCAAGGAGCATCTGAGAGAGCTGCAGCTGTTCAGTCTGGTGAAAAGGAGCCTGAGAGGAGACCTCATTGTCTTCTAAAACTACCAGAAGGGAGGTTGGAGTGAGGAGTGGGACAGCTTCTCCTTGGTGTCAAGTGACAGGACTAGAGGAATTAGTTAAAAGGTGCATCAGGGATGTTCAGGCTGGACATTAAGAAATACTTCTTCACTGATGAGGTTCTCAAACATTGGAGTGGTCTGCCCAGGGCAGTGATGGAGTCACCATCATTGGACGTGTACAAGCAGTGTGTGGACCTGGTGCTTAAGGAAAGGGTTTAGTGCTGATCTCTCAGTGCTGGGTCAAAGGTTAGGACTGGATGACCTTTGAGGTCTCATTCAACCAAATGCATTTTATGATTCTGTAAATAAGGAAAATAAAGTCCTAAATTTCAAGATTAGCTAGGAGAGGAGCAGGGGAAGGGAATAAAAAAATTAAACAACAAAATCAAACCAAACAAAAAATACACACACCAAAAAACCCAAAACAAACAACAAAAAACAACAGAACACAAACCCCATTGAAGTTCATGTCTTTGAACCGAGTCTTATGAATTCCAAGTGCATTTTCAAGGACAGGACATACAGACTGCAGGCAAAACTCAGGCTTACAAGCACAGCTTATTGTTCTGCAGAGTGCAGTGCGTTAAGCTAAATAAAGATGAAGCTATTACCAAGAGCAGTAAATCATTATGTAAAACCAGCAATTCCAGTTACCAGAGAAGTTCTTTAGCTCTCTTCTAGCAGCACAGTGGCAGGCCAGGTCTCCCACACAGAAATTATAGCTAGCAAACAGGGAACAGACCTAGGGCACACCTTTACTAAGTTTTCCTTCAGTATCAGACCAAGCTTTAGAAACTTTCCTGTCTTTCTCATACAATCCTCTCACTGGAATCATACAAACGTTTGTGTCTACAAAATTAACTAGGTAAGTGACCTGAGATTAAAAAAAACAAACAAACAAACCAAAGCACCTGACATTGGTACACTGGGGAACCAAACAGCAGCTGCTCACAGCAGTGCTGCAGCCCACTCTATTTGCTATTTAGTGACAGAAATGTAATGCCAACAAGTGACACAACTGGGACCATCTCCAAGTTTCAAGGATGAGGAAGGAAGATATGCAGGTTGCTTTCCCTTAGTGCTTGTCTGCTGCTATCCATATTCAAAACATGTCTTGCAGTGCAAATCAGGTGTTCTGGATTTCTGGACCACTAAATACTTCTACCTTAGATCAGTTCCTAATTCTTAAACATTAGAAAACTATCGAGCCATGCAACACCTAGCAGCAGCATAAAACTAGCAGGGTGCTGACTTTCTTTTATAAATAACCAAGATACAGGCAGCACTGTCTCTTCTGCTCTCAGAAATCAGCTACTTCATCTTTGCACAGCACCCTTGTGTTGACCCACTCTGACCATGGTAAAAGACAAGGAGCCAGAACAGTAGAAATCACTTCCTAATATCATGAAGATGAAGGTAAGAGCACCAGGACCTAAGAAAATGTTTTTAAAAGTAGATTAATTTATATGAATATTCTAATAGATAAATCAGCTAGTAAGTGTTCTTGGAATTAGTGAAGTAATAAAGTTACCACAGCTTAAAATTTACTGAAAGCAATTCCAGTTGAAGAAGGTAACTAGTTATATCCACATGGAGGTGGGATTTTTAGACACACATGCTTTGGAAGTACACAGAACTTCACCAGAAGATTTCTTAGTGGCAACTGATAGTCAGGCTCTGAGTACAATTATTTCCCTCTAGTCTTTGGAAAAGCATAGGATTTTATTAACTTTTCAAGGATTTGAGTAATCTCACTTCAGGCCAGTAGAGCTGAAAGAATAATGAATATTGATTGTTTCAGAAGGAAGGAATTCAAAAATTAATATACTAGAAAATCCTGTGAACAAAAATGACAACTAATCAACAGCTCATACTACCTGCCATCAAAGTGGCAACAAATCACTGTTTCTGCAACAAATGAATAAAAGAACTAAGTGGGGGGAAAAAAACACCACCACAGGAAAAAAAAAAACCCAAACACCAAAAACCCCACAACCAACAGCAAAACAATCTATCCCCTCTACCTCTTCTACGTTAGCTTAAATTTAAGGCCCTCAGAGGCTAGAAATGACACCAAATCTGGAAGCATGCCACCCAGCACATGAATGTGTTACTGAAAGGTCCTATTGACAGAAACATTTCATACTCGTGTTCCCCCTTTAACTCCCACATTTGTTACAAAACGCTAAGTAGCACCAGATTTTTTTTTTTTTTCCCCAAAGTGCCTTCCACCCAGCAATAGGTCATGCATAAAAAGAGTTAATACACTGCATTTTGTGTGAAGCTTATTCCATTGAGCAGAAAGCAAATCATATGCAAATTTCTTAACTGCAAGTACAGTGTGGGGCTAATAAGCACATGAATGCTTCGCTATGCAAAATGCATGCAAATACCTGTGGAAGATTTTAACCTGGGAATATTCAATATTCAAAATGAATGCAAATATCTATGAAAGATTTTAACCTGGGAACTCTGCCTGTCACACTACCTGTCTGTGTTTTGTGCACATTATAGTTTTTCATATCAACGTCTGCACTCTTGACAATACAAAAAAAAAAGTGAGTCAAACGATTAGGCAAATTCTTAAGCAATGCTTTGAGAAATACCAAACAATGAAGGAGGTCATATTTATATAATGACTTACAGACTGTTTGCATATGAACATAAGTTTGCATGGGCTGGGTCAAACTGAAACAGAGAGGATGCTTCCTCCCTGAGAATGTACTTATGCTGAAATTAAATAAAATGGAATTGGAAGAGGTCTGTGTTTTCCCTGAATGCATTGTTTGTCTCAAAACAAAGCACATGTAGCACCACCTCCTCAGCTCTTTGTAAACAATGCAACTTGCCTACATAGTGCAGTAAGCAGAAACCAGTGCAGCAAAAAGTTACACTCCTAAAATTCCATGCCAGCTTCAAACTGGGAGGCTTCCCATGGCACCAAGTAGCACTGCAGAGTTACTGAAATAACAGAGAATGAATAGTGTTCTCAAATTCCATGATTTTGTAGATATAAATTATAAATGGATTTCAGTTTATTAGATATTTAGAATCAGAGTACCTATACGTTTAAAAAATGGGGGGTTTTTTGTTTGTTTTAACCAGATACAGGACTTGTACCTGAATTTTGCCAGTAAATACTGAAAAAAAGGAGGACAGAACTATACAGAAGCAGAAATGTTTAGTGAAACTCAACACACAGTAATATTCTCACCACAAGAGGAATAATCTCCCAACGGCAAAGAAAATGGTGAACTTCAGAAGTAGTGAACTTCTTTTAACTAGCTTTCAACAGGAGGTAAAGATAGAATTAGAATTGCAGACACATTTTAATATTTCCTTACAGTTGTTTTGCCTCCTTTTTATCTCCTACCTTCAGAGGAATAACTCAATTGCCATGCAGTGTTATTAACAAGCCAGAAAGTGAGAACGTGTATGTTTAATACCTATTAGAACAAATCAAGCAGAGTGGAGAAAAAAAAAAAATTAATTTGTGAAGTGATAAGAACTGGAAAAGATTTGTGTATGCATTACTTAGATCACTTTTCACAGATTAACACTTAAGCCATGTAATTTCTATTATGGGTTTCATTATACATTTCAAATTTACTCCAGATTTGTCTCCTTCCATGACATGAGGTATCTGTCATTGCTGACTTTGGTTTTGCCATGATCAAGACCTTATACCAGCCTACCAGTATCTGAGGGGGGCCTACAGGAGGGCTGGGGAGGGACTGTTCACAAGGTCTTGTAATGACAGGACGAGGGGGAATGGGTTCAAATTGGCGGAGGGGAGATTTGAATGGGATGTTAGGAAGAAATTCTTCACAGTGAGGGTGGTGAGGCACTGGAACAGGTTGCCCAGGGAGGTTGTGTCTGCTCCCTCCCTGAATGTGTTCAAGGCCAGGCTCGATGAGGTCTTGAGCGTCCTGATCTAGTGGGAGGTGTCCCTGCCTATGGCGGGGGGTTGGAACTGGATGATCTTTGAGGTCTCTTCCAACCTAGACCATTCTATGATTCTATGATTCTATGATATGCTATGCAGGCACCAGAATGCAGTTTTAATAATGCAGGCTGCAGGTACCGTTGTTTTTCAAATGATGAACTATTTTCAGTCACTGGTATAACTAAATGCACATTTTTGTCTGCATACCTACTATTTAGCACCAACCATTAGTTGACCAGCAGTTAATTTTTTTCTTACTTTACTGTGAACACACCTGAGGGATGCTTAAATGTCTTAGTTTGAAGGTTTGGGTTTTATATTGTTGATTTTTTTTGAGGCTGGGTTGGTTTGTTGAGGTTTTTTAAGGTTTGAACTCCTCAGTAGCAGAAATGAGAGACCTTTGTACTCCCAGCCTCCATTCAAGATAACTTCAAGTCATTTACTAACAAAGATTTGAAGGTCTTTCATTCTTTATTTTTGATACCCAGAGATCAATACTCTAACTGAATCTTCAACACAGGTCAGGCAAAATTTGGTTGCATCTCAATAGCAAAGGCTAAGTAGTGCCATCAAAAACAAATAAAAATCAAAATTTTCAATATTCCCTTAGAATCACATAAACTTCACCTGTATCTACCTTTCTGATTTGAGAAAAGGCACAAGATGTATACCAGAAAAATGCCTAAAGAACATTGGCATCTGTACCTGCTATTCACATTTCTCATCATAATAAAAGGCCTATATGTTCATCAGCCACTGCTACATCACCTACTGAAGCATTCTCACAAAAACCCTGGTGCAATACGCAAGCCTAGTTCAGCCCTCTGAGGGCTTTCCTCTAAAAACCAGAAGCAGACACATAGAATTAAAAATAATTTCTAGCAATGAAGTTGCCAAGAAGAATAGTAACTCTTGCTGCTCTTTACATTCCAGGAACTGCACAAGCTGAGCAGTCCAGAAGCTCTTGTAGCCCAAGCGTGACAGCTGTCATCCTGTAGCTGGTTTCTGCCAGCCATGCACAGCACATGATGCCATAAGACTAAGTAATGCTCCTGTTTGAAGGACAAATGACTTGCTGAGTCCACAACCAGATTTCTCTTCGCTTCGGCTCATTCTGCTTCACAAGAATGTATCAGTCAAGCCTCAGAGGAGACTTTCTCACTATTGAATAAATCTGCCTGGATTGCCCAAGTCTTCTGAAACTGCAGCAAATCAGTCTAGGTACGAATAACCAGTAGACTGAAATCGATGAACACAAGAAGATATTTTTATCCACTAAATGAGTTGCATTTATGAAGACTAAGGTAAAGAGAATAGTTTCCATTATAACAGCATGAATAGAAGCCTTTTTCTTTAGGCTGGTAACTTGCCAAGTGGAAAACTATAACCCCCATCTCTCATTAAGGATTTGGAATAAAGCCAACATCTGCTATAACTTAATGTCAAAAGGCAATCTCAAACCTGCACACAAAACTTTTTAAACTTGCTCTACACCCTCTCCCATGATAACTGATTTACTGAAGCTGCCACCTCACCCTCCATGTTATTAGCAAAGAAAAATTAACAAGCATAAATAGCTTATTGGCAGGAAAGCTGTACACCAACAAGCAGCACAGACTGGTTCCCTAGCGCTTTAAGTTGGTGTTTTAAATGTTTGCTGCAGGCAAACACACAGGCACAGTATTCTAGTTCAGCTTCCAACAACTAAAGCACAGTATCTCTAACAGACCTTGGAGTACATGAACCACCTCAACCAGCTGGCAGGATTGGCCATTCAAACTAATGTGTATCCAGACTGCAGTGGCAAATTGTTCACCTCGTGATACAGTGACTTAAATTTCCCTTTAGAAAAACCCCACAAAAACAAATATCCAAACCACTGAAGTTCCAACTTGCTTCATTTTCAAATTCAGTGCTAACATTTCAAGCACATTCTGAAGCTCAACAGGCAATCTTTCGTTTGAAAACAACTACAGCAACTGAAACTTAGAATTTCATTAAACATCACCAAAAACTTGAAAAATATACTTAGAATACTGCAAACTATAATTTTAATAGTTTCTAAGTTCAACTTCCCTTCCTGCCCCCTTATATTATAATCAATATAAAATGTTTGGGTTTTTTTAATTCTCTGTCAGGGAAAATGTTTCAAATCACTATTTAAAGAAAATCTTCATTTCTGTACATCATTCCTCTGGAACTATGACCCTCATTATCTCCCATTCCAATCTGCACGGCCTATTCTTTTGGGACTAGCAGCCTGATGAAGCTGAAAAATGGTCTAGAACATACTAAACAAACACTTAGCACTTCACTGAAGAAGAATGGATATTGTAGTCCTTTGACCATATCCTGCATTTCTCTTCCAACCGAGTTGTAAAATTTGATGCAATGCAACATTTCAGTCAAAAAAGAAATGCTAAAAACTAAATCAATGTCTCTTTAAAAAAAAAATTAATTGTGAACAGTAGGTTCTGATAAAGTAGTATGAAGTAACATGCTGAAGTCGATGTCACCACAGAAATAGTAGTAAAATCTTAACCATTACAGTCTTTTAAGCAACGCTGACCACAAAACATGTCACCACTTCAACACTCACAATCATCCAATGTAATCTTTAGGGTAACTCTGAGGCTTTGCAGCAGCTCTAAAAACCATCTTGGTTTAAAAAGTTAGGCAGGAATGATTCAAAGTAATGCAGAGTTATGTAAAGCAGCTCACTTTTCGCTTCACTATAGTGGAGAAGCACAACTTAAAACTTCTAACTCATGTAATAAAGCAATATCCTGCTTTAAACGTCAGAGTCAAAAGTGGTTATAACCACTGTAACAAAATCCTCCTTCTCTAACCACAAAATATACTTCTTCCTAAAGTTAAATAGTTGTGCAACTTCAATACAGACTTTTGCATAAAGAATCATTGCTATTTGTTTCCCAAGTAATTAATGGTTAACTATTCCTCATTTATAGAAATCTCTATTTTGGATGGAAACCCAAAGGAAGCCATTCAGAAGTACACATGGAAAACCTTCCCACTTCCCTCCTCTCTTCACTAGGGCAGTTCTAGAAAGGATGAACACAGCTGTGATCACCATCTTTCATTCCTAAAGCTTCTGGCCTAACTAAAAGTACCACTGAAACAAGACTGTTAGTCTTGTTTAGCATATAGCCACTTACATTGGGGGTTTTGTGCCAGTTAACACAGTCCCTTTTATCTGTGCTTGACCATGTGCCAGTTGAAGAGACCTTACTGCTCTCTGCGACTACCTGAAGGGAGGTTGTAGCCAGGTGGAGTTGGTCCCTTATCCCAGACACCCAGTGACAGAACAAGAGGACACAGCCAGGGCAGGTTTAGGCTGGATGCTAGGAAGAAGTTCTTCACAGGAAGAGTGACTGGCATTGGAATGGGCTGCCTAGGGAGGTGGTGGAGTCACCATCCCTGGAGGTGTTTAAAAGGAGACTGTAAGAGGCACTTAGTACTATGGTTTAGTTAATTAGAAGGTATTAGGTGATAGGTTGGACTCAATGATCTTGAAGTCTTTTCCAACCTGGTTAATTCTGTAATTAAAAATTAATTCTCTTGTAAACAGACTACACTCATTAGGTTCATTACCTTACATTTACTCAACAGTATTTTCATTCAAAGAGTTATAGGTACAGGTAGGAAAAATACAAAGTAAGTGGTTTGCAAAACTCTTTCTCTAGCAAGCTTTGAGATCAGGCAGTGTAAAGAAGTTTACTGCATTTCACCCACAGTTCTGTCAAAAGAATACAAAAGCCAGTAATTTTAGCTCAATGCCTGTAAGACAGAGGTTTGTGTACAGCTTGCAAACATTCAACATTACGAAAAGCTTCTCAAAAGCCATGCAAACACATATTGAAGTTATGAAAATCACTCCAAGGTTTTTCAGCAAGTACTGTCAAAAAAGAAAATAAGTTTTCTTGTGAATTTCTACAGAACAGAACATGGGGGCTTGTTACTTAATATTGCTGCTGTTAAAGCCCAGTGATTTGATAAAACAAGCTTTTCTTTGTTCTCCAGCACTGAAAGCCGTAAACATCACAAGAGTATTATCTGAATAACAGACAGTTCTTACAATTTCTCCTACATACTCTTTGGACAGTGAGCTGATACATAAAAAATGGTAGTATGATAAGCTCTTTTTACTTAGCAATTCCTTTATCATGGCTGTGTTGGTCATAATCCTTCTTGTTTAGCAGCTTGGCAGAGAGGCACTGTTGTGGTTTAAGAGCTGCTAGGAGGGCAGGTAGAAACCCAAACTCCCTAGGTGGACAGAAAACCCACCCCTCCAGGGTAGGGGTCCCTGGGTCATATTAGTCCCTCCCATTTTCTGCCTACCCCCTTTATAATGGGGAGGAACTTTCGGTTTGCTCTCTTGCCCTTCACCTCCCTGCCCGAGAGCTACTGACCATGCAGTCAGGCCTGCCACATGGTCCTGACCTACCTCCATGTCTACATCCAAAGAATCTGCTGTCATCTGTGAACTGGTTCTGTATATATGTGTATTTATCCCCTTCCCCTATATCTCTGTCCATTATTTCTCCCTAAATACCTTTTATTTTTTTGTAAAAATTACTTCCTTAATTTCTAATTTCTGTCCAAGTCTTCTGTTTTCCCTTTTACTTCTCCTGCCTAGTTTTTCCCTGCAGGGGGGAGGGAGAAGAGGAGATGTAACCCATCTTCTACCCTGTAGGTCTGAGCCCTGGAAGCTCAAATGGCAACAGGCACAGAGTTATTTTTAGAATGTGATGTCAGAAAACAAAAGCGAGTTACAAAAGTTGCTTCGAGGCCCATAGGTAATGATGCCTCATCCAATTTATGAGGTGGGAAAATACTTTGCTATTTATGAACACAATTCATTCCCGAATCTCTGGCCCTGAAGGTATTTCCAGCAGTGAATTCCAGGAGCTAAGTTTACAGCACATACAAAAGCATTGTCTTTTACACATTAGCTTTTGGTGGTTTTATCTTAGCTGCCTGTTACAACAGTTGCCACACAACTGTGTAATAAGTCATACTCCTCCTGATGTTTCTGCAGTAGTGTGGAGTGAAACCTTTTTTTTGGATTTTCTCACTGATCAGAATTTACATCAAACCAGCTCCCTAACTAGCTGTCTCTAACCAGAGAACATCGTTCATACCACCAGTTCAATAACAGGGGACACTTTAAATTGAAAAAGAGACCATTCCTAGAACCACAACAGCACCACAAAAGACTCAGTCATTTCTCACCAGAAGTGAGCCACAGGCACTAACACAAATTGACAAAATACAATCAAACTATAAATGCAAGTGGCTAGACACATCACCATACTGATAAACCTGGGTTTTTAAAAAACCCTATTATTTTCAAGAGACGGAAAAAACAGTTTTTCAGCTTTGGCAATACTGTTCCTTTTGAAACTATTAGGGAAAACAAACAAACAAACGATCACACACAACAGGAGTCAACTTCCAATAAGACTTTGCTCTTTTTCTTCTATCACCACTTTCTTGAGAACTTACCTAGAATAAATTAAGATATTTCTGCCCCCAACTATTCATCACTGAACTTCATCAGGAGATCCCACAGAAAGCCAAAGGATCACATTATTCTCTTCAACACACACCCCACTGTCCCTTTTCTATTCTGCACCACAGGAAGTAACAGGATGGCATCCAAGCCACCTTTGGTGGATGACTCATTCAGTCATCTTAATGACCCCACACCAACAAACTGGAGAATTCTAGCAGGAATGGAGCAGCTCTGCTTAGGCAAGGCAGGTCAAGTGACCAGTCCTCAAGGCCACCATTGGACCACCTTGCCCAAAGAAGCAAGAATTTAAACATTGGTGGTCGCACGCCACACAAGTTCTACAAACAAATGTGCAAAGGCTTTTATATGTGCACGAGTGACAGCAGCTTACCTACTTCTCAACACTAGGATTAAGAGGATACAGATGGAAAGTTCCATTTTCTTAGAGCATGTTCTCCTAGGGCTGTCCATCTTCACTAGTCAAAGTAAACACCATTTACTTAACTCCTCATATTCCATGTTATATTAGTAGATATCTGCCACACGGAATTACACCAAGGCAGGCCATGTGCTCCTGGAGAAGAGTGTCTCCAACTCCAACTTTTCATGGCAAAGCAGGCAAGCCACATACCTTTACCCAATACAAAGCACCACAACCCAGTGGCTGGATACAACAGATGGCAGGCAGAGCAGCCAACGATGCTCTTGGTTTTACTACTTTGTATTTGGATGTCTTCATTATGGCAAGATGACATGTTTTATCCTCTTACCTCAGCGTCTATTAATCCAGAAGGAAATAAATCAAGTAAAACTCTCTCTTAGAATATCTTGCAGAATCCAGATGATAAAGAATAGTTGTGATTAATAATAATAATTTTTAAAAACCATCCAAGTCACAGAATCATTCAGGCTGGAAAAGACAATTTCAGATCATTGAGTCCTAATGCTACAATGTTTGCTACTAAACCATGTCTCTTAGCACCATGTCTACACATTTTTTAAACACCTCCAGGGATGATGATTAGACCACTTCCCCAGGCAACCTGTTCCAAAACTTAACATTCTTTCCAGTGCAGAAATTTTTCCTAATGTTCAACCTAAACCTCTCCTTGCACAACCTGAGGCTGTTTACTCTCACCCTTTCACTTGTTGAACAGACTAGCATCCACCTCACTAAAATCCCCTTTCAGGTAGTAAAGTTGTTTCCTGAGCCTCCTTTTCTTCAGACGGTGAATAATTGCAAACAAGATCATCTACTTAGAACCAAAAAATTAAAAGTGGATTTTAAGGTACACAAAATCAATTATTTTAGAACTCAAATAATTTAACACCACAGTGTAAAACTGTTTTATCTCAATTCCTACATAATCAGCAACTCGGTAACGTTTTTAACATAAACAATTATGTTCTGGGTCAACACAGCACTCTCTAACAAGCAAGCTCCCCACCCCTGATCAGGAGGGAGAAGTGTCCTGGTTTCACAGTCTGCCCTCTAAGCGAAGCCAACACACAGAGAGACATAAGGGAAAGTAATACACAAGCACTCTGGGTAGAAAGAAGGAGTTTAATGAGATACACTACACAACTACCTTAGCAAAAGCAGAAGCCAGCAATAAAACAGTTTCCCTTACCCTAGCAAGCAGCAGCTACCACAGAGGAAAAGATCAACACCTCGAACCTGTAAACTGGAAGAAGTGACTGGAAGCCTTTCATGCCAGCACTTTCATTTTGAAGCTGGCATGACAGCAGCATGGTATTGAATACACATCAGCAGATTCAACTCAACACTGAAAATCTCCAAGAACGTTGGCTACTTAGCATTGAAAATCTATGTCCTTTAACTTAACAAATAAAGAAAACTCACCCAAGCCATGGAAAAATACAAAGCTGTGCACATCTACAAAAACTAATCAATACTTGCTTAAAAACTCAGGGAATAGGCAGAGAGAATACAACAGGAAAACCAGAACTATGATTGCCTTCCTGAATTGTCAGTTCATTAGCAAACCAGGTTTTCAGTATTTATTACAAGTTATTTGATGAAACCTTAGAAAACCTGTTCAGAAGTCACACAGCTGAAATAGCAAATGCCTTCGGAACTAGAAACTGCAAGAATGAAATTTTCATTACGAAAAATCACCGACTGATTTTCGAGCCATTCATTATTCAGCTCTTCAAAAAGAGACAACATTCACACGGCATGCACTAAAAATGAACTCCCCAAAATAGTAAGGTCCCCTCGTGCTACTTAGTTATTTAAGTAACGGTATTTTTCAAATATGGAAGCTAATTTATTATACATTTATAAAGAACACATTTAATCCTTTGCGTGGCATTGCTAAAGACAGACTCCCCACTAAGCTGCCTAAGGCATTAACTGGAAAGAAGCAAATCCTGCGGCATAATCTAAGGTTTCCTGCATAATTGATTAAAACTGTGCAATTTCAAAATACATTTGTCATATATTATACATAAATACGCAAGTAAAAGCTCTAGAACTGAAGCCTTCCCTCTTACAAACTGTTCAGTTCCCACAAAAACTGCCAGTCCCAGGAAGATCTCAAATCCCAACCTACCAGTACAGGCTACAATAACAGGGGGTTTGGGTGGGTTTTCTGTTTGCACTTTTGTTTAGTTCACATCTGAGCTCATAGTATACAGAAGTAAAACCTGAGGCAGATGTTTTTAGGAGTTAAAAATAAAAGCCTACAAGATGTGCATATACTTCATAGTCTAAAATAGTTAAATTCTTTCAGAATTCATGGAATGGTTTGGGTTGGAAGTGACCTCAAAGATCATCTAGTTCCAACCTCCCTCCCATGGGCAGGGACACCTTCCACCAGACCAGACTGCTCAAGGCTTCATCCAACCTGGCCTTGAATACCTCCAAGGAAGTGGCATCTACAGCCTCCCTAAGGCAACCTACTCCAGTGTCTCACCCCCGCTCCTTTAAGAAATTTCTTTCTAATATCCAGTCCAAAAACACCCTCTTCAAGCTTCAGTCTCTTCCATCTCATACTATCACTACAAGCTCTTCTAAAACGTCCCTTTCCAGCTTCCTTATAGGTCCCTTTCAAGTACTAGAAGGCCACTATACGGTCTCCCCAGAGCCTTTTCTTCTCCAGGCTGAAAAATCCCAATTCTCATAGCCTGTTCCCACAGCAGAGATGCTCCAGCCCTCTGATCATCTTCATGGCCCTCCTCCTGACCTGCTCCAGCAGTTTTATGTCCCTCTTATGCTGGTGGCATCAGACCTGGATGCAGTACTCCAGGCGGGGTCTCACAATGTGCAGAGTAGAAAGGCAGAATCACTTCCCTCATCCTGCTGGTCACATTGCTTTTGATGCAGACCAGGACACAGTTGGTTTTCTGGGCAGCAGTTGCACATTGCCAGCTCACACTGAATTTTTCATCAACTGACACCCCCAAACCCTCCTCAGGACTGCTCTTGAGGAGGACTCCTTACACAGCCTATATTTGCACTTGGGATTGCCCTGACCCAAGTGTAGTATCTTGCACTTGGTCTTGTTGAATATCAGGAGGTTGACTTGGACCACTTCTCAATCCTGCCCAAGTGCCTCTGGATGGCATCCCTTTCCTCCAGCACGTCAGCTGGACCACACAGCTTGGTACCATCTGCAAATTTCCCGAGGGTGCACTCAATTTCACTGTCCATATTGCTGACAAAGATGTTAAACAGCAGTGGTCCCCCTGAGGAATGCCACTTGTCCCTGATCTCTGTTTGGACATTGAGCCATTGACCACAACTCTCTCTGACTGCAGCCATCCAGCCAATTCCTTATCCAGTGAGTGGTCCACCCCTCAAGCTTGTATTTTTCCAGCCTGGTAGCCAGGATGTCATGTAGGACAGAATCAAACACTTCATTTTCCATATGCCTTAGCAAAGTCTTAAGTCCCTGTAAGCTTAGCTCTGTGCAATTTACAGCTTTGTGATTGACATAAATCACTTCATTACATCACTGAAGTATTTTTTCTGTACTTTAGCATTCAGGAAGATGAAGAAAAGACAATCACATTTGATAACAGTTGTTACCCACTCTGCCCTCCCAGTCCAAGTCAATGCACAAAGTCTTCCTGAGTTTAGCGTGTTGGTCTCAGAAGCTCAGCTGAGTCTGTGGGGGTTATAGACTGTGCAAGTGGATGGATCTGATGGACATTAACCATGGAGCTTTAACACTGCAAAGGCCCCGTGACAAGGTAAGTTAGGAGAAGACAAAAGTCTTTCATGGTGTGTCATGCACCACAACGCTCTGTCTGGTGCTATCATTAATACTTATGTACCACTTTCTCAAGTCAGGTTAGACAATCGACTTTCAGAAGACACTTGCATGTCATTAATCTTTAAAACAAGGTGCTGAATAATCTCATCAAAAAGGGCTAGAAAGGAATTCACACAGACAGCAACTGCCTTCTCCCCAACTGATGATGTGCTGTCAAATACTTAAAGCACTTTAAAATCATTATGCAAGCACTTCTCAGAATCAAATTACAAGTGTGACATATGGCATGAAATGAAAGATCCAGACCACAATGCCATCAGTACTGTTAAAATCCTGTAACATTCAAAACGAGAAC
Organism: Psilopogon haemacephalus; assembly: GCA_013396835.1. Classification (NCBI taxonomy): domain Eukaryota; kingdom Metazoa; phylum Chordata; class Aves; order Piciformes; family Megalaimidae; genus Psilopogon; species Psilopogon haemacephalus. The sequence goes on from VWZI01010423.1 coordinate 1,565,016, forward strand.
AAATTAGCTATGCCACACTTTCAAACAATTGGTAGACTCTGAAACAGCACTACCTAAAGCTATGGCTTTCTGCTATTAGGAAGCTGTTTCAGTCAACTTCTTATGCACTGGCAGAAGGGCCTCAGTGCCAAGACCTGTTAAGGCTGACAGCACCAGGGTGCTCCAAGTTACATAAGCCAGACACCAGATCCTGCTCTTCCATTCCACAGCGACAGCTCTTTCATTCTTCTTGCTCCATCCTACTCCCCAATTCAGATATACACTACTATCCATATATAGGGTCTGCCTGTCTCTCCTTTACATACAGTTGTCTCCCCGCAGACCACCCCTCCCAACAGTTCACTCTGCCAGCCCATACAGAACTGCCCTCTATTTTCAGCTGTGAGCAACAGCTACCAAACTCATTCTCCTGTTCCTGCAGAAGCAGAGAGCATTTTTTTTCTTCACCGTTTTTCTTCACACATAAAACGAAATTTCTAGTCAAACATTGTTAAACTTTGTTTTAGGAAACTGCCCACTGTGGCAGACTGTGGAGAGAGGATTAATTGTGTTCTCTATACTATTATTTAAGACACACCAAAAAAATGAACCCACCAAAAGCCAAACCAATAACTGAGGAATCTGGGAAAGCATTTATGTGTTCCAAAGCTCTTCTGTAATTTGTAAGTTAAAGACAAGCAAATAGGAAAAGCTGCTTTGAGCCTCAGAAGTGCTTCCACATGTTTCAAATCAAGGTCACTGGACCGTATGTGGCCTGTTAATCGACCTACCTCAGAGAACACAGAAGCAAATATAAGAACGGACATATGATTCCAAGTTATTTACCTCTGGATTCCAAGATGGATGAAGACACAAGATCAACACTTAAAAACAAGCCCTTCTTCTGAGCTTTTCAGAGGCCCAGAAGGGCAGGGAGCTGTGAAGCAGAGCACCCACAAAACTCAAGCAACGTTCCCAAAGCTCATGGCCACCACCAGCACTCCAGTGCCTGCAAACTGCCTATCCTACTACACTGCTGCTCCATCATGGCAGTGCAGGAGCAATCACAGAACAACAGGGGGTGGAAGGGACCTCAAAAGATCATCTAGTCCAACACCCCTGCCAGAACAGGATCACCTAGAGTAGGTGCCCTTCAGTCCTTAACACTGACTTCAGCACTTCACATGGTTCTTCACATTTGTACTGAAAGCCACAGCTGCAGTACCATGAAGAAAGGATCCATGTGCCAATCACTTCCCCCTTTCAATCCACCACCAGCAGAAACCACAAAGACACAATCTGGAACAACAGTAGCAGAAAACAAATAACTAATTGTACATTTTCCCTATTTGACAGTTTTTGTTTCTGTACTTCCAAAGCTCTCAGTACGCCACTGATGTCACATGCAATCACTGAGTAACCCATGTGAAGTTTGAAAAACAGCATTTCAAGATATTCTTGGTTTTATCTACAACACCTTCTTTATTAGCCCTACTAAAGAGGCTAACAAATAACATTGATAACTCTTCCAAACACTGATTTTTTAAGCTCAATATAAATAAAACATGATTTATAATGGGGGGGGTGAGGAAAGTATTAAAACAAAAAGAGCGATCCTAAAGATAGCTTCTCCATCTGTCCACATTCCCCTCTATTTGTACACCTCTCCAGTCAGCTTAGGCAAGCAGAATGGTTTTAACCCACGAAAAGTTTCTCTGCAAGACAATTTATTTTGTCAAAATATTCCAGCTATACAGCAAGCTGACACATACCATTTACTTGAAAACTACTTTCAACAAAACCTAAATTAATCAGTTGTAAAAGCAAAAATACCACACTCATCAAGTTTTTATTAGTTTCGAGTTCAAGCAGCAAATCTCAGAACAACTGCGGAAGCTGTGGAAAGGAGCAAACAGAAAGCTGAACTCAGTATTGAAACTAAAGATCTCCAACATATTAAATAAAGCCCAGACAGATTAATTTTATTGCTTTGAGTGAGAAAAAGCAGAGAGAAGCTTGAGTCCAATATTTTGTTTCAGGAAAATACTACAATGTAATTAGGACAGATGTGCTTAATAAACAAGCATCTAACATATACTACTGCAAGTAAACAGGCTTTCAAACCCACTACAGAAGCTTTAGAGTCCACAAGAGATCAGGTTTTAAAAGTATCTGCATCTGACCCACAACATTTTTCTCTGGCACTTAAAGTTTTAATGTGGCAGACCAAAGAGGAGGACAGATTTGAAATACTGTTCTCATATATCTATGAAACAGAATCCATTACCTCACAATGCATGGAATTTCAAGCGAGTAAGGAAACAGTAAGTGAAGATTATAGCAAAAGAAAGCATTAAGAAACATGTGCAGTGGCTGATGCAGGCACAACCTGTAAAACACCACCAGTTAATTCAGCTTGCAAATGTTTTCTGTCACTCAGTCTAACTGTATCAGAATTATTAAAACGCCATTAATCAATCACCGACTTCTTAACATTTACATGTAGTTAAACTACTTCTATAATTTAGAGCACTTTTTAATATATGTATCTTAATGAATGGATTATTTGTAGCATACCAGATGTTTGCTGATGAGAAAGAAAATGTGCTAAATCTGCATGTTAAGCAAAAATGCAGAAACATATCCACATAATTCATTTTGTTCGGATGGCCAAGAGATGCCCACTCACATTGCCTGAGTCATGTTTTCTACACTGGATCTAATCTTACTCTTTCTAACAGGGATAAGACCAGCAATGAACCACTTCCTATATCTAGTCTACAAGAAGACAAACTCTTTTCTATCTTCTTGCAACATCCAAGAACAGCCAACAACTTATACCACCCAGCGTGTGTCACATTAATTTCAGTTAAAGCCTTGTGTAGAGAGCATACATATGAAACTCATTCTCCAAACTATAACATTCCAGCAATATGAGAATCAATAAAAGCATAACTAAGCTCTGACAGTAAAAAGTGAGGGTCTCTATATCAAGAAGGGAAAAAGGCTGTCAGGAAAAGAGGAAAAAGCTTCACAAACTGAAAATTGTATGGAAGAAGCATTAAGTGGTTTAATAAATAGAAAGCAGTGCATTCAGTCTTGAAAGTTGATTTTTAAGAAGCATTTTACGCTCACTTTGAGGTCTTTCTCATCCCTCAATAGTATTTCACACATAACCAATATCTGAGCCTAAACTCAAAGAGTGGGAAAAAATAAAAATCAAAGCAACTCTTACAACCCATATGTCATTTATTAGGTTTTGATGATAGTTTTCATTATATTAGATGGTCACACAATCACATTTCCCCTTACTTTTACAGGGACTCCGGCAGTGATAAAGACTAGATTAGTATAGAATTCACCTTAGTAACAGTCACCTAAAAATGAGTTAGAGAACGTGTCCTATGGGACAATGGAAAGTGCTGCAAAATTCTCCTCTGCCTTTTACTACTTCCTGCAAGTGCCTTCTCAAACCCTAGTAACATAAGTGCAAATCCACAGACACAAAAACAATACAGACAGAAACACTAAAGAAAATTTTGGAAAAAAGCTAACCAGAAGAAAAGTAGCCAGCAACTCATCTGACTTTATCTAAAAAGAAAAAAAAATGTGACTTTTTTCCCCTCCCCAGAAATCATCTTCCTTCTTATTTAGAATAGCTTCTGAAGCTTGTGGCTTTTTACATAATCAGAAAGTGGCTGAGGTGGGAAGGGACATGTAGAGATCACCTAGTCCAACCCCCACTCTCAAAGCAGGGGAAACTAGAGGAAGTTGTTCAGGGCTGTGGGCAGTTGAGTTTTGCATGTCTTCAAGGACAGAGATTTCACACCTCAGACATGCAACAGCATTCACTAAAAAAAAAAAAAAAAAAAAAAGAAGTCTTTTCTAGTTCTAAAACACAATTTTGTGTGCCCAGAGAGAAGAATTCCATCTAAATCTTATCATATACTGACAAAATTGATTTGCATGTGCAGCAGAAACATCAATCAACCGCAGCACAAAAAGGCCTGTAAGCATTCGTCAGAGAAAGCAGCTCATATATTTTAAACACAACTGTTACAAACCTGCTGGCAGATCCCAAAGTTAGGAAAATATTACATTTATACTGTTACTGGCTCACTAATAAGGAGTATAAATATTCACAGCTCACATAGCACACCAGAAAGTAAACTGACCTGTAGTTTGGCCACACTCAAACTTTATTTATTTGACAATTCCCTTCTTTTCCATAAAGGCTTGAAAGCCCCTACCCTCCACTTTCTCATCCCACATGCACACCCTGGCTTCCAGCTTGCTCCAAACCTCTGCACCTCAAACTCCAGGCACCAAGCCCCTCATGGAGGGTAATAGTTCACGGGAACTATTTCTCCCCAAAGGAGCAACATTTCATAGCCGCTGGCCAATATCCATCCATGCTAAGTCTTCCCAAATGTGGCATATCACATTCCAGCAGTTAGCAAGGTGAAGGTATTGGCACCTCTTCAGTTTCCACACATCATCAGTGACTGAAAGAAATCGTTCTCAACAGAGCTACTAGAAAGATGAGTTACTATGATGGAAAGGGAGGCAGTCCTGGATGAGTAGTAAGCAGCTCATCACACCCTTTCTCCCTCAGAACATTATTTTACATGCTATCTTCCCAAAGAGTTTGTCTCTGGTAGGTGTTACAGGTGGCTGTACAAGTACTAATAGCAAAAACCTTAGTGTTGACCCAAAAGAAATAAGCTTTTAAAAAAAAAACCCAAACAAACAAACTCCAAGTTGAGCTTGTATTTCCTCTAAGCCACTATCATAAGCAGCCAAAAACTGACTGGTGAAAAGTTTAACTTTACTTTTAATGCAATCTTCTCTCCACTTTCCAGTACTTCCGTTGCCATAAAACCAGACACATCAGTGACCCTAATAGGTAAATTTAAACTGGACTTAGCTACTTGCAGGGACTTCAGTAACAGATGCCTGGTTTAGCTCTAACAGATCTAAGGTTCTCTGCTACACTGCAGGCAGGTGGCCAGCCAGAGAACACATCCACACCCCCACCCTGTGGTACCGAGCATCCAAGGAGTAATTAACAAGAGGCTCGGAAAACCACTCCCCAGTTCAAGAGGTGGGCTGCTGCTATGGCACATTTCCCCAAAGGTCTGAGACATACAGATCAGTTTCAGGCCCACTAGGGACACCTGTAACCAACTGGAAGAGTCACCAATTCTCTGACCATTTCTGTTCGTATCAGCCCACTTAATCTGCCATGTGACCACCTGGCTAATTCTACTCCTAAATCAAACATTTAATGTCAGTGTCAGTCATTCTCTACATCTTTATCTATTTCTGCTGATTAAGCACCAATTCAAACAGCTAGCGAAGCTTTGCAGAGCAAGACAAAAGTGTCAGTATGACACAAATCCCTTGCAACTCATGCATATTTTCTGTTTGTAGAAGTTCCAATAAATCAGAAGAAAGCTACAGAAGTTAGTCCAAAAGCAAACTCATGCTAATAAGCTACATCTGGAGTTTCAGATTAAATACATCACTCCTCTGCTTAACAGACTTTTCACTCTAAGTCCTCTGACTTTCTAAGGCCATTATCAACCCAAATCCAAATCATACAGATGCCTCCCTGAATGGGGCCTGCCTTTTTTTGTGGTACCTCTGTTTACACAGCTTATCCCTTATCACACTGACAACACTGGGAACCACAGCAGATGGTCCCCTCAGACACAACTCTAACAGGTTTTCTCCACTCCCCCATTCCACTTTTTTTTTTTTTTTTGTGCAAACAACTGATAAGGAAGGCTGCTGCAATGATTTACTGATATCTGAAGTTGAAAATTGACAAAATGCAAACTGCTTTTGTTTTTCATCTCCCCTCTCCTGTGAACTGCTTAACCTCTTAACTACCAAACAGCACAGACAAAGAGTATTAATAATTGTACAAACCATACAGCTTGATGGATTAGCATTTCAAACAGAAGCAGTATTGGTTAATTTAAAGATCGTTACTACCTTTTAAAAGTTATGCCAGTTACAGCAGTCAGCCTCTTGCAACTAAAGAGGAAAATATGAGGCAGTCTCCTCTGCTATTAAAAATACACTCCCACTGGTTTGGGAAATGCCTTTAAATTATATTCCAAACCATTACCAACAGGCTTCTAAAAACACTCCCAAGTAAAATTCAGACTAGAGGCTGCACATTTCATATGTAAATTTACATGTGTTTTCATCTTACAACCCAGAGCAACCTGAGCTCAGTGACACAAAAATCAAAATGCCATTAGAAAGACAGAAATATGCTTAAAACTAAGATCCACATAAATTCTGTTGAGCAAGTCAGACTTTTACTGCTGGAGAGCATGAATCTGCAAAACCACTACACCAAATTGTTGCAAAAGCACCCTAGACATTGGCAAAAGCATCTCAACTAACCATCTATGAAGAAGCATCTGCAACTAGACAGTAATGAACCAGACAGACCCAGAGGGCTTTCTTAAATGTAGGTCATGCCTGTCAGACCATAGCAAAAGGCACAGTGAAACATTTGCTGAAGAGAACCCAGAGCTTTTACTGCACACAAAAATTTACTCTGTAGGCAGACACTAATAGTCAGATATTTGTGATGATCTCTATCTGATGCTTAAAAGGAACAGGAAAGGAAGGCTGCACCAAAGAGAGCTGTATTGAATTTAAGAATAAGAGTCATAAAACATCCTTATAACACTTCAGACCTTACATGCTTTTCTCCTCATAAAGCTGTCATACAGAGGAAAAATTTCAGTTTAAATGTGATGTTTGTTTTACACTGGAGGTCAGAGAGCAGAGAAGAAATAGGCACAAAGGTGGTTTAGAAACAGTAGTTTCTGCTCACTTGATGCTATGTTAAGCTGAAGACTTAAATTACCTAATTGCTGAGATAAGAAATAGTTAAAATCTTGAGAATTGTTACTCTAGATATCTGCAGTGTTCTCTTTCCTTGTTCTGTATTTTCAACCTGTGATTCTAGTATTTTCTTGTTAAACAAATATCCAATGGAAAGACTACTGAGATGTGAATACAGACAGAAAGAACAGGAGACAGCATAGTGGAAGTACTGGCACCAACTGATGTACAAGCAATATAGTAAAAGATTGTCAGAACTTAAGAAAAATTCCTGGCAACTCAGAAGGGCAGCAGCTAGCTTTTTACCTGGAAACCTAAGAAACCCATCATTTTTAGTAAGTATTTCAAAGCATAATTCAAATGAGAGGAACATGACTCAAAAATATTGGACTTCACAATCACACATCCATCTCCTGCTGTAAAATCAGGGAGACAAAGCAGTATTTCTTTCTTTCCATAGGCCAATAAGGTAAGAGAAAAGGTGAGGAACCTTGCTTTGCCCTGCAGATAGCTCAAGAAGAGATTCACAGTCAACCATGAAACAAGAGAAGGTGCTGGAAGATTCACCAGAGTAGAATCATTCTGGAAGGATAAATGCACAAACACAATAAACGGGAGACAGTAAAAGATTGTAACAGATGATTTAATAATAAATTTCCATACCCTACAAACTCTATGGGTAGACTTCAACTCAAGCTTGAAACGTCTCTAATGAAGACTTGTAAATGATGAGAAATCTACTTGCTTATGGTTTAGCCAGCAGTCATCAAAATTCCCCACCCAGCACTCAGTTACTACAGGTTATCAAGGTTTACATCATGGAATTATCAGGGTTGAACAGGACCTCAAGGATTAATCAAAGATATAATACACTAGAATATACTAGAATATGCTAGGTTGGAAGAGACTTCCAAGATAATGGAGTCCAACCTATCACCCAGCCCTATCCAATGGCACTAAGTGGTCCATCCAGTCTTTTTTTTAACACCTCCAGGGATGGCAACTCCACCATCTAGTTCCAACCTCCCTGCCATGGGCAGAGACACCTCACACTAGATCAGGTTGCTCAAAGTCCCATCCAGCCTGGCCTCAAAATGTCCAGGAATGGGGCTTCTGCAACCTCCCTGGGAAACCTGTTCCATTGTCTCACCACCTTCATGGTGAAGAACTTACATATCTTCTGAGATTCCACTAATATGACATTTACTAACAAAACCCAGTATGAGGATGACACCTCTTTCAGATTTCAACACATTTGACATCCAGGTGAAGGGTACACAAACATTTTTATACTCATTTATATAACTCCACAGAGCATGAGGTGTTTTGGGAAGGGAATGGGATGGTCTTTTTGTCAATTTTAAAAGGCACTGTGTTTACCCAGACTACTTACAGCTGAACACAGCTCTAGAGGTAACAGCTTTGGGCCTAGTTCAGTATAGTCTCAACATGAGAACTAAGACAGATTATGCGTAGCCCTTTTCAGTCTTACAATCAGTGAACATGACCTGCAGTAAGCATCAGGGTTATTCTGTTGCTTTTTTATTTTAAACAAAAGAGTCACTTAGAAGATATTTCCATTACCATGTTACTGCAAAAAGTAATCAACAGCAGTATATCACAAGTATCTATCACTATTTGGCATCACTGCAGACATGTATGAACTTCAGTACTAAAACATTCTGAAATTCTTTGTCCTGAGCACCACCTTTAAAGCTTGAAATTTACAACTCAATGAAAATGAGTATAGAAGAGCTGCAGCTGCCAATAGGACTATGATTTCTTTCAAATATGCATGCTAAAAACATTTTGCTGCAGTGTGAACAGGGCTGAACTGAACGAATGGCAGTATTAGACTAATCATCTTCTGGGAGCTTGAAGAATATATAGCTTAATTTAAGGGAGGGGGTACTGTGGTCAGAATCAAATCTCTGAAAGGTCATGTTGTTGACTGGAAAACATTTCTTCTGAGATGAAGTAGGGTTTTGGTTTTCCCTGCAACAAAGTAATTTCTAAGAATAATTACATTTAATAATTATTTAGCTAGAAAATACAAGTTCAAGTCAATGAGGATAGGTGAAAAAAAAAAACAGAGCAAACACTGATTCATACAGAATCTGAACCCCTGTAACTAAACTGTTTTAAATGCTTTTAATAAATACGGTTTTGTGAGTAGGTGGAAAACAAGTCAACATAATTAATTTATCTACTAACACTGCAAATTTTACCTGCACGTACAGTAAGTAAAGAATAAAAAAGCACTATGCATTTCTATTTAGACTAGACTGAAGATAATTATGAATGCACACTCTGGCTGAACTTCAAGCATTCCAATTTTAAACAATTTATTTTGACTATGTGCATGTCAAAATGAAAGATTGCTGTCTGGATCCAGACACGCAGTATTAATACTGAACATGTGCATTCATTTCAGGTCAGCAGACCTTCCAGCTCCACTTCAGCAGGTGGTAGGAGTAGCAGGCTAATTAAAATCACTATTAAATAAAGTTCACAATGGGCTATCTATACGGAAAAGCTCCTGTACAGAAACATCACTGCAACCTCAGTATGTAGGCCAGATTTAATCAGGCCTGAAGCAAACTGAACTGCCCCTCACATAAACTACTAGTTATGTTTCCTTCTGAGTAACTTCTACTCTTCCATCTTCCATGCTAACCACTTNNTTTTAATTAAGGCAGCCCATCCAAGATGAGTTAGATACTAAGGAAGGTATCAAAATAATTTGTTTCAAAATAATCTCACATTTAGATATTAAAGTAATGAAAAAAAAGTTAAGCTAAACTCACTCCTGATGAAATATTTCTCTGTGGTCACTTCAGAAACTGAATGCCTTTCATACGTGATATATCTCAGAACAGTGTAAATGAAGTCAAAGTAGACCCAACCCAGATTACCTCATGAAACAGGGATTTTGTCACAGTTTCAGGGTAAACATGAACTCATCTGTTTTGGTTTGGGGGGGTGATGCTTAGTTGTTGTGGGGGCTTTTTAACTTAACATTTCTGTAGTACAGTTTGGGAGTGTTTTTTTTTTAGTTGTAGTCAATATTCACTAGATTTATCAGGATTCACCTGATATTTTGCAACACAAGAAGTGTCAGGAGTATTTCAACTGGAGTATTTCTAACAGAACGACAGAGAACACGTGCAGTCCACCAACCTCATTCCTGCTGCTGAACAAGGTGGTGTGACCACCAGGCTGAATGCAAGCAACAGTTTTAATTTTTTATCCTAATCAATACTCCAAAATGGAACACGTAAAACACATTTGTTTAAGTGAAACTGTTAATTACATTAAATACATTCCCAGAAAACAGTGACATCAATCTTTCAACTTGGAAGATAAATTAGGTCCTTTTTCTTCAGATTTGAAAGACATTAATCAAGACCTATCGCCCTACCAATAGCAAGAGTAGAACGTTCATTTTTATTAACATTCCAAGAGAGGCACCAAACTTTCCTAAAGGGAGTATCAAAAAGATGACATCTTGAAATATACTCTCTTTCAATGTGTGCAGAGAATGAGGTGGTTTCTAAAACATTCTGAGGTTCCACAAAGGGAAACTTAAAGCATTAACTAATCCCTTCCCTCTTCACAACCAATCAACCAACCAACACCCTTAGAGCGCTTTCACCCCTTTAGTGTCCCGTAAGATCAGATCAAATGGACGTACATTCCAACCAAGGACAAATACAAAGAATATCACCATCCAAAGCAACTTTATTAATGAGCCTCTTGTGTATGTAGTATGAGTTATGTTTGGATAGACAAGCAATATAGGATGGCACCTTGAGAATAAGTGTTAGAATTAAACAGTCACATACTGAAAACAACAATGATAAATGAAGCTTCTCTTCAAATAGCTGTTCACCTGTACAAGCTGGTGAAGTTTCCAGCACACAAAATGTAATCAGAAGTAAAGAGTCATTCTATTTCCTTAGGTGCAGTACCTTTTCTGTCTTCCTGTGTGGCATCACTATACTGCATTCGACAAAACCAGCTCAAATACTTAAAATGTTACTTAAAATATTACTAGGAGGAAGGTGCAAGTCAAGTGTATTTACCTGATACACTCGGATTTTCAATCATTTTGATTTCTATTGAGAAACGTCCATTGCAAAACACTAAGAAAATCTAATTATAACGTGTTAAGCTAAACCTTTGACACAAAACAATGCATTTCAAGTACTAAAGTATCTTGTCAATATATCTCCCAACATACAGATGCATCATTAAAATGATTTTCAATTAGGCATATTAGAGAAAAAATTAAACAGAAATATTCTTTCCATGGGGAAAAAAATATATAAAGCACTTCTGGACTGAATTCTGTGAAACGGAGCACCAGTTTGTCACACAACCACGTTCACAGCTCCACTGCATAGCATCACAAACTATTTGATTGGTGTCATCCCACCAAGCACTTCTTGAAAGCTCACTTTTGAGCTTTTTTGGCATTTAAGATACTACTCAGTACATAAGTATCACAAAACTAGACTGAATTTGTGTCTTTCCAGACAAAGACAGCATTTTAACAGCAGCTGGGCAAAGCAGCCCAGTAAGTAGCTCCTATCTATTTTTAGAAGTATGGGCAGCTCTAGACCAACAAGGTCACAGGACACAGAGTACAGTGTATCTGCTTCTCTGATTTAATGGTGATCTATGGATCCATAGATAAAATGATCACTCAAGGCATGTCAAAAAGGCATAGAAATTACACTTGCTAAAACACAACTGGCACAAGGACCAGTTTACATCAACTAATTCACAGTTAGCTAAATACACTGTAGAACCACTAAACATGAAAAAAATCCTGTGCTGTCCTAACAAATAGTCTGAACTAATGAGACAGACAGAACTTGAAATTATGTTAGCCCAAGCATGGGACTTCCTCCTGTAACTTATTAACACACTTCACATGCTCACCTGAAGCCCCTGAAGAGCCGTAAGGCTGACTAAACACTGAAGAGATTTATGAGGGAAAAAAAAGGGCATGGTCTTACTGCGTTTATAACTAGATTGGAAAGAATGATGGAATTGCACCTCTTTTAGGTGTTTAAGAGCAAAACTCCCCATATAATTAAACAAAAAAAATCCATGACTACTGGACTCCTTAGCTCCAGGGGCTGCTTCATGAAAGCAAGTCTCTTTTAACCTAACTACTTACACAACCTGGGAACCAAATCTATCCAAAGATGTATGGTAAAAACACTTTTTTGAACACCTATTTTGACACATATTGCAGCATTCCCTAGGTAGTTCTTTGTTTATTCTCAGTTTCAAGTAGTGGCTAAAATGTTGTCTTTAAACAAGTACAGAAAGTGTGATTTTAACAGTCATTTTGCTGGGTGGAGGGGAGGGAAGGTGGATTTACCAAAGAAGTCTCTTAATTGTTTATTCCAGAACAACACTTTTAAAAAGCACTATCCTATTTTCAAGGGTTGACAATCAAATCACTTGCAAAACAATGCTCGAGAAACCCATGCCAAGAAAAATTAGTAGACTACATAGAGGTTAAAAAAGATTATGGTATACTATACTGGAAGATATACAAGTAGTTCTATTGAAAACACATCTTAAACTTACCACATTCATCAGGCCTTAAATCTTCCATTTTAGGAATCAGCTTATTGAGAATATGGTTTGCAACACAGATGGCACATGTGTTTTCAATACCGAAGTGTGTCTGACATAAATGGTACAACTTGGTATCAAATACCACAGTTTGTTTCTTAAGTCACACACTCCTTTGTGCGTTAGCAAGGGATTACATAGTTCCACGTTTTCTATACATCACAGGGTATTTTTTGTTTAGTTCCTGATACCCACAGTAGACATCAAGGGGAATGGAACCGCTTTTACAAAAAGCTGGAGTGTATTATTAAAAGGGGGGAAAAAAAAGTGAATGCTTTAAACCATATTTTACAGGGACAAGCCTGATTAGGAGGCATCTTTCAGTGTCTTAAATCTCACAGGAAAAAAAAAAAACAAAACAACAAAACACAGCACACTAGTTCACATGAGATTTCAACTTTTGTTTTGTTTTTTGTTTCCTGACACTCAGGAAAAAAAAAACACACCTTCCAGTTTGTATTAATCTTTCTTCTTGGAGTTTCTATTAACAGATGAGCGATTATCAACACCTTCTTGAATCACTTTTCGGGGACAGGTGTTCAAAAAATAAGCTGTTCTCCCAAAGGAATAAAAATCCGTAAATCAGTTCCTTCAAATCCATTCTTTTCATTATTAAAACATTTCTTACAGAACAAAATCAATCAAAATACAAAAGGAGAGATCTTGCCTTAACAGCTTGACCCAGCTATGTATTACTAATTCATCCTAGAAGCTGCCTTACTACTTCAAAGCAAAGGCTGAAAAACCCTGCAAAGTTAAGAGAGTTACTTTGCAGAGTTGAGAGTTATTCTTTTAGATTCCAAACTGAAACTTTATTTTATAATCACTCATCATGGTCAGGGATCAGCAGCTGTGGGTAGATACACACTACAGTTAGGCATTTTTTCTAAATTCAAGAAGTTTTCACCTAATACAACAAGTCTTCTTAGCTTCTCCATTGTTAAAAGATATAGACATTTTACTTCTTCCATCCAGCCTGTTACAGCTTTAAGACTAGTGTCTTACTTGTAAACATATGTTTATCAGAGAACTCGAGAAGAGAAGGCTCCCAGGTGACCTTATTGTGGCCTTCCAGTATCTGAAGGGGGCCTACAAAAAAGCTGGAGAGGGACTTTTTAGGCTATCAGGTAGTGACAGCACTAGGGGGAATAGAGCAAAGCTGGAGGTGGGGAGATTCAGGACGGGAGGAGGAAGTTCTTCAGCATGAGAGCGCTGAGATCCTGGAATGGGTTGCCCAGGGAGGTGGTTGGGGCCACTTCCCCAGAAATGTTTAAGGCCAGGCTGGATGAGATTCTGTCCAGCTTAATCCAGGGTAGGGTGTCCCTGCCCATGGCAGGGGTGTTGGACCTAGATGATCCTTGTGGTCCCTTCCAACCCCAACTGATTCTATAGGATGAACTCTCAGGGGACTGAACAAAATAAGAGATACATTTATCCCATTCTCTTGGTATAAAAAATCCTATATAATTTCAAACACAGCTTATTCTGGGCTCTCTTGCTTGCTTGTTTTTCCCCAGTCTCTCCTTCTGGCCTTACTTGGTTCTCTCCACTGACTATTACTTTAGTTATTGGTAAGAATACTGACTGGGAGTGGAAGAGACAATATTATGAGCTGACAACAGCCCCCAGGCTTTGTCCAGGGGGTAGCTGTGCTACTGTCTAGTTGTATATGTATATATGTTTATCACCTTTTATATTTAGCCTACTTTAGTAAATAAGAATTTCATTTTACTTTCAAATTTTGAGTAGCTTGGTAATTGACTCTTTGGGGCTAAATCCCAAATTCTGATAGTGGTGCAAAACCACCACAGAGCCTTATGTAACAAACTAATTCAGATCACCATGATTTCCATGTCTTCAAAATCTCATATAGTTAAAAACCATTTTCCATTTCCTTCTGGTAGACAGTCTGAAAGAACACTTCTTCAATACAAATGGGGTTTCCCAAAAAACCCTGTGAAAACATTCATCTCAATAAATTTCTGCAGCTAAAGAATGAGGAAATATTGAACAGTTACTCTTGCAGAATCTTCCTACATGGAAGAGTCCCTGTGCCAATATCTGCTAATATAGTGTGTTTGTTTCATTGCAGTGGTCTGTTATAAAATAAGAATCAGACCTTATGTCAAATCTTCCATTCAGTGTGTGCTAGGCAGCATACCTGGAACTCCAAGTACAAACTCACCAAGTGATTTCAGTTAGTGCCAGGAAGGCAAGTCAGACCAGAAACGTTGTATAGACACAATGCAAATCACTGATACACTAATGTGTTGTATACACACAATGCAAACTACCACTGATAACGCTAGTACAGGCATGAACAGAGGCAGTAACCAGCAAGGTCTTAGGAAGTAAGTAATGTATTCTAATCATTACAGAAATCCCCATAATCATTACAGTAGCAGACAACTACAGCATTCAGCAGCTACATCTATTCCCCCAAGCCCACCACAAAAAAAAAAAAAAATTATAAAAAAGGGTTTGTTTCATGTCGATTTAAAAAATATTAAATCCTACATGCACAGAGAAAACATGCAGTCTGATAATATAAATATCATTTTTGCACTTCACAGACCCTTTGGAGTTTCGGAGGGTTGTTTTTTTTTAATGTCACAAAGCACAAGCTGCAGCTAAAGCAAATTTCATTCTTTTGTCAGGAGAATCCACAGCTTTAAAAGATTTGAACTTTCCTGATGTACATACCTGAGAGCCAAAATTTATAACATGTTTGCAAGCATTACAGTAAAGGAAACGGGCTGCTTAGTGCATCGTACTCTGCAGAGAGTGAACACCACTTGCTTACACTGATCTCTACGAAAAAAACCTCACACCCTCCTGATTGGACACAGGCATCTCCAGCTGCATCCCGCTACAAGCGTCATAGTACCACACCCAGAAGCTTTATTTGAATACGCTCTTTTCCATGAATGAACACTACTGTGCTTACAGTAACACCACAGAGTCACTCTGAAGCCAAAAATGCAGTTTTACAGAGGAGTAAGTAAATAGTTACAACAATTTTAAGCTGCCCTAGCCAAAATTCTGAAAGCAAAGCATTGGTGTAACTAGCAAGAACATATATGGGCAATGATCAATTAAGAAAAATCATACAAATCCCTTCTAATCTCAAAAGACTTCCATACTCATCGCTGCTTCATCTCTTTTGTGACCATATTTGACCTGACATCAGATCTAATTTTTCCTGAATAATCTTCTAGGATATTTACACAAGCCTAATGTATGCACTGTTTCTGCATTATTAATAACTATGTGGGAAACACTGAGAAATTTTACCTCACTTGCTAGGGCTGCCTCTGAACTTTGGAGTCCTTTCAATCAACGCAAAAAATCCCTGAGCCTGGAGATCACTTGTATTGGGATCAATTAAGTGACTGAACTGAAAACAAAATTCAATAAAATGCCATTTTTAACCTAAATGTTAATTTAAACAGTTCTCATAACCAGGTTTCAGTAAGAGTTTTGGTGAAAGCTACACAGTGCCATCTAGCAGTGACTTATAGCATCACAGTAAACTCTTTACTAAGTTTGAAACATGAGTCTGTAAAGTGCTTACTCATTTAAATAAATTCAAATAAATCAGGAAAAAGTGACCCACACAACTGCTATCTAAAACCTAAAAGTTGACACTTTACAGACTGAATCTACATGAGCTGCTGCAATTCTCTTACCACTGGCCTAAACTCTGGCCACATGAAAGATGGAGAGAAGGTGTTTAAACACCTTTGATAGCTTATTACATCTGCAATAAAGTGTTCTGCAGAAGGTAAGTAAGGATTAGCAAAGGCTTATGCTAATGGAGCCTGGTATAGGTCTTGTATCACAAGTCTGACTAGAAAAAGAAATTTTGACCTAATGTTCCCCTAAAGTTCTTTCTTTGCTGAATTTAAACAGCCAGGATTTCTCTGCTTGTCATAACTAGACTTTCGAAACATCTGAAGTTACATGCAGCAATAAACTCAAGTTTTCTAAGCTATTGAGGGGAAAGAGGCAGATAATAGGATACTTAAAAGCCCAGATGATTGGCATCAAGATGGATTTTATTTTTTTTTAAACAGATCAAATTGCACAAAATATCTGCAGAAATCAATCACTGAACAAAACACTGAAATAAAGTGTTCCAAGTCTAATTTCACAAGCACATACTTCAACCCGGCATACGTAAGCCCTAGCACTACATGAAAGGCAACCCATCTCCTGAGCACTCAGTCCCATTAATGCTCTGGCCTCTTTCTTTCACAATGTCTTAGTGCACAGATACATACTTCCACAGATTTGGCCAACTTTGCAATAAATCAAGCTAAGGAACCAGTTGAGTTTTACAGTGAAATGGCCAAAACATAAACCAAATAATACCTTAGTATTTTTTAAACTATAGCAGAAAAGGTCAAGGCAAACAAGAAGTGTGATGTCAACCTTTGGCTTAGCAATTCAGAACTGGTATTACTGAAGAAAAGATACAGTATTGCTATTATCAGCAACAGCTGCATCTCCAAACAAGACACAAATCTTTAAAAACTCAAGCTCTAGATATTTGTAGCATTCAGTTAAGCTACATTAAAAGTGGATGCAGAGAAGCAAGGTATTCTGTTCAGAATAGCGTACAAGTGAGCACCAAGACTTCAACGTAGTCTAAAACCATCTTTCCATTATTTTTCTATATATGTGTATTTCAGTATGTCTTGCTTTTAAAAAATGTGTCAGTTACGATAGTTATTCTCTAAAAGACTTTGATCCAAATTTCAGCTGTTCTGGGTCTTATGTCTGAAGGTTTCACTCAAATTTCAGCTGTTCTGGGACCTATGTCTGAAAGTTTCATCAAAAATCCCCTCCTACCTACAAGATAAAGGGACTGATGCAGGTGAAGATCGATGCAAATTAACAGGAAAATAACACAAAATATCAGAGATCTAGCACACATGACCTACGAAAGAAGCTTTTAGGAAGCAGGTCTACTTAGCCTAGACACAAGACACCTAGAGGGAGAAGTGATAACTGCGTTCAAGTATGTCACAGGCTGGTATGAGGAAGAATCAGATGTTCCTCATACCTATTAAAGAACACAGGCAGCTATAGGCTTGAACTGTGCTAAAAGATTTAGGTTAGACATTTGGAAGCACTTTTCAACCAGAAAGGTCATTAATCACCTAAAAAGGGTTGCAAGTCTTTCATTGCTGGCTTTCAACAACCAGCTGAAACAAGCCATGGTGAAAGGCCCAGCCCTAAGAAGGAAAGCTCAAGCAGGCAGGAACCTTTTGGCCGATGATCTATGACAGACTGCAGCAGTCTAAGAGGAGTTTCTGCCCATCGTGAACACAAACATAGAACCTATTCCCTACAGGTGGTCAGGGAAAAACACCTTACTTAAAATTCCTCTCTCCATCCAACTCTGCATCAATTTACACTACAGAAATCAACTCCTCTCCCTGTACCCCGTGCCTGACTGCCTGCCAGCAGGTGAGCAGCACCACACTGAGTTGCTGTTAAACTATGAGAATTTCTCCCCAACTCTCAGAACTGCAGAGGTGAAGCTCACAGTCCCCTCCATTTAAACACCCACCTGCCTCAGCAAAGTGAGAAACCACTGACAGCACTGAAAAGCTGTAGCAGTAAGTGAACTGTCAGCCACTTACACAAGATAATGCTGGTTCTCTGCTCTGCTGTGTTTGTACTTGGAAAATCATTGGACAGACCCAAAGTACTTCAGAAAACACGACGTTTGCAACAAGCCTTTTTTTAATGCACATATAACAAAAGACACAAATGTCACAGCACTTATGGAGAACCAAAGTCATTTTTCTCTTTTAGTGAAAAATTCTGCTAAGAGTTCTTCCTGTTCTACTATAATGGTACAAAGACTGTTTGGAACTCTTGAGACTATATCGCTATAGCTGTCTAGGATTTAAACTTTTTTATTTTCCAGTTAGAAGACTTCTAAAGTTCAGTTAATATCCTACTTTCATCGCTACCAATCACAGATGTCCCAAACCTCTAAACAAACCCTGGATGCTGAAATTTACCATCATCTAATGGTCTACCTCTTCACATTCGCAAATGGTAAATTAATTTTTCAAAGCATGATAAACAGACAAATGCCAACCTGTAATCAAACAGAGATTCAAAAGTCAACTATCACTTAGGGAACCAATTAAAAACAAGCACACTTTTAACCTTATAGCCCAGCCAACAAAAGCTGAGGGTCCAAAATGCCTAATAAAATCAGCAGCCAAGTGATCTGTCTTCTATTAAATCGCAAGCCAAAAAACTCACTTCTCTATACACCAGTGTCTCGTACCAATCAACAGCAATTCAGTTTTGGCACGATTAACTCAAAGCCTATTTATAGTCATCCAAGATAAAGTTTCTGCTTTTCTGCTTAGTTTCTTTCTATAAGCAAATTCCAAAGCCAGGGATTTGACAGACAAGACAAATACTAATGTGTTCTGCTTAAACAGATGAAGTCTGTTGCTCAGCCCTTACACTTAAAGCTCTAAGTTCAACGGCAGCACACAAGCACTGTAAGATCCACAGAAGCATGCAGAAGCTCCATGGATGTGCATTTCTGCAGACATGTCATACTGTACCTAACAGCAACGTTGTAAAGACAGCACCAACTAAGTGAGCTTAAGATCCCCATGGCTGTTTGGTCACAGCATCCATACTGCTTTACACAAGTGTTTGAAGTGAGCACACAAAACAAAACCCAAAACAGAAGTTTAATAAAAGTGACAGAAACTTGCCAGGATGAGGTCAAAATTTCTGAACAACTGCAGAAATAAGATACGGAAATATGAAACATTCCAAAACAGTTTTATGATGCAATAAAGTAATTTCTTTGCATCAGAGACACAGGAGCAGCTTATCACCTCTACTTAGGGTTAAAAATACAGTGGTGCTAAGATCAAATAATTACCCAGCTTCCGTGAAACATTTAGAGCCTGAGCATAACTTATTTTACAACAGGCTTTTATGTGTAGCTGCAGAGAAGAACAGGACAACCCAAGATCCAATGACTATTCAATATTTACAACCAGGATACAAATAACATGGAAGTCTGCTGCAGCTTTGCTTCAGACTGCAGCACAATGCCATTCCACCAACACAGAGATGCTTCTCTTCAAACTCAAATGCTTCCTCAGTGCACAGCTCTGTTGCTCCCAACAGACACAACAGACTTCTTTGACAACTCTGAAAGGGAAACTAAACAGTTCGACACAAAATATAATTTAAGCTAAAAAGTGGTAACTGTGAAACAAAATAGAAGTACAAAATACAAACCATTGTAATATTGTAATATTCAACAGCAAAGTTGTCAACTAAACGGACATAGGATCAGAATGACAGCAAATGATTTAAGTTCAAGCTGATTAATTAAAAGCACACGACTGCACTTCAAATTTGAATAATCCACTGTCCGTGAATTAAAATCAGCTGAATAGTAATGGAAAAGTTAAGCACCCTGTTGAGGGACCCTTGAGGGAGCACTCCCCAGGCAAGGCAGGGAGCAGGCGAGCCTCAGCCCGGCACTGCCGAGCTAATGCTCCCACCTCTTGGCTCCTGCTGGTACAGCAGCCAGCCCGCCCAAGAAAGCCGAAGAAGTTACAAGCCTCAACTGCTTCGTACATAAGCTGATCCTGATTTTTTTTTTTGTGTACATTTTGATAGAAAGAAATTAGAAGAGTACATCTGAACTTGCTTTTTTCAATCGTGCCTGGCTGGAGACAAGGCTCTAACACGAAATAAATAAAAATAAAATAATAATTTTTAAAAGCGTAAACAAAAAGCACAGGCAATTTAAGATAGCAGCAGATATACTCCAAAGATGGGATAGGACTCTGGGAAAGAAAAAAATATATCTACATGCATTGTTACATGTATTCTGGATTACATTAGAAAATCTATGTCGAGCAGGAGTAGGGAGATGATTGTCCCCCTGTACCCATCACTGGTAAGACCACATCTCAAGTAGAGGGTCCAGTTTTAGGCACCTCAATACAAGAGAGATGTCGAGGTGCTAGAGTGACTGCAGAATAGGGGCAACGATGCTGGTGAAGGGCCTGGAGAATAAACCTTACAAAAAGCAACGGAAGGAGCTGGAAGAGGAGCCTAAGGAGAGACCTCACCACTCTCTACAACTACCTGAAAGCACATTGTAGAGTTTGGTGCTGATCTCTTCTCATAAGAGCAACAGGGAATGGCCTCAAACTGCAACAGGGTAGGTTTAGACTTGACATTAAGAACAATTTTTTCCACAAAAAGAGTAGTCACACATTTGAATGTGCCGCCCAAGCAGGTGGTTGGGCACTTAGATGTGGTGCTTGGGGACATGGTTTAAGGGTGAACTTCGTAGAATACGGTTAATAGTTGGGACTTGATCCCAGGTTTTTTTCAACCTGAATGAGTCTATGGTTACTTGTTTCCTTGGTGGCAAGACTTGCTTTCACAGAAACACCAGGTTTGCATGAACATAACCCACATTGTTTGTGATAAAAAGACATAGTTATACTCAGCTTCATTAAGCAGGAAAAGCACCAAACCAAATTTGTGTCTCTTATCCATTTAGTGAATTTCTACTGTCTCCAGCCAGCCTCCATAATCACGCAGCAATCCTGTTTCTTAAAACACCCTCAGGCCTGATAGAAAAATATAGGTTAATGCTCTGTATTTAGAGACACAGTACAGTTCAGAATGAGTTGTGCTACAGGTGAAAACTCTTATCAGCAACAAGCCAGAAACTAAGTCACTTTCAGCTTGCCATGTCTCCTATAATGCATAGCAGCTCACACTCGCGCAGGCACCCACACTGCAATTGTTAAGAAGTATTCCTCAAATACATTAAAAGTATCTTAATGCAAAGTTGCACAGCAAAGGCTTTTTAAAGCTTTATGGCAAGTTAAGAGAATTTTGATCCAACCAGCAGTTTCTCAAAAACAATGAACTCACAGCTAAGCTTCACCATTCTTGGCAAATGAAACTGTAGCCAAATTACAGTAAGAGCCTGCAGCAAACACTAACCCTTCTCCACTATTCCCCAGTCATCTATCCTAACAAACAAGGCTTTTTCAGCTGCTCCAACAAATGCTCTAATCAAAATATGGTCCTGCTCCTACCTCTGAAAATATATGGTAAAAAAATCTGGTCTATTCTCCCATTAACTTTTAAAAATCTTGTATAGATTACTTGTAGCACCGAGAATAACGAGAAACCTGAGACTGTCTCAGCGGAGCACTCTACAAAGCTCCACATCACCTGTACATCCACGTGGAACTCACTTAATCACTACTATTTATGCTTCATTTACTGATTGCTTAACCATCTACTAGAAGGACACAAAGCAGATATGCCGATGCATGTTACCAGAAGCTGAAATTTACCTTTCATGGTTCAAGCCTCTTCAGATTCATTCTTCTGGATTACATGAAGCTGAGCACTGTCAGAGCTAGACCTTATTGCACAACCATTAGAGCATGCAGTCAATTGCTTTACATCTGGAATTACCCCCCGAAAAAGTATTCATGCTTAAATTTACCTATGTGATCTCTCTAAAGGTGCCTCTGAAAACGTTGTGCATGTAGGATTTATGTAGGTTCTCAAGCCTCCTCCCAACTGCTAAAGGAAAACACTGAAAACAAAAAATCCATGCAATTTAGATGAACTGCGAAACAGGTCATTTTAAACAGGTCATTTAAAGTGTGATAAAATGAACAGAACAGCACACATTTGTCAGACCAAGCCTTAACAGCAGTGATACAGGAAGCTGTGAGGGGAAAACACACAGTAGCTCTTTCTAGTTGTCCCATAAACAGGGGAAACATTTCCCAGTTGGACTATTAAGAGTCCTGCTCTGTAATGGAGACAACATACTCAAAGTAGATACACCACTTAAAGGGAAGCTGTCTAATGGAGATGAGAAGTTGGTGCTGAGAAAGCTGAGGCAGGAAAAACTTCCCACCAATGGCTATCTATATATAGACAGACAATCTTGTACCATACTCCAAGACAGGAGTGGCCAGTAACACAACTCCTGCCACACATATGCCACGAAGTTTTACAGGAGCAGTAATAGAGTAACATAGAGGTGCCAAAACTGCCAGTTATACCTTAGTTCACAGAGGGCTGTGGAACATGCGCTGCTGCAGATCAACCACAATACGTTGTAACATTAACTCTACACTCAAGACCCATCATCCCACTCACTGCCTCAGTGGACACTTGAGGCTGCACTGGGAATACAGGTATTCCTCCAAAACATCTGTGAAATCTTGATTGTCTTCATTCACACATTTGTTTCATCCCATGGATATCACCTTTTGTTTCTCCTCTATGTCGCATTTTGCCCTCTCCTCTCATCCTCTTAACCATCTCACCACAGCAGTTTCAGATTCTAATACCTCCCAACAATTCTTTCATTAGCAGCAAAATCCACCAAACTCCCATCCCAAGCATTCACAGTAGCTCAGAAGGGTTTTCAAGCCTAAGGACCAAGAATCAAAATAGGCCTTGTGATAGCAGGAAACCATATCATTGGGTCTGTTAAGATACTTATGTCACCTTAACAACAGGTATAGAAATAAATTACTTTACTGTCCCTTTTCAGTACCAACAACCAAAATCCTGTGCATCCAGATTATCAATCAGTTTGAACCTGAAACAGGAACCTATTGCAAGAGTGGTTAAGCAGGTGTGTAAGGTTCCCAAGCAATGCAGAAATCACACAGGATTGTGATTCTACAAATGACAAACAGCAAAGGTACAAAATGACATAGCAGTTACACCTTAGTTCACTTGTCTCCATTGCTGTGGAGCTTCACAGAGAATGACAATTTCATGGCTATAGTGTTGTCAGGGAAAACAGAATTGTCTGGATTTTTCTATTTAAATACCTTCCTTTAAAAAAAGAGAGAAAAAAGCCTTTTTTTTTTTTTTTGGTCACTGCAATCAAGTCATTTGAAAAGTACAGCAAAGACTAACCTTGAATTAATTGACTGCTAAAGCTTAATACCAAGCACTCAGCTGATGTTTATTTTACCTTAGAAAAAGATTGCTAAAAAAAAACCCTCAAATGACAGCCACTGCACCCCAAAACCACAGGGTAATCATTACTGCTTGTTTTACATGACATTTTGAAGCAAGAGAAACACAATCAGCAGGGTCAAGAGAGAAAAATGGAAATACCAGCTGCTGATTCTGAGCAACTAAAATCATACAACAGAATGCAGCAGGAACCTCGGTCAAAAGACTCAAACCACTGCTATGCAAGGCTGCCAAATGTTTATAATGCAGCAACCTGTCTGAGATCTTCAGTTCAAGACAAACTAAACCAAAGTCTAAAATTATTAGAATTTTATTGTGAAGTAGAAAAGTACTTTCAAAACAAAGCACCAGATTCTGAATGGTAATTCACAAGCCACGGAAAGTCTTAGTCATTATCTTTATTTTCCATTTGGATGTATAAAACAGATGATGCAGCACAGTATATCTGTATGGAGAGGAAAAAAGTCTGAGAAAGCAGGGTTCATGCAACACAAAGAACACTAGCTAATGACTTTTAACACTTAAGTCTATACTAGGTCATAGCACCTCATCTTTTTCAACAGCAGTTTATGTTTCCTTTTACATCCATCTTCTTTTCAACATGAGGTGGCAAGCAGATCAGAGCATTTGTTCTTCCTTGTGTTTTTCCTTCTTCTACACAAATTTGCTGTTTGAGCAGATGGACAGTCTTAAGGATACCTCAGCTATATCCACTGGTAAACAAAACTGACAAGTGTCGAGAAAATTAACAAGTGGTAACAAAGAAAATTAAAGTCTTTAACAGTATTTCCAAATATCTGAGATTTGCTTTAGAGGAACACATACATACTCTGCACAATAATTTCAGACTTGGGACAGAACATGAACTATGAACATTAAGCTTCAATAGGAACTGGCAAATCTCACTGAAGTAAGTTCTGCCAAAAAAACTACAACCACAGTAACAAGGCAAGCTCTTCAAGAGGCACAGGAAGGTACTCAGAAAAAATGACCCATTTTTCTGCAAGGTTGCTGGTTGGAAAGATGCTATAAGTCAGGAAAAAAGGATGCCTGAACACAAACTAGTCTGAAATTACATAGACAAAGCTAAAGTTCTGTAGTATCACGTGCCTACTGAATTAACAAGAAAACAACACCACTCCTCTTAGCTTCTGGAATCCCATCCTATAGGAGGAAAAAGCTTCCTGCAAGCACTTATTTCTAAATAAAAACAAGCATAGTGCAAATAAACAAGCTAAACTAGGAACAGCTTAATAACGGGTTTTGCTTCCTCTTCATAAAAGGAAAAGTTACTGTTCATTCTTCCAGTGTTTGTAAGCTATTACTAAATGTCTTCAAACACGCCACCTCCACCCAAGCATGTTTTACAATGACTCAAGAGAGAATGTTTGGGACCAGGACAGCCTCAAGCCAGAGATAATTATTACAGAACAACAAGCATAGCTAGCTGCTTGGTCTATCAGAATGCATTCTAGAAGCCTGGGTCAAAAACCATTTATTTGACAGAACTAGAAACCTGTTGAGGTCAACAAATACTAATTCAGCCGTTCACTTCAGAAGTCCATTCCTTGTATGACTGAAGGTTTGGTTCCATTTTTCAGAGAGAACATACTGTGAAGTGGCACATGGACTGAATTCCTTCTGCAAACAAACATCTAGCTCACAGTATTTGAGAGCTCCCCGCTCGCCCACTTTCTCTTTTTCACAGTAGGCATTAATGTCTGTAGCAGGACAGTTTCTTCTTCCTCCAGGCTGTATCTCAAAGGGAGAACTCTAGAAGGTCTGCAGGCATATCTAAGCTATATAGCAAGTCATGCTGCCAAGAAAACAAAACCAGTTTTAGAACCAGTAAAGCCACCTCCAGCTATACCATTTCCAGAACAGGAACAAGTGCCATGGTACATCCCTATACTGATTTCCAGAACAGGAACAAGTACCATGGTACATCCCTATACTGACAGCAGCTGGTCCACACATTTCTGCATGACTCAACCTAACAGAGGAGCTTTGTGTTCCTGCTGGATGGTATGAAAGATTTGTTCAGAATACTGCCTACCTCCGTTGTAAAAGCAAGTACAAAAATAGGGTCAGCTTTTCTGCTGGTTGCCCTATTCTGCCAGTTTCCCTTCACCTTCAAGCTGCCGCAGTTCCTGGCATTGCTGTTACTGTACTTTCTGTATATTACAAATTCACACTGTACTCTCTCCCCAAATGAAGTTAAGTCTTAGCTGTGAAAAAACTGCAGCACAGCCCTCAGTTTTCAACTTTGGATATAGCCACACCTGAAAGCAACACTTTTGTATAAATGTTCTTTGTACAGAATGAGCATTCCAGAAACAGATAGAGGCAAAGCAGGAAATTAAATAATATTTTTTTTAAAACCCACCACCTTCTCTATCACCTGAACAGAGCTCTCAGCAAGAGCACAGTAGACTCCCTGTAATAAACAAGGATAGGAAATAGTATTAAGAAGTAATAAAAAAAAAAAAATCGGTATTTAGAATTAATTATAAGAATGCTCAACTTCAGTTAAGTCAGCTTAAGCTATGTTTTATAGTTGCTGCAGCTTCTAGTTAACAATCCATGTCTGTCTGATGCTGCTTTTCTTTTATCCCTTTTCAATCTTGTAACTACAAGACACTAGAGACAGTGCTTGGCCATTTCCTTTATGACAGGGAAGCAACTACAATTAAACTTCACATTATATTCCCTACAGCACTTCAGTCCAGCATCTCTTCAGCAAGTGCTGCTGAACCAAGGTTAGGAACATCTACTAAACAACCTAATCAAAACACTAAGTAATAGCTGTCCAAGATGCTATGTCAAGAGATTATCTTTCACATCAGTAAGTTTTTTTTACCTTTTCCTCAACTTCTGGCAACAAATTCTTTCCAGCAAATTCTAGCAACAGTGACCCTGAAGTAGACAAAACTGCCTATGAACATTTTTTTGGGTGTTGTGTAAATAATATTGTTTAATTTAAAGAGACGTTTGAAATGTGGATTATGTTAAGCAATACTTACTAACTACTTCACCGTACAGGACTTCTGTTTGAAGTTTCCAAAAGACTTGCTATAAGAAATAATAAAATGCCTTCTTAAAGGGATTTATGAGACATACTCAAGAAATGTTGGGAAACTTTCTACACTGGCATCTCTTCTACAGAAAGCTGGACAGCATGAGCGGTCAGTTATCCTCCAGATGATAAAAAAAAATGGCCACTTCTTTAAGACCAAGACTGTGATGTCTTTTGTCTCAGTGAACACCTCTAACAAGAGACTAGCTTCATTTTCTCTGTACCTTCCTACTGGGTACTGCTGTCTGCAACCAGGATCTTCAATGAACCTTCTCTTGTTCAGGCTGAAGAAATCCAGTCTTTTCAGTCTCTACTCAAGTGTGCTCCCAAAACCATCTTGGTAGTCCTCCACAGGACTCATTCTACTACATCAACCTCTTTCTTGCCCTGCAGAGCCCAAAATTAGGCCAAAGGTGAACACAGTTACTCTAAGCACTGCCTCACAAGTACCACAGACATGAGGGACCACTTACCCACATCTGCTGGCTACACTCTTGCTAATACAGCCTGGAATGCAGTTTGCCTTTTTAGCTACAAGAGTACGTTGCTGACTCATTTTCAGCCCTTGTCTACCTCAATCCCAGAACCTTTGCATGCAAAGCTGCTTTCAATTAAGGACTCTCTGAACTGGTTTTCAGCCTATCAACCACGTCTCCCAGTTTGTCACTATCTTGCTGTGGGTACACTACATACTGTCTTCCAAGTCCATTACAGACATGAACTAGATCAGTCCCATGTGAACCTCTGAAAGACATTATAATTTTTTTGTGGAAAGTCCATACCTACTCCAGAGCTGCACTAAGGGTTACCTGGATTCCCTAAAATACTTCAGCACTTGAGTAATTTAGTGTCTAGTTTCTACTTAGACACAGAGACATCAACTGCAAAATAGAAAAATGATATTTAACTGTTTAACAGTAACAGGAGATGTTGAAGGAAAGAAACAAGCATTGTGTGAAATCAGGAATAAAATGCTTCTGTTAAAATGTCCGGCAAAATAACTCTGCAGTCTTTCTGTACAAGAAGGACAAGTTTAAATGCAAGACAAACCAAAACCTGAATAAACAAATAAAATTTAACTATTTTTTTTCCCACTAGCCATAAGCTACACAAAAGTATTCAGATAATTCCACACTGAAATGTGACATGATTTGTTTGCAGCTTTCTACAGCTTTTCTTTCAGCACATTTTGCTTTAAGGAGATGGAGCGGGGTCAGCACAACCACGAGATTGTGGGTTTTGTTCAGAGCTGGGGAGGCAAATGATGTTCACAGACTCTTTTAAAGTATTTGGAAGGAAGGGGGAAAAAAAGCATTTTCAGCACTTTCAAGTGTATAAGATATAATGCTGTATCATTCCACCTCCATTATACTGAGTGTCTCTGCTGAAACAAAGGATCATTCCTATAGAACAGTTTACCTCTGCTCCAGCAGCCAATACACACCAAGAGGCCAACACATCTCCTTGGTCTCCAGCAATTACAACCAGAGAACCAGTCAGATTCTGCCCATGAATATGCTTTACTTCCACTCTTATGAAAAGCTTTCCAATTAAGTTCAGTAAGCAAAATGCTTACAAAAGGCACTGCAAGCTGTTTATTAGATAGCTGCTCTGTCAGGAAAACTTAACCATCCTGAAAACACTCATCTTGCAATAATTCTGCTGAATGCCAGGAGAACAGTTCACCTCACCTTTCAATCAAGAACAGACCAAAGACTGATCTCAAAAAGTGTAATTCAGACTGAAAACTCAATGACAGCTTGAGAGCTCTGAACACTCACTCCTTGAAAATCTGAATTATGTAATTTATTTGATATTGTTACCTGTAATTTTGTATCCATAGGAAGCCAGCTGTCCAGCCATATATTCGCCATCTGAATTATTGTGAGAACATCCCCATGTACGAATCCAGATCTTCTGAACACCAGGAATAACGCTAAGTAAAAATTATTGAAAAAAAGTGAGTTAAAAGATGGGCAAGTCCATCCTTTAAGTCCACTGGACAGACTCAATTGAAATTCCCTAATTTATAAAATAAGCAACACAAACAGTAAAATTCCAAAACAACATTATAATTATTTCATTTTAGTGTAGTGAGCATTAGGTCTAGCCAGGATAGAGTTAACTGTCTCCACAACACCTTTTGTGTTTGATGCCTCTTTTGTTTGTGACTAGAACAGTGTTCCTAACACACAGCTGCTGTTAAATGGTGCTTTCACAGCACCAAAACTTTCTGTTTCCATGTGCTTCACTCTCTCCACAAGCAGCACCACTAAAATACAGCCTTTCAAGTACTAAATATTACCTGAATACTTAAGAGAATAGAGTGCTAGTGAGAAGTATCTATAGACCACCACCAGTTCAGGTGTATATACACTCCTGGCAGAATGGGATCAATGTAGCTTTGTGGGCTCCATGTAAGTGTGCTTTGCTATGTTTTTAAAATCTCCTTTGAATACTAATGAAAATTTAAAACTGCTAAAACTAGAAAAGGGGAGGGCAGAAACAAGTGAAAAAAAATCCAGAGCTGAACTGCAGTAGAAAGAAGGATCAATAACTGAGCTCACCTATGCTTTAATCAATTCCACTGCAGCAGCAAGTTTATTCTCTTCCTATGGAAGTCACAAGGAAGAAGAATGCAGATGCATTTGGTAGCTTTGCATACCACTTCCCCTGAAATAAACCAGTACCTTCAAAGGAAGCTTCAATCTACAGCTCATGGGATGCATATACAAAAAACACAGCCCTTGGAAATCCCAGGTTCCAGAAACCAGGTGGAAAGACTGAAACAAGCAAGATGTACCCTTGATGGGAGAGGATCAGATCATAGGTTAAGTCCCTGGGTTCAGATAAGATAGTCCCATAAAAGAGACGTGTACGTACTGGAAACGGTCCAACAAAGGGTCGTGGTGGTTATTAAAGCACTCCTCCTATGAGGGAAGGCTGAAAGAGCTGGGAATGTTTAGCTTGAAGAAGAGAAGATGATCTAATGCTAATCAACATCCAAAGAACGGGAGTCAAGAGAATGGAGCAACTCACCATTATTTATCAACAATCCTGGCTAACCAGGGAGGTACCAGCTGACTGATGAGCTAACAGGAAACCTATCTATAAAAATGGCCAGAAAGATTATGCAGGGAACTACAGGCCTGTCAATCTGACCTTGGTGCCTGCGAAGGTTATGGAGCAGGTCATCTTGAGAGCCATCAAATAGCACACAGAAGACAACCAAGTGATCAGGCCCAGCCAGCATGGGGTTATGAAATGCAGGTCCAGCCTGACTAATCCAATCTCGTCCTGCAATAAGGTGCCCTCCCACACAGATGAGGGTCTGTGGACACTGTCTACCTGGACTTCAGCAAAGCCTTTGACAGTCTCCCATAGCATTCTCCTTCACAAACTCAATGGCACTCTGCACTGGATCAAAAACTGCCTGGATGGCTGGGCCCAATGAATAAATGGAGTTAAATCTGGCTGGCACCCAGTCACTAGTAGTGTTCACCAGGGTTCAGTACTGGCGCCTGTTCTCTTTAATATCTTTATTAATGACCTCAGTGAGATTTGGTGCACCCCCCCAACATGCCTGCATACCTGGAAGCGTTCAAGTGTCCCTAAGTGCCAGGTCCACATGGCATGCTTTAGTTTTAACCCTTCAGTACTGACCCAAGGGTTGGACTGGATGATCTTAAAAGTCTCTTCCAATCAGATATATTCTGTGACTCTTTCCAGTGGTGCCCAGCGACAGTCATAGAAGCAACTTGCATAAGTTGAAGCACAGCAATTTCCCTCTGAACATGAGGAAACACTTTCATTGCCAGGTGACCAAGCCCTGGCAGAAGTTCCCCAAAGAGGTGGCAGAATCTCCCTTTTTAGAGATATTCAACAGCTACCTAGGCACAGCTCTGGCCAACTGGTTCTAGGCGGCCATGCTTGAGCAGGGAATTTGGACAAAATAACCTCCTAAGGTCTCTTCCAACCTCAACCCTTTCGTAACTTTCAAGATTTTGTTTACACCTCTCATTCCAGATATCAAAAAGCTACTCCAGGATGGCACTTTGAAGGGTTCAGCTTCTACTTAGGTAATTAAGGAGAAACAGACAATTCTTCACAAAACGTTTTATATATAAAAGCTTAAATCACAGAAATCATCTCTCCAGTCTAATTATTCCAATAATCTGTGTCTCAGTCATAGTTGATTTCTACAGAAAGTGTGCCTAGGACAAGAAAACTGCTTAGGATTTATTATTCAGCGTTGCTAAATTTTATAAGCACTATTTTGGTCATTTTTATCTTGCACTGAAGTTTTACATTATGAGATAATGTGAACTTCCAAGTTTTCAGAAGCCAACAGTACATAAAAGATATGAGAAGAACTCACCTGTCACTTGGGGGATCGTTGTCTGCCTGAATGTTTTGTGAGCTGCGTTTTCGCACTTTTGGGAAGACATTCTTTCTTACAAACTGACGATCGTGGGGTTTCAAATCTTCTGCTGACACGATATCTTCAATATCTTCAAGCACTGAATCACAGGCAGCAGGCATCTTCAAGAAGTATTAGAAAAGACTGGAGTTAGCAAGCAGCTGAATACAAAAGCAAGGCCTAGTGTCTACTGCATATGTTCTCATAAAGAAATTCAGATATGTTCCCAAATCTACCTGCAATATATTCAGGAGGGATACCGAGCATATAAAAAAAATCAACTATCCAGAGACACTGCCTGATGCCCTCTTCCCCTGAGATTCCAAACACAAACATAGCTTTTCCTAATAATCTGTCCCTTATTATCTTCTAATTCAAACACTCTACAGCTCTTCAGACACCATATTTCCAAGACACAAGCATTCTTAATCATACCAGGTTATCACACGGAAATGAGTTCATGGTATGTGATAGATATGCTTCCATGCACATCACAGCAGAAGAAAGATAAAGCTTTCAAGCATCTGCTTCAGAAGATGTTCTGCCTCTCTTTATTTGTGTGATGAAAATGAGCGCACAGCATTTTCAATATGTCTCCACAGTCCTCTTGACAGTGAGCCAAACTACTCCTAGAATTCCAGATCACACAGGCCTTACATCTAGCAGCACAATAAAAATTCTGATCACAAACCAAAAATTCCTGTCCTCAGGTGCAAGGTGTAGAAAAACTATACCTGATCCTGATACCTAGCTAAAATAGCTAGGTTATCATCTGGCTTATATAATATACTAGAAGATTAAAATCCAGCTATATTTTCCACAAGAAACAAAATATACACACGTGTATCTCCTAGCAGGTCTCAAGATTCTGATCAGTTTTCAGGACAGGGAAAAAACCCCAGAAGTTATTTGCTACAGAAGCCTACAAAAAATATTTACGTGACCCACATTGTGCTGTGTGTAATTCTTAAACAAAGGAAAGTTTGGTTTACCACTCTAAACTTGGTTTTGTGTATGTTTCAACAGCTTACTAAGGAGTTCACACTAGGGCGTGTCACAGTTTACAGGAAAAATACAACATTTTGTTAACTGATGCTGAACAAAACAAACAAAGTTTGTTTTATCTGCTTTAAAAATCCTATTTCAGAAACAGAAAATTCAGGCTACTGGCATATGAAAAATACTTTCAAATGCTGTAACTGAACTATTCAGGAATGTAAGAAGTTAAATACCTGTTACATTGTTACAGTATGAGTCCTTCAATCTTGAAAAACATACTTAAAAATAAATCTCTACACAACCTGAACCAATACACATCTGTATTCAACTTTTAAAATAATGTCACAGAGAATGCATATAACAAAGATAATGAATCATTAAACATTCATCTAGATCAAAAATCCCAATATCTATAAAAAAAATACAGCAAAGAATGAAAAAAAAAAAACTTTGGAAAGCCTAACAATAAATAACAATAGCAGGGGTGAGGAGGTGTGTCATGTCTCTTACACTACTTAAGTACCTATTTGTACATAGATTTAGTGGTGTTATGAAGCCAATACAGGAGAGGAAAAAGAAGGGTTTGATTTATTATTGGTTTTGGTCTTCAAAAGGAATATATGTTAGTGGTCCACAACAGAAAGAATATAATCAAATTAAAACTCCTACCTTTTTAAAGTCTAAATCCTCTTGGATAGTAATACTGGGGGGGAAGGGGAAAGAGAAAAAAGACAGGACATGAAAATGCAGAACTACTGGACAGAAAGCCATGAGTTCACATTATTGTTCAACAAGTATTTAACCTCCCTTTGCAAAAATATGTTTCTTGATCAGTTTGATCTCACTAAGACTGGGTAGATATGGCAACTGACTGACCACGTAGACCTGTAGTCTCAGTTTGTGTTCTCCCCTGATCAGAGGCACTAATCATTTTGTCCTTCTTTTACAGTCTTTGTCAGTCTAATATAATTAAGGTCTTTCAGACCTCCACCAGACTTCTGTCCTCAAACAGGAGATTAAAATTTTGAATTAAATGCAGGGAAGATTAAACTTTAGCTAAAGACGTTCATAACACCAATTTTTCCAAACACATCACCTGACGTCTGCAGTAGTTCCATATGCATGCATTGTATTTCTTTTTCACAAGCAAATAAATAGCTTTCAGTCAACCTGTCAGAGCAGCAGGGAGAATAACAGGCAATAATAAAAGAAGAAGCTAACGTATTCTTAAACTATCAGGTTTTACCTACAGAACTTTATACCTCTCTCGGTGGGGGAGAGGGGAGGAACTGCCAGCAAATAATAATGCGAAAGAAATAAAGAAAATTATAAAGAACTGCATCTAGTTTTTGGAGCCCCTATTACAAGAGGGATGTGGACATGCTGGAGCATATCCAGAGAAGGGCCACGAGCATGCTCAGAGGGCTGCAGCACCTCGCCTATGAGGACAGACTGAAAGAGTTGGGGCTGTTCAGTTTGGAGAAGAGGAGGCTCCCAGGTGACCTTATTGTGGCCTTCCAGTATCTGAAGGGGGCCTACAGAAAAGCTGAGGAGGGACTTTTTAGGCTATCAGGTAGTGACAGGACTAGGGGGAATGGAGCAAAGCTGGAGGTGGGGAGATTCAAATTGGACATGAGGAGGAAGTTCTTCACCATGACAGTGGTGAGACCCTGGAATGGGTTGCCCAGGGAAATGGTTGAGGCCAAATCCTTGGAGGTGTTTGCAGCCAGGCTGGATGAGGCTGCAGCCAGCCTGATCTAGGTTAAGGTGTCTGTGCCCATGGCAGGGGGTTTGGAACTAGGTGATCCTTGTGGCCCCTTCCAACCCAGGCTGATTCTGTGAGTCTATGAAAATACCTTTAATGTCTCAACACAAGAAAAACTTCCCTTGCCCCAGTCTATTTTGGTCACCCTCGTGGATCTTCCTGCACATTGCAAGAGCACCTCTTTCCACAACGGGAACTTTCATCCGGGTGGAAAGGGACTGTGCTTTCTTCTGTTTACCGACAGGTGTCCCTGGTAAAGCCGCAGCCTTTTATCCTCAGGCTTACACAGAAAAAAGCGTAGAGTAATCTAAGACTCCTTTACGGCCCAGCGTGGCTCCCCTCAGGGCCCCAGAGCAAGTTCGTTCCGTGCCCGCGGGCAAGCAGCGGTCTGGTGCTCAAAGAGACCACCGCCTGACCCGGCCCGAAGCCCGACTGGGCTCGACACCCTCCCCTAGGTTCCGTCCTGCCGACGGCAGCGGACTCCAGAGCAGCAACTCACAACTCACAACTCACGCACCAGCATCCCGCAGGTTCCCGCCAAAAGTCACCTCCACAGCCCACCTGTAACGCAGAGCCCGCAGGAAGCGCCACGGGACACAGGAGCGTCGCGCGGTCGAGACACCAGCAAAGCAAGGCGGCAGAGAGGAGAAATCGGCCTTTATCGTCACCACCGAATAGCAGAAAGCGGCGGAGGGAAAGAGAATTCAACGGCGAGCCCCAACAACTACCTTCGTCAGACGCAACACTACTTCAGCTGGGCTCCGCCATTATGGTCGCCTGGCTCCGCCTCAAGCTCTGCGCGCGCAGAAAGCCCCGACAGAGGCCGGCAGCAGCCAAACTACTGCGTCGCGCAGTGTGTCACAGTCTCACGAGAGTGAGCGCGACCAGGGTGGGGCGGTGTCAGCGGGCAGCAGAGCGCCGGCGGTAGGTTGGGCCTGCTGGTGCCCCTGCTGGTGCCCCTACGAGACCGCCTAGGGGGTTGTCAGCCGGGCCGGTTCTCCCGCGTCTTTTGCAGGTGGACTGCCTTATTTGGGGAAACAGCTAAGGCCTGTCGGGGGATGGGGTGGCTGCTGGGGCCGCTAGAGCCCTGCCTTCGGGTCTCGCTGACCCGAACGGGGCAAAACCGGGGAGAGGCGTCGCTTCCTCCGCTCTGGGAGAAAATGAGGGCCTAGGGGGTGCGGACCAACTTTGATGCTCTGTAAGCAGTAAGGGGCTGGGGCGGGCCCGGAGCAGCGAG
Organism: Psilopogon haemacephalus; assembly: GCA_013396835.1. Taxonomy (NCBI): domain Eukaryota; kingdom Metazoa; phylum Chordata; class Aves; order Piciformes; family Megalaimidae; genus Psilopogon; species Psilopogon haemacephalus. The sequence goes on from VWZI01010423.1 coordinate 1,600,069, forward strand.
AGTAGACAGGCGGTCTGTGCGGACGGCGGTGGTCGGAAAGAGCGGCGGGCACCCTGGGAAACGTGAGAGTGATCCGGTAGAACGTCCGTGTCCCGGCGCAGACTCTCGCTGCCGGAGCTGGGGCGCTGCAGTCGCGGTGTGGGGCTGTGGCCCAGCAACGTGGCCGTGAGGACGTAGGAGCTGCGGTCTGCGCGGCGTGGAGTTGCCGGCCTGCTGCTGCCCTTGCACTGGGAACTTGGGAGGCTTGAAGGTGAAGTCCTGGAGTTGAAAACGTAATCTCCTCCGGCAGCGTGCCGGGGCAGTGCTTGAAATCCAGTACCAGGGCGTCTGCATAGCACCAGGGCCACACGGCCTCGGCTCAAGTTTCCTAAATCCTTGGACGTTCAACCTTTATTTTCACTTCAATATAGGTCCAACAATACACATCCAGTTACAACAATTGGAATTTGATGTATCTAATCTGAATGCATGATGGGCAAGCTATTCCTGCCTTGGCTACAACAATTTTTCCTTTTTAGTCATTAATTTCCTCAAAGTACAATCCTAGAAGCAAAGTTTCTATTTAGTCTGGGAGGCGTTGATCGAAATATTTAATATTTTTATGTTTTTCTGCCAGTTTAGGGCCATATTTCAAATGAATATTTTGGAGTACATTAGTTTGAGTGGCTAAAGCTAAGGCTTTAAATGAACAGAATACTAAAAGTATTGTTTCCTTGTCGATTAGTGTTGTAGACGGTGAGCATGGTATTGCTTTGGTTTTCATGTACACAGTTGCCCTAAAAATGTGATTTATATTGCATTTTTTTAACGTTTATTTCAAGGTAGCTGCTTTGGAATATAAAAATCGCCATTTCTAATAATCACATGTTTAGTATTACAGTCTTTAGAAAGAGCGTTTGGAATCCATATTTTATTTCCCAAACAGCAGATCATAGTCTGCGTTGAGGGAAGGTGAATGAACAGGCCTGTTGGTCCTCTAGCAGATAAAACTTGGCAGCTTCTACCTATATCACTTCCTTTCCATCTCCTATTTCTTAAAAACTGGTGCTTATTTTGTGACATGCTTAGCTGACAATGTTCACAGGCAAAAAAAAAAAAATAGGAATGAGAATAAAGTTACAGGAGAGGTTTGGAGAACTGGGACAGAAAGAAATAAGTGCTTCATTTAAAGCAGTCTTCAAGAACAAATCATTCTAGGCAGAGTGGAACAATATTAGTATCTCCTTGGCCTCATGATAGAGTTATTATTTGAGTTTAAGAGACGTTTGCCTTTGTGATTAATTTTTCTTTGAGCACAGAAGTACTTTTCAGACATGGTACATTTGAGTGGTCTGTAGTTAATTATTTTTTGCAGCATTTTTGGCCCAGAGGAAAATGGAGTTGAGCACTTCAAAATCAGTAGTCACACAAATCTGTTTCAGACATCCTCATTCTTATTACAGTGTAAGTAGTCCTTGGTATGTCAGTAATTAATGATACATAAAGTACCTAGTCAGTATCTTTACTGCTTCCTTAGTGATTCTTTGTATTTGGTTTTCTAAGTGTTTTACATGCAGGCCTTGAATTCAACTTCTCTGTTGTGGGAGCATGGCATTGCACTAGCACACATTGACTAGCTCTTAACCCTGTGGTTAAACAAAACTGGGCAGACACCAGTGTTGGTTTATGGCTGGCTCAAAGAGCAAAGCACAGACAGCCTGCCAGACATAGCCAAAAGTCTTTAGATGGCTGAGGCTGACAAAACACTACTCATTAAGCAGAGGCAGTGAGTTCCAAGAACAGCTCCCAGGCAGGAATAATCCATGAATCCAGTACCTAGTGACATACACAGGCCTTGCTGATCAGTTTCAGCATGATCTGGCAGAGTCCTTGCTTTGTCCTGTTGCCAAGAATTCATAATATCAAGCAGCCCTTGTGCCAGCACAGTCTTCTATTCAGTCACATAGGATGTGGCCGCAATGTGGAAGACACCGTTTGAGTGTTTTTGAGGCACAAATCTAAATTGCTTTGTGGCACATTCACAATAAAAAATAAAGCTGCACACAAACTGCTGATAGTGCAGCAGGTTTCAAGGGAAGCAGATGATTCCCTGCAATCTCCTGACCACAGAAAGACACCTTACCTATATCCACCTGGGAAAATAGCTTTTTAAGAGACAGAGCAAGCAGTCCAAGTCCCAGCACTGGGCTTCTATAGAGTGATAATATACATGCTCCAGTTCCTTAAATGTCCAAAGAAGAGCTTTAGAAAACATCTTTTCCACGTTGCCTTCCTACATTTCAGAGGTGGTAGACTTGAAGATGCCAGCCCCAGGCTGGATTACCATCTTAAGCCATCACAGGTTTTGCAGGAGTAGGTAGTTTAAAAACTACTAGAAAAATAACAAGCCTCAATTCTAGCTCATGGTTAGTAGAAGGTACACATTTAGTTGTTTTAGAGCATCTTAGAAAAAACAGCCAAGGAAGTGAGAGCCCAGATTTTATGTAACAACTTCATTAATTGTCTTATTATTAACATGCAGTTCTGGGTCGAAGACAATGGAGTTTTGAAGTTAGGGGGGGAAAAAAAGAGAGTTCTTAGACATTTTCTCTGTAATTTATGGGAATCTGACTGGTCAATTATCAGCAATATTCAGTACCAATCAGAACTGATAGCAGCCCCTTTTTTCTATTCAGTATACTTTCTCCATTTTACAAAAAAAAAAAAAAGTGGGTAAAGGCACTCCCAAACTTGATAAATGCAAAGCATACTGCTGATCTTTGCATAGTTGTAGAGTAATATCCAGGCAGATCTTGCTTCAGCAAGAAAAAGCAAAATGAGATAAATTCTACCTTTTTTTTTTTAATGCCTTTGTTAGAATCACTCCATTGACTACTAGGCAAGCTCTTGGTTCACTTAATCTTGACAGTTGCTGGCTCCAGCACACTAATGGCATTGTGCAAGAATTGGCATATACTGCTAAATTTTCTGCTGCTAAAGATGTAGCACTGTCTCAAGATGCAGAAAGTATCTTACATACCTTCTAGACTTCCTTTCTACAATGAAACTCTCCATGTCTGCTTTAAGTCTGTACTGTAGTTTACTCTCTCAGGTGTAAGGCAAAAAGACTAGGAAGCGATAGTGACCGTCAGCTGTAGGTGGACAGGTTCCCACTGTGGGCTCAGGGGCAGGAACACCTTTCCCACCCACCTCCCCCTTTTTAAAAAACTGGTGTGTAAAGGAGGGTGGAGTTGTCTGTCATTCAGGCTGGCTTAGACAGATCTGTCAGGATCCTCTTCCACCTGCTAGCAACCAAGTAAAAACATTTGGACCAAATAAAAACTGGTATCTGTGCACTGAATAGTGAGGTACACTGTACTAGCTCAGATGTTACCTGGCTAGCTTTTTCATCCTGCAACTCAGCACGCCCAGATTTTACAAAGCAGGTTAAGAAAGCAGAGGGAAGATGAGCAACAACGTAAAAAACTGTCAATCTGTAGCCAGGAGTAATAGACAATTATGGCAGCCAAAGAATAGAGAAACTGAGAACAGGCCAGGGAGCTGGGACAGTAGAGTAAGAGTCTGTTTCAAAGGGAGATCAGAGCACACAGTCCTCTAGCACTCCTTTATTAACTGGGAGTATGAAAGAATAGAGGATCTCCTCTGCTACCTTCCTTTCAGCACTGCTGCATGCAGAAGCTGAAAGTATGGGCAGGTGCACAAAATGTTAAATTGCAGCATTCTTGTATGCAAGGAAAATGACAAGACACCTATGACTTGTTCAGAAGTGTAACATTTAAGCAACCATCCATATTACTGCAGTTTCATTGTCCTGATGGGGAAAAAATAAACATACCTTCCTAGTCACTGATGGTCATGCATCTAGGAAAGCACAGCACCAAGACCACAAAAGGGTATGTATGTGCAAAGTGTGTAAATGTCCTTCTTTAGAAAGCTACTAGTAGGAGACTTTTGTAGAATTACCAGTAGGAAGCTTAAACAGATCAACAATTGCTTTTATGTCATTTAATACTAGAATAACCCGATTTCTTTGAAGTTTGCAAAGAGTCTGTTCATAATTCATATTGGGGGGATTTAAAAGAACAAACCCAAACACACAACTCACCTAACAAACAAAATCCAAACCAAAATATCCCAGCCTCCAGCTCAGCTAGGTCTCTTTGCATGTCTTTTATTCTTGTTTCACTCTAGTTTTTGGGTTTTTAAGCCAAACTTAACTGCTAGCATAGAAAGAAAAAACAGCACTAAATTAAAGCATATCTGGCACTGGCTGAGTGTGAACACTAATGATAAGAATAACATCAGCTAGGTTTCCAGAAGCAGCATGATAGGCAGCAAGAGCAAGAAGAGGTTAAAATAGCTATATATAAGTACAAAGGTATTTTTTAAAAATCCTTTTTATTGATTCATTACCATACAAAATTTATTCAAATTACATCCATTCAAAGTGGTAAGATCACAGCTAGAGAACAGGTCATCCTTTAATAAATCTATTTACAAAACTCACCATAAAAGCTTTTTTTTTTGTTGTTGCTGCTGTTTTTTCCTTTTTTTTTGGTTTTTTTTTTACAGTATTTTACAGAGATTTTTCTTTAAACTAGCCTACAATGCAAAGCTAAGTTTGATTAGTATTTTGCCCACACACGCTGGGGACAAGTGTTTAATTTGTACAAAATAAGATGGTCTGTGTCTTCATCTTCCCCCACAAAAGTGCCCCTTTGTTTAGCAAATCTTCATGCTCACACAACTTTTTACTTTCCTCTTCCACAAGACAAAAACTTTAAATACTACAATTTTATTTACAGAATCCACGTCTAAAAAAAACTCTTAAAAAAATTACAAACCAGCTAGAAAATATTCTGGCAGTGTTTACAAATTAATTCTATTGTACAAAACTGCAAGGTAACTAAAGTGTGAGTCCAGAACGTATATCAACTTAAATACAACTGCTGAGTAATCTATGCACACGTTTGTACATATAAACACACACTTAACACTGTTTAACAGTTCTTTGTGTTGCTCTTTATACATTGTTATATTCCAAAACTCACACAGTCATACAGTTCTCTTACTAAGTATTGTGACTTCTTGCTTTTTCATGTGTGAGCTTTCATAGCAGCAACTCAATGGTACCAGAAAACCTGCATACATTAATATTCTACTACAGTACAAATCGTACTAAATCTTCTGAGTATGTCAGATAAGCACAACAGTAACACAAACAAAAGGATTATATGGGTATCATCTAATCAACATTACATTAATTTAACCCAGAACATGGCAACGTATTTTACACTCAAAATTATTTAAGACTTCTTAGAATTCCTCTCATGTTCAAAAAAATAAATATTGGTACTATACTATACTACCAAAGATCTTCAAAAAAATAAATGCAATTCAGTTGATGTGGTACTTACAGTTATGTACTACTTTGGAAAAAAATTAGTTCCATTTTGCTGGCGAAGAGAATTATAAAAAGCTGTAAGCAGAGGAAGCCAACCCACTGAGATAAATATCATATATTGAACAAAGCTTGGCATAAGTGTTTTCCATAGAGGGAAAAACCCACAGTGCATCTCTAGTAGGCACTTAACACAAAGCCCCACTTAGTACCACAAAAATTTATGTACCAGTTCTAATGCACACTGGGGGCAGTAAAATTGAACTGTGCATCTTCGTTCTAGTTTAAAAAAAAAGAAAAACAAAAACAACCAAAAACCCAACAAAACTACTTTCACACACACGCACACACAAGCACTTTTTAAAATCTCTGACTACTACAAGAAGTGGCAGAACTTCATACTTTTCAGTATTTGCAATATACACTACATTTACAGTGTATTTCTTTTTTTTATTAAAAGCTTTTAAGGACATAAGTATTTGACCTCATAATGAGACATATACACAGCTCAAGGTGAGCATTAGGACAGCAATTTAAACATTCCCACAAGTAGCTGAAGAATCCCATTTCACACTTTTGCATTACTTCATATTTACGTTCACTGCAGGTACAATCCATGTTGTGACACTCAAAAGACATGCATTCTCTGCAGAAGGCACGACCTGAAATACTATTATAAAATTGTTATTTAGGACTAAACCAGTTCATTGAGCCCTTCTCCATAAGCCCACTTGTCACGGTAAGCAGAGACTGGGGGAGTGTGAAGACAAAACATTTACGGTCACCTGCTTGCTCTTTGCTGACTCACAAGGCGCTGGAGCTCAGGGTCAGGGAGAATGCCTTACTGTAAAAGCCTTCACTTCTTGTTTATAATTAAATACTCCCTAAAATATTAAAATTTCAGCGTTGTCCAAGAGACTAGTTTACTTAATAATGCTATTTCCTAGTAAGTAGGGCACAACTGAATGACGGCAGGTTTTTTCGATTCCATTCAAAAAAAAAAAAGAGCTTAGATATGGACAGCATTTAAGAGAATCAGCTGTATATAAATTCATCCACCAATGAAGGAAGCTTCTCTAAATCGTAAGCATCAAAGAGGTCACTGATGCCTTCTTCATCCCCAAGGCTCAGCAAATAATCTTCCTGAAGCAGAGGAGGCAGCAAATTCACAAATGGTCCTTCAAAGTTTGAGGGAATTTGGTCCTCAGTCTGCTGGAGCAGGTTGGCTGGAGAAGCCAAGGGAGATATTGTTGCCATATTTACTGAGCAGTCGCCTTGTCCTGAGTTCACAGAAGCCACTTCTGTAAGAGGAAGAGAAAAAGATGACACATTTAATCTTCATTAGAAATATTACACACAGGTCCAGCAAATAACCACTGCATAAAGGACCTCACCTTGAAGCAGCATTTCAAAAAAATGGCCTCCACATAGTTTCTAACTCATTTTTTATCTGTTTCACAAAAATACACGTTGCTATTACCACTGACTTTTCTACTAAAAAAAAATATATATTTTACAAGATTTAAACAGCTACAGGAGGGGAAAAAAAAGTAGAGATGCCCATTTTCCAATCAAATTTGTAGCAAAAACTGTCTAGGCAACAGATGTCATCAGGGACACTGTGCACAGATATACAGAGATTTCTGCTTCTTGAGGTGAATCTTGCCTGCTACTGTCCTATCTAAAAATGCAAGAGGAAGGAAATTGTTTCTTTCTTCAATATTGCGCACACTTCATTTGCATGTCAGAGGTAATCAGAAAACTTATTTTAAACAATCGATGCAAAGGAAAATATTTCCAGGTATATAAACCAGAAAGGCACAGTGGAAAACGAAGTCTTGAAAGAGAGCATAAAAGGACAGCCATTAGTATCAAAAATAAATAATTTTACCTTTGGAAATGGTTTTGGAAATATTTCCATTGTGGTCTTGACTATAGGTTTTCATTGGACTGAGGGCATCGTTTTCCTCTGGGCACAGATAAACTTCAATAGGTCCTTGAGTACTAGATAAATGTATCAATGCACTCTGCTAACAAAAGCAAACATCAGTAAACTGTTAAAGCAGTGAATACAACAGAATATTGACAATTCAGAATGAATTCTGCTGTGGTGTGAGTGTCTGAATCCATTTTTTACTAAATGAAAGAATCTGAGATCCCCCATGCATTTTCTCTGAAGATATGAAAGGCTCAGGTGAGCTATCTTATAGAGTAAGGAACATAAAAGCTCTTTCAACTGTAGTGCATCAGTCTCAGAAGCCTACCATTTTATATGGGCTTTATACCAGAGAGGTAAAAAGAATTGAAGTCCTAACATTCTTACAACCACAGTAATATGGAGCATGCTGACAGAACAGAACTATGTCACAAGTATTACTATCATGTTATTGTCTAGTCATGCAAGTGTTTTTGCTTTACAAAGATGCCAGTGCAGCTTCTCCACTTCCTTGAAAACATTCAGCACTGAACCCGTATAGCTATGTGTAAGTTCACTTGCTTTTCTGTTAAATGTTTTTCATAAAACAAAACCAAAAGCCATCTTCATCCAAACTTGTTTATATAAATCCTTCATCCCCCTGAAGGCAGCACTTCTGATGGTGGTTCTGAATAACAACAGGAATTCCTAATTTGTCACAACTTACATTTTCTCCTATGCATTGATGTGATAAATCAACATGTATAGACACAGGAAAACCTGCAAAAGCTGCTCTTTGTATTATGATACAAAAATAAATTACTCTGATTACAAATAAGTCTGCTCCAGCTGTATTGCATTAATAGTTTCTAAAAGCACGAGTACAGGCATTGTATACCTCTTTTCAGACTTGTTTCAAATACAATTTATTGTGCCCGTTGAGAAAACATTCCTTGTATTTACATTCTGGCAGTTACATAATAATAAACAGCATTTACAAACAGAACAACTCAACAGGGACTCCCCAGGGCAGAGAAAAGAGTTAAGAGTAATTAGGGCAATGCTATAGATAATTAGTAAAAAGGAGATGGGAAGAGCAGGAGTTGGAGAAGGTACTACTGAGTGACTGAGGTATGCAAACAAAGGACACTGAAATGTAGCTGCAAATGAGAGAAATAGCACTTCACTGCCTGAAGCTGAAAATTAAATGAGTAAGTTGGGCATAGGGGATAAGGGAGGTCTAGGCAGCAAATTTAATGATTGTGTGCATCTCTCTGCCTGCCTGATTTCACTGAATTTTTTTTTTTTTAATTGAGGCTTAATGCCTAGGGGAAAGAAACAGGAAAGCAAGCAATGATAACAGCATATATTTATGGATACTGATAAAAGAAATCCCTTCCTCATTGCAGCAAAATGATTTATTCTTCCAAAGCCTGCACCTAGGTTCAAAGGCAAAATTAAGGACAGAGGCAATACAATATTTTTTTTTTAAAGCATGGAAACCATAATGGACCTAAGCAAGTGAAGAATAATCTTAGGTAAAGAAATGAAAGGTAAATACAGAGTCTGCTTCTTCCCAACTGGCAGCAGGTAGCCCTGGACCTACTGGAACTCACCCAAAGGCTAGGGAAAAAGGAATTAGAGAGGTGTGAACACAACACAGAAGACTTTGGGTGTTAGCCCCATCTCTAACTTTTCTTTGAGTCAAGAAATTAGATACAACTTTTCTGAATTTCTGAGGCAGTGGCTCATCCAAATTGTTTATGTTTGCAGAACATACTTGGGTCTGTTTTAACCACTGGGGATTCTGAAGCAACAAACTTTTGCCACCAAGACATAAAATCCCAAGAGCAGCTGAACCACGTGGTTCAGAACTCATGAGAGGAATCAAGAAAAAGTAAAGCTATTCCCTTTAGGGTATCTTCAGAGAAAAGCCACCTGAAGTATTTTCCTGTGTAGCTGTAAAAAGTAAAGGAAGCAGCTGTTACCTTAACCATCTACCTGGGATAAGAGACAAAATTAGGAAGCAAGAACGAAAGCCAGACATGTCATGTACAAGAGCTGTCACTCAGAGAGACACTGGCTTAAGCAGCAAAGAGCAACCAAAGAGGGACACAAACACAGCTTCAGAAATAGAAGTACTTTTAATAAAATGGGAATGGAAATGCCCATCCCCTACAAACTTCACAACAGAAAGCAAAAAGGGCCCTAGCGGAATGTTTTATACCGATATGTAAAATCAGTGACTGAAGCCAAGATGATGCTGGCAGAGGGAAGGGCAAGAATTCTTGGAGTAAATCACAAGTTTCTACAGGATCTTCTGAAAAGAAGATCCTACAATGAAAATGTACGTCTCAGTAGATTACAGTATCAGTTACAGGAGTCATCGAGATGCTTAAGGCACCAAGTTGTAACAAAAGCCATACAGCTAAAAGCTAAAGAAGAGCTGAATCTCTTAAAGAAAGATGGTTACAGACAGGAAAGTTGAACTGTCAAGGAGATGTTCTTTATGTATGGCAAAGGAAAACAGATGTAAATAGTGTGCATTACGCTGAAGGGAAGCTGGAATTGAGATAAAAGATAAAAACAACTGTCCTGTGCAAATGGACTTCTAGACTTCTTTTTTTTTAAATACAATCTCTAGAATTTGTAATACAAATACATGAATATAGGACCAGTATATTCCAACCTTGGGCATCACCACAGTAAGATTCACAACACAGCTCACCAACAGAAAAATGATGTAAAACCTAGCAGAAAATACCAGATTCTCCTTACCTCCACTGGGTCAGGCACTTCAAGTCTTGTTTCTGGAGGAGCTTTCACAACTATAACAGTTTGGTCTTTAAGGCCACTAATTTTTCGAATATCTTGATATGTCACATAAGCTAATGTAAGCAATGTTAAGGAATTTTCTGATCTGAGCTGCAATATATTCAGAAGAGGCACAAGATTTTAAATTATTCTTCCATTTTCTCATAGCTTTATTGCTCTTAGCCCACAGTCTACTATTCTCTACCCTAGTTGTGATTGCAGTGAAACTGTGAGAACTTCCCTTAGACACAACAGCTGGGGCCACTATTGAGTGACAAAAGGGATTCTCTATTGAGACCTCTTTTCTCCCTTACACACATAAGCCAAAGTTCAACCACCTGAAATTACTCAGTCTGTTCAAAGGAAAATTGTGTACATGCTTGCTATCAAAATGCAGAGAAATAAAAATCACAGGGAAAAATGTAAAGGAATTGACAGATGCATGTTATAGATGCACATACACAAAATACTTTTCAAGTCACCAACAAAATAATTTCAGGTATTTGCAAGCTACTGTATAAACATTGCTACCACATTCATATATTTATATATTAGCATATTTCACTTAATCAAAACCTGTTTAAACAAGTCCTTTAAACAACTTGACGGTGCAGAAGATCTATTTCTGCACAAGCACAGAATGAAAGTCAATATTCTGCTCTTCAATATGAATTTGTCCAAATCAACGTGAGTATTTTGGTGGCTTACAGCATGATGGTGCCTCACATATTTACCTGTGTAACTGAAATGTTACGGTGCTTTTGGTCACAAAAAGAACTGTGAAACTGCCACAGAATTTTAGTTTTATAATCTGTGAGGAATCTAGCATAATGTTTACACCATAGAAATAAAAAGCCTAACTTGTCATTGTATTTTTTGGTGGTAAAAATGTGAACAATTTTGATATACGTGTACTCTTACCCTGCAGCGCAGCAAGACAGACTGACCAAGCTCAAAACGCCAATGTGTCTCACATCTGACTTGCACCAAACAGGTCAGGAGGCAAAACAACAGGTCAACTTCCAACCAAATGGCTTATCACTCACATAGCAATGTTTAGTAAGTTCTGCAAAGGGAGAGTACATAGTACAGCAACAGTGGCTGTCACTGTATGAGCAAAGGAAAGGACTGCATGGTGTTCAAATCAAACAACAATCTTCACTGCCGCAGCTAAAAGCATTAGCATGGGGAGCTGAGCATATCCCAAAACATCCAAGGTAGTCATCAGTTACATTCTGATTCTGTTTCAAAAGGAGATGAAGGAGACCAAATAGTGAGAACGAGGAGGGAAAAAATATCAAAACCTTCAAAAGTAGACACCTCAGTGATTAAGCAAAGGAAGAAACTTCCCAGCTTTGAGTATTCAGCAGGTCACCTCATGTCAGACTTCAGTGAGGTAAGTGAAAGACAGTATTGGCTCACACAGGTTCATATCCAAAGTTTGTATTTTCGCATTTCTTCCTCAATAAATAGTCACTAGTATTATTAATAAGCTTCAAGTCACAAAAGGATTTGGGGAATACACTCTTAAATCCAAAAGCATGGGGCCAACATGCTGCTAAGGCTGATCCCTCATCATCAGTGCCCAAAGCCAGTAACAGCAGGGCAGGGACTCTCTACTACTGGAATCAGTGCTAGAAAAACAATTAATTGCAATGTTCTGTTTCGTGTTGCTTAAGTCCCTTCATGGATCAAGCTCTTAGCTGAAGGCAGTGCTGACCCTGCTCCCCATGCTACTTCTGATATTTGCTTACATCTGAAAACATGCATGAAAGCTTGTCAAAAGACAATACTGACATAGCTGACATACTTTTCACTGACACTCCCATTCTCTGTTCTTTAGAATAGGAAACAAGTTCACCTTGTTAGATGCTCTTTAGGAACTACTCATTTATATAAAGTAATAAAAGTTTTTACGTGAGCATGTAATAAAAATGCTGTCTTCTGTTGAGAACAGGTGGGCAATCTAATTAAAATGGAAACTGATTAATTACAAGGGGTATTAGCAGCCAAACTACCAGAAATCCTTATGAACCTTATGCACTGCTATTACATTAAATAATTCAGTTCAAAGTAGACATAGAGGAAGGTTTAATAAGCTCCCAATGATACTCCCTAATAGATTATCTAACCAGAGCAATCTGAAAGTTTGATGCTATTTTTAGACTGACTCCCAACTTTCCTTACTGTAATTCAAATGCACATCACTTAAAACTTAACGAGTACATACAGACACAGCTGTGAAGGACTTCCTCTGGATGGCTTCATTAATTTCTTCACACATCAAAATGGGGTTTGACTATTTTGAGCCTTGAGCAAAAGCACAGGGCTGTTGGATGCAGTCTCTCATTAACAGCAGGATTCTTGATCCTAGCCTGTATGAACACAAACAGGAATGGGCTCCTTCACATAACACCTCTTCCTTTTTTTTCCCCCCCTCTTCTACATTCCAGAAGCATTACAGGTGCACATGGCTTAAGTAACTTTTATATAGGGCTACATTAAAACTTATTAACCAACTTCTTGAAACTTGTGGTGCTTTGTATCACATCACATAAAGGGATATTCCCAGTATTATGCAACACAACAAGGAGACAGACCACTTTTGAGGGTTTGGGAAAAAAGGATATCTTTGATTCTCTGAGTCCTCCGTTAGCAGCTTGAGGTCCAGGGTGCAGCTTTGGATTAGCTCATCCAGTTTCTTCTCTTCCTGAATCAGTTCGGTCACCTCCTTTGTGAGGCCCTGACGCTGTGCCAGCATGCCACCATCCTCTGACAGACTGCAGCCCCTGCAGACAGACAGAAGGAAGACACTCATTCCAGCATTTGTAAAACTTGATCCTAAGCTACAGGAAAGAGGCAGATCAAGTTCTGAGTCCTTTCTCCCTAAACATGCCCATAGGAAGTTAACAAGTCATGCCTTCCAGAGAAAGCATCTTTTTATCATGACTACACAATTGGAAACTGCCCTTGAGAAGGAAAAGTCAAATATTTCTAAACACTGCCAAAAATCTTGCTTTTAGCTCCCCTCTCCTCTAGCCATGCCTTGAAAGAAGGCCAAGGAATGCAGTAGGTAGAGGTGTGTACCTAAAACTTTCTCTGCTTACAGAAGCAAATGGTTTCATCTAGTATTCAAACAAAATGCTGTATTCTGATTTCCCTGACAAATGCTATTAACACACTGAAAATCCATCTTAAGGAAAAAAAAAAAAAGCTTTATCCTGACAGAAGGCTTTTCTGATCATTGCTGGGAGCAAAGTGTTAGAATGGAAGGCAGGAGAAGGAAAAAAACCGCTGGATTTTTTTTCACTGCAGTGCAATTGGCCAGCAGGAATGGAAAAGGATAGCAAATACTCACATCCACTGAATGTTGTTTTTGGACTTCTTCTTAATGAGATGGATGCCTTCCAGTACATTGGTGATATCGTAAATCCTCCTTTTTTGCACCTTGAGGACCTCTGCCGCTCTGTTCAAATCTAGGACCCCATCAGGAGATTGGCTCAGTAACTGAATGAACTTCTTCGTAAGAAGGCCAAGTGACGTATCATAACGAGTCTTTTCTGAAGGAGATTTTGGAGCTTGGAAGGAAAAGACAAGACAGAAAGAAAAGAAAAAAAACAAACAGTTTTCCTTTTTCCAGTTCTAAAAGCAGCATCCACAAAGTACAAGATACCTATTACAGTTATTCCTTTCATTTTTGCTACAGAAATGCTCCAAAACTCTGCAGTAAGACACAGTTCACCACTGGGTGTTTATTTGTATTTTTCAAATGTACTTTCCCCAGTCTCAGGTACATGAGCAAATGCATACCTTTTAAAAAACATTTCCATCAGTCAGGTGGATACATACAGCAATAGTCTACTTAGAGTTTCACTATGTGAATTCTTAATAGTGTTTTTTAGTATCTATTTATCCTGGCAGCAAAGCCAAAAATTCCCCTATGCCTCTCCTTCGTCAGGCTGATAGCCAGCTTTCATCAGGGTTTGATTTTCCCCTCTTGTAAGATAAGTGTTTCACATGCAATTAAGCAGGACTTAGGTGTACTTCAGTGGGTGAACACAATGACAGGCTCCAGCAGTGCCAGACTCCACGGCTTACAGAAAAACTCAAGTGAATTAGGAGACTGATGTAATTTGTAATCATTTTTCCCTTCCATAATCAAACAGTGCTCAAACTGGGCCGAGAGTATCCTCATCTAAATTACAAGTTAGAAAATGGCTTGGATCTTACTAAAACCACTTACTTGTCTGTACAACACAGACGCAGCATCTATATACTTAACAGATGTGGTTTTGAGTGTTTAAATACTTGGATGCAAACAATTTCTAATTCCGCATGTTGGAGGGTTTTGTCTCATGGGAAATGAGCCAGCCATTATTAGAAGTCTGCTGGGCTGATACATCTCAAACCTTTAATTTGCTTCAAGTATTATGCAGGATGGATCTTAGGCTGATCTGGGTGGATGTTTTCTTGCTTTTAAGGTTCAGATCCCATATTTAATTGTGGAAGTCAGTCAGAACTGAAGCCCTACCTGAAAGCAAACCTTTAGACCACCCAGAAATATTTTAAAGAACCTGATGGCTTTTCAATAAGAGCCATGTCATTGCCCGTTTGCAAAGCAAACCAGTTAGCTGTATTTCATTCTTTGGCAGATTCAGGGCTTGTCTCTACTGGGAAAGGGAGGAACATTCACATCACTTGGATGACCTTGTGGATTTAGAGCAGGTTAATTTGTCTGGGGGTTGGAAAAGAACGAGAAGATCAGAGTGGTAAGGGCAAGAGGATATTTGACCTCCACCTAAAATTGCACGTGCTCCTGGTCATGCACCAAGTTCTCTGTACAGTCTTATCAACACTGCAACAGCAGCATCCTATGCTCTGAACCGTACTGAATTTCTGTGACAGCACACTTCAATTTCAAATTAACTTTATGTAGCTCAATGAAGTTCAGTTTAATTAAAACAGCTGTGGTGGTTTAACTTGTCCACTTCAAGTTTGTATCTTCAGCTAATTTCATTTTTCCTACTTGCCTCAATAGGCACAAGTACTTAAATTGGTGTGGAGGGAAAAGCAAGTACTCCTTCCCATCTCTTGTTCTCCCATCACTACCACTGCTGCCCCAGTCATCCCCTTTCCCTGTCTGCAAGTCTAATTCTACTGCTGAAATCCCCCAAACAAGATCACAGCTTTACATTTCCCAGTTTTTGTTGCAAGAAACCTACTGCCCAAGGCCGTACAGACACACAAAAATTAATACTTGCAGCAACTAAGCAGTGGCAGCAGTAATCTAGGTGATTACTAGTTATTATCTAGTAATAATTGCAGGGAGAGAAGGCAGCTCAAAGCCCACAAAAGCTTTTAGTGTGCAACACTCCTGAGGCTCTGCTACCGCTCCTTGCAAATCCCTGCCTGGGGGAAGAAGCCCAGCCCATCAACTGGGGAAGGAGGAGGCTGGACTGATCAGTCATGCCTAATAACTGTGCATCAGTTGCCATCGTGGTACTTTCACTCCTCAGCATCTATCTCTAAGTACCCTTAACTTCACATCCTGGATGAGAGGTTGCAGGCTGCCCAGCACACACAGAGCAACAAGCCTAGCAGCCACGAGTCTCTGCAGCTTCTCAGCAGCTCTGCACTCACCCATGTACACTGCAAGCTTGCTGTCCACTGCCTGGTTTTGGGGTTGAGTATGTCACACACACATCCAGGTGAAGACAGAGATAAACACACTCCTTTTGTTATGTAATGCAGCCTGTTGTACTGCTCTGATCTCAAGCAAGTAAAACATACTCTGTATTACAAGAATCCTTACTTTTTGGGCTATCTGGACTTCTTGTTGCAGCTCTTCCTTTCCCCTTTGGAGTCTTCAGTCCTTCAGCAAGATACTGGTGGCCACTTTCTCCTAGCTCCAGCCTTCGTTTTGCCTGTTAAAAAAAAAAACCACAACCACATTTTTTTTTAATTAATGGATTTTTAGTAAGTGCAGTTCACTTCATCAAACAACACTGAGGCTATAGGAACAGCAGACAGCAGCGCATTTTTCCCAGCAGGGTATCATAGCTTCATACCCTATATTCATCACAAAGGAATATGAATATTTACTGGAATCCTAGGGTGAACTTAAATATGCCACTCTAAAAGGCCAGGATGATGGAGGTTATTTGAACACTCAGTCATTTCCTTTTTAATTTGAAAAAAATTGAATGAAAGTTCAAGTCTGGACCTTCTTAAATAAATACAAAAAATTTCTACCCTCAAGTGAGTTGAGAACATTTCAGTTAATGAAAGCAAGGAGAACCTCACAATCACACACGTGCACCCAGAAAGCCACATTTCTTCTGAAAAGCTCCTTGTAACCATCTAAGTTTGTGCACAGGTAGTATAAGTACAAGTTAACCAACACAAACTGGAACACAAAGTTCACCTTGATATGAGGGAAAGCTTCCTTACTGTAAGGGTGATAAAGCACTGGAACAGGCTGCCCAGAGAGTTCATGGAGCCTCCTTTTCTAGAGAGATTAAAAATCTGCCTGGACATACACCTGTGTGGCCTGTCCTATGTGATCCTGCTTTGCAAGAGGGTTGGACTCGATCTCCAGAGATCGCTTCCAACCCCTACCACTCTGCAATTCTATGATTTTAAGTTATGTTTTCCCTTCAAAATTGGAAGAACAACTTGAAGAGGACCAGTAGCTTCTGCTACTTACAAACTCTTCATCTAAGAAGTAAGACATGACATCAAGAGCAGCTTTGAGCAACTGTTACCTCCTTCTCAACCGTTTTTGTCCTCATTGAAAGTACAACTGCTACATTTCCTTCACATTAAATAGCACATTTGCATTAAGGCTGGGAGGGACTATTCACAAGGTCTTGTAATGACAGGACGAGGGGTAATGGGTTTGAACTGGCAGAAGGGAGATTTAAACAGGACGTTAGGAGGAAATTCTTCACAGTGAGGGTGGTGAGACACTGGAACGGGTTGCCAGGGAGGTTGTGGCTGCTCCCTCCCTGGAGGTGTTCAAGGGCAGACTGGATGAGGCCTGGAGCAACGTGACCTAGTGGGAGGTGTCCCTGACTATGGCGGGAGGTTGGAACTGGATGATCTTTGAGGGCTCTTCCAGCCTAAACCATTCTATGATTCTAAGGCTGCCTACATAAAAGCAAAGTGGAGCAAAAGCAGTATTAGGAAGATGACACCTGAAAAGCAGCTAAATGCTCCATTCGCTTCAAAGGAAAGCTGTGTACATCTTAAGTAATACAACTTTTTAACTATGCAACATGCAGATCAACTGCAATTAAAACCATCACCAATATGACTTCTGTTCCTAGACAGAAACAGAGTCTACTATCTTTGGAAATAATTCTAGACCCTTGCCACGTTACTTGGGTTACTGAAATTAAACCTGGGCATACTTGATAGGCTCACAAGAACAACAACAAAAACACAAACCAAACATTACCTGGGAGACACAGGAAAGAAGGAAAAGCAATTTTATATCTAATGAAATTTAGCTAAATAATGTTTATTCAATTAGGCAGAATTATTCAGAGTGCCTTATTTGCTTGTTCTGTAGACTTGCCCCAAAGAGTTGGATGCAATTATACTCCTCAGTGAACCAAGATAAAATAATACTTTCTGCTATGAAGTTGTAGACAGGTACTTCTGTATTGTGGATTTAATTTATGCATTTTACTTTGGGACTGTGATCAACAGAAAGCTCTAAATAGATTCATTTATATGCATTTATTTATGGATAACTAAATTACGTCTTTGTACTGGACTCTGCAAACCTCAAACTTATTAAAAGACAAGTTAAAGCACATGAAGCACATGTAGAAGCCCACGGTGTAGCAGCACGTGCAGAATGCTCAAGCCACTCTTCTCCACATTTAGTGCAAATGGGCAAGGTGCTAACTCATCGGTGGCAGAGCAAGGCTGAGCTAGCTGCATCCTTCTAAACAACTCAGGCACTGGGCTCCTGGCAGCTTCTAAGGGCATGAAACACCTCTGCTCCTCTCCCCAAGACACCAGCCCTGTAATCCAAGGACACAGATTTTAAAAAGGTTGACTGTTAACAGAAGCATCCAGCTAATATTGTTTATCCAAGGTAATTGGATTAAATTAAGATTACAGCTATTCCACAGGGAGAAATACATTTCACACTTTTTTTTTTTCTTAAGTGCTTTTCTGCCCTGAGAACTAATAGAGAAAAGGAAGGAGAAGTGAAAAGGGAACAATTCAGGGTGTGGGAAGACTAGGCCAAAGGGATACAATTAAAGATAAAAGAACCTCAAAACCAGGTGTGAGAAGGAGGGGAAATGCTAAAGACTTAAAATTCAGGGATTTGCAGCAGCACTCTCCATCAGGTAGAGATACTTATGTTTGGACTACACATCAAACCTTTTTGTCTCAACTTGTTTGCAAGACACAAGCAGCAGCATTTTACCTCCACTTTTGTGGTTAAACACAGCTTTCTGCTGGGAACTTCAAATAATCACATTTGGTAGTGAGAGAGCATAAGCAGCATCCATCCCTCGGCTATGCACAGCCGCAGGAGCCCGTCCATGCCAGCTGGGGAGTGTTGCAAACAGGGTCCCCATCAGCCTCGCCAGCCTCTCCCACCTACAGCCAGCACAGGGCTAGTGGCTGCCTTCTGGAAAAACACCAAGAGAGTTACCTCACAGGGCACAAAACTAGGAAAGCCTGAGAGGTACAGCAAAATATTTTAAGAAAAGTTTTTAAAAGGCAAAATAAAAAGTTTAAAAGAGCTTGGTGAAGTTACCAAGAGACAGTTTCAGCAAACCCTGGAAATTGTTTAACTTCTGTCCAGCTGTTGCACATCACTCACCAAGCACTCTCTTCTCCTTCCTGTTTTACAGAATTCATAACAGAGCACTTCAGTTCTGCATCTTATCTATTTTCTCAATTTCTTCTTCCCTGACTTACAGACCGGAGGAAAAGCAAATATGTTTTTCATTAATTAAAGGGGTGGGAAAAGTGCAAATCAAAAATCAGATACCTAAATGGGCTGTTTTGACTTCACAACTAGCCAAGCCTCAGCAGGTCGCTATCACCACCACTTCTACTACATCCTCCACCCCTGCAATCTCCCTGCTACCCTGGTGTGGGCAGCACTTGACTGATGGGTCCTCATCAGACCTTGCGGGGAGCTGGCACAAGGGGTTACATCCAGTAGAAACCTAGCCCTCCACCAAAACAGAAGGGAGTTTCCAGCTAGGTGGTATGTGGGTGATATGTCTGCACTGAGAACTGCTGAGCAAGAGCGGAGGAACATTCCACACTTCCTTTGGGGCATCAGCTTGGCATTAGTGGCTTCACTTTGGTGTCACACAGTGATCAGCTTCAGTTCTTGGAGGAAATAAAAAGACACCAATCAAAAAAAGGGAAAAAAAAGTCAGAGTGCTGCCTTGTAAGAGCTTAACAAATAGCAAAGTGCTACACGTTAAGTACCAGCCAGCACAGTCAAGATAGCAGAGAGGGATATGCCATGGTGGGGACTGCCCACATCAGTTTTTGTAGACTGCACCATGTCAAGCCACAGCCTCATTTTCTACAAGGTTGATATTTCAAACTTTGAGGGAAGCAGCAGTAAAACATCCTCTCATAAAGCCATGGAGAGCAACTTCGCCAAACTACGCACAAGGAACTTTTGCCTGCTAGTTAACTGGCTCAGCTTTATTAACAGACACAAGGCAGATGCATAAGAAAAATTACATTACCTGTGCTTCCTTCTGAAAACCCTGTCTGAAATACTCCTGCAACCATTAGGCCTTAGCAGGCAGGTAAAACTTGTGGAAAGGGTTATCTGAGTTGGGCAGATTCTATTCCATCAAAATCTCAAATTTAATAACACTTCAAAAAGGACAGTCAGTACCTCAAACAGCTAAATTCCATTTTGAACTTCAGCCCCTGGGCCTGCCCAGGCTATGCACGTGCCATGTCCTTGGAGGTCCCATCTAAGTCCCCTGCTCCCCCAGTAGTCATTCAGGATATATTCGAGCAGCATCAGCCACATGATTTAAATACAAAGGGACGTAAAATGAACTCCAAATCAGAGCAAAAATAACCTGGGACAAGCTTGCAGAGATGGGGACAGAAGATAAAGGAACTTATTTAAGAAAAAAAAAAAAAAAATAGGGGGGGGCGAGGGGGGGTGTAGAATGTGAACCTGGAAAACTCCAGTTTAGAATTGACTGGACAGGAAAAACAGTAAGACTGGAAATGTTCAAGCATAGCAAAGAATAAACTGTGCTAGCTGTTAGTGATAGCTGACAGTGTCTCACAGCAAGGAATAAGTTAAGCAAAGGCAGATGAATAAGCCTGGCACAGTGTCCAGAAGCTATTAGACTTGCTGGGGACAGATAAAATAGCAGCTTTTCTGTATTCTGCCACAGTGCTGGTATCATTGGGGAGGCAATGCAAGCCTATCCAGGGAGCACAGATAAATTTTGACCACAGAGAGGAAGCCATAGCACAGACACTACCAATCCCTATACCTTTTCCACAGGCTCTCTTCCACATTTTCAGAACTAAGCAGTCACTTAAATATACAACTTAAAAGTCGAGGTTCTTAGGCATGAAGTCTAGAAAGCTGTTGCAGCTGCAAGAGGCTGAGACTTGCAAAGAAACCAAACAGTTTATGTAAAAGGATAAATCAAGCTAAAGCTTGATGAGGAAGGCATACAAAAGAAGGTAAAATAGACACCTTGGGGTGAATGCTCAAAAATATTCATGTTAAGAAAATATTTCCACTGAACAAGGTGATACAGGCTGTGCATTTTGAACATGCTTAAGGGAACAGACTCTGGTATGTGGAGAGCCCTGAGTGCCTGCCAGAGGGCTGCACCCAGCTGAGGGCAAGGCAAACACTACAGCCTACATCAGTAAAAAAACAAAAAATGGGGAGAGGTACAGAGAGGAAAGCAGAGGACCTCTCAGCAAGGAAGGGGCTGAGCTCTGGAAGTCAGCTCAAAGCAAAGAAACATAAAGTCAGCAAAAAGATGCAAGAGGACTATAAGGCTTCCTGCCTTCAGACTCCTAATGACAACTCCTCACTTCATACCTATTTCTTTCGAGCAATGAAGAAACAAACCTGCAGTTTCAAACTCCTGGAAAAGAGAAATAATATTAACACCCCAGTGTTCTGCACACAGACACCAACAATTTCTACCATACCATTCTTGGTCTGGTAGTTAATTCTGACAATGTAAAACCATAAAAGTTAAGAAAATAATTGGAAGAAAGATGGGGATTAAACTACCTGCCTGTAAAAGACACTAAATTAAGTAGGTCCTTGACAGGGAGTTCTAAAAGTCCTCTAAACTCTTTGGCAAAATGTTACTTCTGTCCAAATTAAGCATTCCCACACAACCCAAACACAGAGGAACAAGACCAGGAATGGCACTCTAATGAAAGCCTGACCTCAACGTTAATATTTACACGTAACCTATTCATTAGGCTGAGGTAGACATATGAAAAGATATACAAAAATAGTGCCTTGAAAAGTGAAGGCATTGTAAAATCAACACAAGGGAGAACAGGAGCCTGAAATATTGCTACTTAGTCAGGATTGCCAGCTGAGTGACAAGCAGCTGTTACTTAACATTTAAAGATGCATTTTAAAGCAAATGGAAACACATCTTACAGAAATCACAGAATCATCCTGACCAACCTGCTCCAAGACAAAAGCCCCAAATTTTCTTCTCAGAAAGTGGCAACTGTATGAAAGGGAGGAAAAATAATCCTTTTCACTATATCAATTCGTGTTTCCTAAACAACCATCTTAATTTTCAGCTTATTTGGTATCAGTTCATTACAGTTTTAAGCGAAGAAAATTCTTCTCTAGCTTCTATACTGAAGTTATTCTCATTCAGCTGCAGCCAAATTGTTTGGGTTTAATGTAGATGAATATTAGAACATCTCCTTTGTGTGTCTTAATAGGGTCTGTAATTCAATAAAAGGCAGTTCACGATTATGAAATTGAACTATCTTCTGATCATCTGCAGCCCCTCTTCATTAGGCATTTCAGACACTGAGTGCTGAAGGCTGATAATATTACTCTGGTGAAGTTTCTTCCAAGGCCTAATTAAAACTATCCTATTTCCATCAGCTTGCCATTTTTGTGATTCCCTCAGAAGCATCAGGAGTGTCGAGAAAGCCACAAGCGGTAGGCAGTTATACATCAAAGTCTAATGCTTGTATTTCACTCAAAACAGTTAAAACGTGGGTGGCCAAGTTTCAGAGCAGATTCTTCTCTGAAAGTATGAACCAGGCCAGAAGAACCTAGCAGTGGCTTACCCTTCTCAGGATGAATATGCAGAAAGCAGCAATGCAAGTGTCATGACTGTGTCCCAGGCACTACTGCAGAAGATGACACAAGGCCACTGAAATGCACCTTCACCACTCAGCGCGTGGTTAGCCTGCTCTCACCTTAGCAGCAACGCTCACCAGCCATGCCCTGCACTTCAGCCCAGCCTGACAGGTCACACTTCTGTCTGTCTGAACACAAGAACATTTTCAACTCTAAATGCAATACAAATGACCTGAACCAGACCAAGAAAGCAGCAAAACACAGTGATGAAGCACAGTGGTTTCTTCCTACAGCAGGTCATTGTTACTGAAGGTGGATTATCATCTCAAAGGACTAATACCCTTTGATTTTCATCCTAACATCTTGGGCAGGAGCTGAGCTGCCAGAAGGTCAGAGTAGCTCACAGTCACCGCTGCTAACAACTCAGACACTGAGGTAAGCAAACAATCCAGCTGATGTTATTCCATTTTCTGCTCACCAATCTACACAGGGATCAGCCTGCAGTGTCAGGTATGTGCCCAGTAAGTAGCCACTGCTAAAACATGCAGCTTATCTTCTCCTACACTGATACAGTACTTAATACTTTCTTTGCACTAGAAGGGAAAGGGCATTACAACAGTTGTGCAAGAACTAAAGCACAGGCCATGTTTCAAGCCTCCAACCAGCAGAATCACACCTATACTGTATAGGAAATGAATCATCTGAGATGTTTCTATTGCAATCACTTCCACCAAATATGAAACAATTACTTCTTACTGGAAGCAATGGCTTTGCATTGTACTAACCTTCAAGGCTCCAGTTACCACTTCATGTTGAAATACAAAAGTTTGCTTTCAGGAAACTGCACCCAGTTTGCATCTCAACTGTTTAACTGCCCAAGGTGAGGGGCACATGTGTCTCCCAGCAGTCCTGAAAACAGCTCCATGCAGCAGCTAGTCCTTCATGACACGCCTGGATGCATTCCTGTGTGGTCTGGTATAGGAGATCCTATTCTGGCAAAGGGGTGGGACTAGATGATCTTTCAAGGTCCCTTCCAGCCCCTGACATTCTGTGATTCTGATTCTGTGACAACTGCTGGAGACAGAGCTGCACCTCTGGTTAAGGTGGAAGCTCTGGAGATAAAACTTCCAGAAAACACATGGAGACAAACAGCCAAGACTCACAAGCAGAAATGCAGAGAGATCAACAGGCATCTGGTGGGGCAGGTGTGTGTGGCTGCACGTTAAAATCCTGACTGCAGGTTTCTGCAGTACTGGGTACAGTAGGACAGTTGATCTCTCATTCCCTAGGATTCTTGGCCAGGGCAAACAGGCAAGTCTAGCCCTGCCACCAGCAGGCCAGTCTGGTCCTACAAGCTAACGTCAAAGCTATTGATCATTCACCTACCACCGTTCCCAAGTGTACCACCTCAGCAAGACTGCAAAGCTCAAGGTTTTCAGTTCCAATTCACGTCAGTAATTTCTCACCACAGACATCCTTTGAACAAAACAAGACTATCATAAAACAGGCCTGACACTGAACTTTCAAACTGACGGCAAGCAGGCAGCAGGGTGGAAGGGTGAGATGTAACAACAGGTGGGCTACGTAAGAGACTTCTTGGTGCAGTTTCTTTGCATTGCATCTATATACAACAATGACACCAACACAGGTCCATTTCTAACGTCATCCATCAAGATCAAGGCAGACAAGAATGTGATAGTCTAAATTTACAGTGTGTGACAGGACACCACTTCTTCAGGTAGCTGCAGAGCTGGCTGCAGTGTTTCAGCCCTTCAGAAGACTTTCAGCCTCCTGACTAATGAGGCTAAAATTGAGCTGGATCAGAGGAAATCAATCTTCCAAGTCATCTCAAGGTTGGGCCCATACCAAAACCATCACAAAGAAGTCTCAAAATACGTCCTACAGACTATTTTGTCTTTTGTATTTAAGGACTACTTTTTAAAAGTACTCTTTTAGAAGTCATTAACTTCAAAATAAGATCGTGATTGGATGAGATCCACCAAGTGGCCTCCAGTCTGTGTGTAGAAATTAGCACAGCTACTAAAAAAAGAAAAACTTTCAAACACTGTCAGTTGTCTGCCAAGTTGTCTTCTAAACAAACAAGTCCTGAGAGGGGGGGGAGGAAGGACACTAAGGGAGCTTGAAAATGGGATGAACTTCCTTGGAGGAAATTGCAGCAAATGCCATGAAGTATCAGATACAGAGGTTAGAAACTAAAATAATAGTTTAGTGGGCATATATATTGACATCGGAATTGGAAGGAGAGAGTTACCCCTTATCATAGAACTTAGAAAGTAGTCATAAAACTCTTTGGAAGTTGTAATTAATGAGATTCGATACATACAAAGCAAAAAAGGAGGAGGAGGAGCACTTGCAAAGCCACATCAGTGTTATCTCAGTATAGGTGCACTGTTAATGATGCAAGACTGGGCTTGCATCACAAAGTTTGCTTACTAAATTGCCAGCCTAAGCCACAGCATCTCGAGCTCTGTTTTCCTTGGATACAGGACATCTACAAGAAAGGACAGCATCCACAGAATTACATCAGTGAAGTTTCTGGAGTGCAAATTTTCTTGTCTGCACAGGTTTGCAGTTTGAGATGTCCCACCCTGGCATCTGAAACCTCCTGCACTCCATATAAAATACCCATACTGAGTTACACCAGCGCAGTGCCAAGAGACTGCATCACTTCACTTACTGGCCAGTGATTCATGGGAACCAGCTAACCTGTACATTCTTTCAAGAATCAGTGACAAAGAGGATCTACATACAAACAGTTCAGAGACTGGAGCAAACACCAGTAAGCTTTAAACACTCAAGTGTTGTTGTTGGGTATTGTGCCCCCAAAGAAGGAGAATCCTTTCTTAAAAAAGGTTGACACCAATCTTGGCTCTATAATTTTAATTCACTGCCTGAGGCACAATGGTTCTAACATCTAACTAATTACAGTAACTGAACAGGTAGTTATAAGAAGTCAGATCTCAAATAGTAAAACCTTTTTTTTTTTTAAGTACTTACTTAACCTAGTTCCATATAAGTATAATAACATAGAGCTGGGTTCCCTAAAAGTAATAACTGGACTTTGAATCTATTTAGAGTGATAAAAAAGACATTATCTAGATTCCACAAGACATTGTGAAAGTCGATTAAAAGCTTGCAAGAGACAACCAGATCCAGATGAGATGCAATGACTTACACACAGAGACACGCAATGAGAAATAACATAGGGTCCGAAGCATTTACTATCATAGAAGATAGTTCTGTACATAACTGTGGGAGTTTTAGCTTTTACTTTAAGGAAGCCTCAACATTATCCAAAAAGACTGACAGATAACCTAGCTATTTGTGCACCTAGGAGTAACCATAATGCTGACTCCACATGAAGAGATCTATTTCATTCCCAAGTTAATTAAGCTGTTTTGAAGTGAAGTTTCTACTATCCCATTAAAAAAAATAAATAAATAAATAAAAAGGACATCTTTTAAATAACTTTGAAGAAGTTAGCACAATAAGCTTCTCCACATATCAAACCTCAGAGGAACAAAAATAATAAGTGCCCATGAAACAGGAAACGTGGCTTACATATCCAAAAGTCACTATTCCTCGAAGCAGCCAGAAAGGAGGCTCCAAATCAACAGAAAGCCAGAGAAATGGGTAAGACCATAGAAGAAGAGAGCAAGGGAGAGTCACAAATAGCAGGGACAAATAGTTGTGGCTGATGGCCTTCTTCATCCTAGATCAGGAGTGGGTACTACCGTCAGAAGGTTTCTACATAGCACATTTCTTTGGCTATGAACTGCACTTGACTGTCACCTAGCTGAAGCTGCTGAACTCTAGAAATGGATGACTCCCTCCTCACAAGGAGGTGAGCAGCTGTTGCATATGCCTCTTATTGCACTGATTAGGCTGGCAGCAGACAGCTTACATGGCTGAAATATAGCAAGGACAGCCGAGTTCCTACTGTTTTATATTCTGTGCAATGTCACAAAGAACAATTAATCCACGGAGCTTTTGCTGCGATGCACATCCTACCTCAGCAGCATTTTATCACTCCATCAACCACATCAAGGAGCAGAACAACCTGGAAGTGCTGGCAAAATGAAGATAAATTATTTGGCTTAAACAGCAAGTTTTACTTATTGCCAGTGACAGAGAAGGAATAAAAGCAGTAAGACAACAGTTCATTAAAAGAAAAAAAGTGAATGAGTACTGATAGAGTAAATAAGAGTCTTTTTCACTTCTGGGTAAATTCTGCCATGCCATGGGCTGGGCAATGTAAAAAGCCTGATTTAGAAAACAACATCCAAATGAGGCATTTCAACACAGATAATAAATCTGTAGAGGAAAAGAAACTGCTGTGCTTTTTCAAGATTATGAAGTAAAATAATATATCACTTTTGGTCCTAGCGAAGCAGAGCATCTCAGGTCATAGCCAAGCAAGCACTTGACTGTCAAAAACTGACCTACACCAGACACTATCTGTCCATTTCACTTTGTCTTCTTTACTGTGTATTTCCTAAACTAAGTATCTTGAAGTGACCTCTCCAGAAAATGCTACCTTTTAAGTCTCAAATTTTAAAATTAATGAATTCATATTTTCTCTCTTACCTGCCCATTGATCAAAGGATCATATGGCCTCCCACATATCCCAGGGGATAAGGAATTGGTTGGATGATCACATACAAAGGGTAGTGGTCAAAGGCTTGATGTCCAGATGGGGACAGGCGAGAAGCAATGTCCCTCAAGAATCTGTATTGGGACCAGTGTTGTTCAATGTCTTCATCAATGATATCAACAGCAGGATTAAGTGCACCCTCAGCAAATCTGCAAAGGGCTGGTGAGGATTGTAAGTCTGAAGGACAGGATACCATCCAGAGGACAAGCGTGCTCATGAGGTTCAGTAAGGCAAAGTGCAAGGTCCTACAACTAAGTCAGAGCAATCTTAGATATCAACACAGGCTGGTAGATGATGACATGGAGAGCAGCACTGAAGAAAACAACTTGGGGTGCTGGTGGGTGAGAAGCTGGACATGAGCCAACAGTGTGCACTTGCAGCCCAGAAAGCCAATGACATCCTGGACTGCATCAGAAGAAGCATGGCCAGCAGATCCAGAGAGGTCATTCTGCCACTTTGCTCTGCTCTGACCTCACCTGGAGTACTGCATCCAACTCTGGAGCCCTCAGTACAGGAATGGGAGGGGCCTGATGGAGCGGGTCTAGAGGAGGGCCACAAAAATAACAGGGCTGGAACAACCCCCCTTGTGAGGACAGCCTGAAGGAGCTAGAGGTGTTTAGCCTGGAGAAAAAAGAAGGCTCTGAGAAAACCTAGTAACAGCCTCCCAGTACAGGAAGAATGCTAGAGGCAGACTGTTTACAAAAACCTGCAGTGAAAAGACCAGATTTAGAGAAATTAGAGGAGAGGAAATTTAGACTGGATGTTAGGAACAACTTCTTTACCGTGCAGGTGGTGGAACGCTGGAACAGGCTGCCCAGGGAGGTAGTTGAGGTCCCATCTCTGAAGGTAATCAAGGTCAGGCTCAACAAGGCTCTGAGCAACCTGATCTAGTAGAGGATGTCTTTGCTCACTGTAGGGGGGTTGGCCTAGATGAGCTTTGGAGGTCTCTTCCAACCCAAAACATTCTGTGATTCTATACATTACAGACCAACAGATTCCTTCTACTTGCCATGCCATTAGTAGCATTAACCTATCTTGTAGTCAAGGATAGGCAGAGATTGCTAAGCAATTTTAGAACTTGTTATGAGAAAGTTAAACATGCAAGTACCTGTCAAGAAAGACCACAAACACAATTGCTCCCACCAAAAAGCAGGCAGGACTTGCTGACCTCAAGGCTGTGCAGAGCTGAAATTACAGAGCATAAACTCCTCAGGGCAATTAGACAGCAAAACATTCATTCTTTCCAAACTTGAAAGTATCAGCTCATGATTATTTCCCCCTCCAGAGCAAAACTAATAAAAAAGTCTTGATTTCCACTTTGTGTTGTTTCATCTTTTGGTACTTGGTTCTCAATGCACTGAAGTTCAACAAGAAGCCCTTTAGCACCAAAATCATCTCTGAGTGACTGAGGTGGAAAAGGACCTCTGGTGATCTAGTCCACTCCCGCTGCTCAGAGCAGAGGCAGCTAGAGCAGGATGCTCACGGATTTGTCAACTTGGGTTTTTAATATCCCAAAAGAACAGGACTTCTCAACCTAAGGGGCCACTTCCAATATTTGATGATCTTTTCTGTAAAGCATCATGTTTACATGGAATATCTTTCTTTTCAATTTGTGCCTTTTGTCCTGTCACTGGCCACCACTGAGAAGATCCTGGCTTTATCATTTTCACTCTCTCCCATCCAGTACTTATACACACACCTCCTCTCCTCTGGGCTCAGACACACCTCTCTCAGCCTCTCCTTGCAGATTAGATGTTCTGTGGCCTTACCCATTGCAGCACTTTAAGAGCTAATGCTCTATTTTGATTCTAAATTATAAATGAGAGAGGTGAACTTTCCAGACATTCTTTTGCATATAGAATAAACAAGCAAGGCATTGGTTGTAAAAAGAATAATAAAGTCTCTATCATTCACTGGTTTGCCAAGAGGGATAAACCAGCAATGTATAAACAATTTCACACTCTTGGGCTTTGCCACTGCTTCTTCACCTCTCTGATTCCTCCATACTGTGTACTAACCTTTTGCTGATAGAAAACTAGCAAGGCTGACATGCTATCTGGGGGCATAGAAGGTGTTGGTGTTGGCCCCTTCTGGGCTTTCTTTGTCCAGAGAGCGAGGATTGGATTTCTGTATTATTTCAGAATTGTATATATCTGCTCCCTCCCTGGAGGTGTTCAAGGCCAGGCTGGATGAGGTCTTGAGCGACCTGATCTAGTGGGAGGTGTCCCTGCCTATGGCGGGAGGTTGGAACTGGATGATCTTTAAGGTCTCTTCCAACCTAAACCATTCTATGATTCTATATTGTAAATACATATAAATATATTATCACTATATGCTTGTAAATTTAGTTTGCTGTAAAAATACAGCTTCGCCTTACTTCCAAACCTTCTGATTTAGTCTGCTAAATTTAATTCGAGGGGCAACTTCTCAAACCCTCCACAACCATCTTCATGGCACTTCAGCGGACCTAGCAGGTCCTATATTTCTCTCCTGATAGGGAGACCAGAACTGGGCCCAGGGTATCCAACAAGTCCCACTGGGGCTGAAACAGGGAGGATCATCTCCCATGACCTGCTGGTAATACACTGCCTAATGCAGCCTGGTAGGCCAATGGTGATCTTTACCATAAGGGTGCATTGCTGGTCTATCAGGACCATAAGGGATTTTTTCCTTTAGAGCTGCTTTCCTTTAGATTTGTTCCAGCCCATACTGGTGCCTGGAGTTATTTCTTCCTCTAGACAGGTTTGCAGTTACCTTAGCTGAAATTCATAAGGTTCCTGTCAGCCCATTTCTCCAGCCTGTCAAGGTCCCACAAAATCACAGAATGATAGGGGTTGGAAGGGGTCTCTAGAGATCATTTAGTCCAATCCCCCTGCTGGAGCAGGTTGCACAAGACAGCTACCAGACAGGTTTTCAATGACTCCACATCTCTAGGCAGCCTTTTCCACTACTCTGCCACTCTCAAAGTAAAGAAGTTCCTCCTCATACATAGATGGAGCTTCCTATGTTCATGTTTGTGCCATTACCTCTTGCCCCAGCAGACAGCAGCGCAACCATCAGCTAAATCAACCACCCCTCCCAATTTTGTACCTCATATATCAGTCAAGTCATCCCTTAATATTCATTCCACAAGCAAAATACTGCTTAAGTTGCACTGTACAACACTTCCTTCAGGCCTCAAATAATTCCTGCTGCCATATTTAGCAACATCATCTATTTTCAACATTTTCTCCCTACAAGTCCTAGCCCAGAATTGTCTCTCTTATTTTAAGTAGCAGCTGCATCCAAACTGTTCGATGAGGCAAAATTATCCCCTCTCCTGTTCCCTTTTTTTTTTTTTTTAATACATGCCAGGATGCAAGCCTCAGTGCCACTGCTCCTTGGCGTTGCACTGGAAGCTGGTGTACATTTGCTTGTCCACTACAGACCTCTCTGAAGTGCTGCTTTCCAGGATACAGTCCCCCTTTCATAAGGCATAGCTTGCATTCCCTGTTCTCTGGCATGCAACTTTGCCTTTGGCTGTATTAAAGACGCCGTGTTAGAATGTGCCTTCAGAGCAAGTTGTGAGAGCTCCATTATCATTGACTATTCTGCTAGCAATTACTATCAGTAACAGTTTGTGTGTTTACTTCTGGGACAATGATGAAAGCACTCCATAGTGTTGGGAGTAGAACAAATATTCACTGGAATCAGAAGGACCCTTTTCCTGTCACTTGGCTGATCTTTAACTGAATGTTATACTGACAGTCACTTCTTTAAAAATCAAAATGGTTTAGAAAAATAAACACATTTTCCATGGGCTTCACTCACCTATCAGAGAGACAAAAGAACGGTGAAGGTGGGAAGAGGTGCCTGTTGGATACTAACACACAAGCACATTTCACTGTGCTGTCTATACAGAAGAATTCTACCCTTGTAATTGCACTCTACTTAAAACTCTACAGAAAGGGTTATTGGACATCCCAAGTTTCAGGGGAATTTTATAGATGCCAGAAAAGATTGTGAGAACAGAATACTAGCTGAGAGGTAAGAGAGACATTACCTAGGATGAAATCAGAAACTCAGGTGCCTATTCATGAGCTTTCTTTTCTATTCACTGCAACCTAAAGTTCAGAGAAAGCCCATCTGACTATTTGCACTGCTGCTGCCTTCCCCTTCATTGCCTTTCTGGTACCTGCCTTGAAGAATTACCTACTTAACTGAGGTTCTTCCACAAGTATACCTTAATCTGTTCAGGAGATAAGTGACCACATGATTCAATCATGCCTCCTTCACAAAAACTGTAGCTTCCTCACTTATGACCAGTATGCTTGATCCTTTTCATTTTCAAATGTAGTCCCACTTATGAGTCATCTCTCCCTCCTCTCATAAACACTTTTCAGTCTCTCTTCATCCTTTTTCCCCTTGTTTTAGCAAAAGTTGTGTAGGTAGGGCAAACTAAAATAGCAAGTTTCACAACTGGACATGAGGCATCCTTAAATTTAGATCAAATAAGCCCTTCCAAAGTACACAGGATCTTTCCATCCAGGCAGATTTGTAAAAGTTACATATAATTATGGCAGGAATAAGATCAAAAATAGCCTGTGTATGATGGCCTTTAGGAAGGACAGCCTTATTTGCTCAGCAACAGGAGGAAGGGTAAGGCAACTCAGGGCAGCCATGGGAAGCCCCTACCAGCCTTCAGGCTTCCTAAATTGCTAAGATGCCTAGAATGCAGTATAGTCTTAATAAACAAATAATAAAATTTAAATCCTCATTTTCTACACTGTTTTTCCAACCCTAATTCCGAACTATATCAAACTGCAAAGACAAGATTACCAAAGAGACCTCAACTATATTTTACTATCTGACAGCACAAGTTCTTACCCAAGGTAAAGCAAAAGTATTCAAAAGACAGCCTTGGAAGAAACCTGCTTTGCCAGTCATGGGTTTGTCTTGGAAGTGTAAGACTCAGTAACCCCTAAAACCTGTCATCTTGCCTTGACATCCACAGCTTCTACCTTTTCAACAGGCGCCTGTTGATGATAGCAGAATCATCTTACTCCTGACTTCCCTCCCACGCTTTGCACTGGCAAGAAGCCCTCACACACTCTGCGCTAACTTGGAACGAGCTCCGCAGCCTGGCCCTATGCTTTCCATGGCCAACTGGAAATTTCACGTCTGCTTCAGGTAAATACATTTCATTGAATTAAATACAAGAAAGTAAATATGGCAGAGTTACAGTGTTCCATGTGTAAAACACTGGATTCCAAAATAAACAGGAGTGCTACACAGCTTTCACACTTCACTATCCTGCAAATGTTTCAATGCACAATGGAGCTAAAGAAAGTATCAGGGGAAAGATGAAAACTTGGGCAGCTGCTGCAGGGACAGTTGAGGTTTCTGGCAGTAGTCAGCATGCAGAAGGGTTGCAAGATCAGCAGGAAACTTCAGATGTGTTTAAGTAATCAATAACGAGACAGTTACCTTCAAAGTCAGGCAACAGATGAAAGTGGCAACTCTTCCTTTGCAGCCCTGTTGGTTACAGGTTGTCTCCATAGTTAGTTAGTACTGCAGTGATTGAGGTTGTATGTGCAGATTACACAACCACCCATGACATGTCTCCTTCTAAGCCCAACCTGAAATTCAGCAGTGTGTTTTGGTCACAAGGGCCAAATTCTGTGCTGGCATGGAATAAGCACTCTTAGAATCACAGAATCAGTCAGGGTTGGAAGGGACAACAGAGATCATCTAATTCCAACCCCCTTGCCATGGGCAGGGACACCCTACCCTAGATTAGGCTGGACAGAGCCTCATCCAGCCTGGCCTTAAACACCTCCAGGGATGTGCCCCCAACCACCTCCCTGGGCAACCCATTCCAGGCTCTCATCACTCTCATGCTGAACAACTTCCTCCTCACATCCAATCTGAATCTCCCCACCCCCAGCCTTGCTCCACTCTTGCCACCAGGCAGGCCAGCTTCACCTCTCCCACTTGAGGGGCAGAAAGGAGACTTTGCTATGAGTGCAGCCATGGAACTCATCCTCTCTGGATGTACTTTCCATATGACAAGCATTCCTTACCACTCATCTGACCAGAAGCTCTGGGAGCCTTCCCGTGTTAACAACACACACAAGCCAAGCCACTCAGCTGTGGCTATCGTCAGTGGAAGTCACCTCACTTGCTACCTCCAGGAATTCTGTGCCCGGGAGGCCACACAGCCTTTACTCTCACCTCTTAAGAGCAGTCCCCTTAAGGCCCGGCCGAGATCAAGCACGGCTGTGAAGCGGCACAGCCAAGCCTCTCCCTAGGAGCCATTTCCTCACAGTGATGCTTTCACAGAAAGCCTCCAGTATTACAACCTCACCACGTACCTAACTTCTAGGCACAAATTACGTTTAAATCTTCACCGTTTAAATCTTCACCTACTTCAGTGTCAGCTGTAATTAAGTTACACGTAGCCTGGGAGCCTCAGTCAGGGACTGACAGCCGAGGGTAGCAGGCACGGTGCACGCACAGCTCCGGCACAGCGCAGATCCTTCCTCCCAGCAACCTGAGCATGTTTTCAGCCATGTTTTCTCCTCCATGTCTCACATGACCCCTAAACTGCCCCAAAGCCTCCAAAAGCTGCAAGCTGGAGATGAGGAGAGCATGCAAGGCTCTCTTCAACCCTTGTGCACCTCCAGCAAGGCACCAGCAGCTGCACGCACTCGGTAACCTAAGCATTAAGTAAAGGCACAAAAGCTGCCTATTTCTTTACACAGCCATCTGTTAGGTGTTCGTTACGTGCAACTCCAGGCGATGCCGAGGCCCAGGCAGGCAGCGAGGCCCCCGGGCTGCCCCGCACCGAGCCGGGCTGCCCCGCACCGAGCCGAGCTGCCCCGCACCGAGAGAGGGCTGCCCCGCACCGAGCCGAGCGCACGGCCGCCACTCTCGGCGCCCCCTGCCAAGCGCACGGCCCCCACCCTCCGCCTCCGCCACCCTGGGCAGCTCACTGGCATGAAAACTAATCGCAGGGCCAGTGTTAGCTTTCAGCCGGACCGGCTCCCTGGGCTGTCGGGGCGCAAGGCGGCACACGGGCGGGCAGGGAAGCAGTGGCACTGCAAGAGCAGGGAAGGAGGGCAGCGTGACCCTGCTTGTGGAGGCATGGACTTGGATCACCGTAAGCTGGCACTGAAACCACATCACCGAAGTGTCTTCCCAGACAGTTCCAGGAAGTTGCCTCTGTCACGGAAAACGCTCCTAGTAGCACGGACCCAATCCCCAATTAATCTTTCCCATCCTAGCCCAGCAGGTAATTAAGGTGACCCTGACTATGAGGGGTTTACATTTCATTTCTGAGAACGGGCAGATAGGAAGCAGGAGGACATTTTAGTTTGCAGGAAAAAGAGACATTCCTGAGCTGTTGAACCAAACAGATCTAAAATGCTGCATCTCTCTGACTAGAAGAAGTTGAGAGAGATGGAAGGATCTTCACAGTTTGGAAAAGGGAAGACAGAGGGGATCTTACCAATGCATATAAAAGGGTCAAGAGCATGGGACTGGCACATTTTTGGTGATAGGACAAGGGGCAATGGGTACAAACTAGAACACAAGGGGTTTTATTTGAACTTGAGGAAATACTTCTTTCCTGTGAGGGTGATGGAGCACTGAACAAGCTGCCCAGAGAGGTTATAGAGTCTCCTTCTCTGGAGAGTTAGAAAACCCACCTGAACGTGTTCCTGTGCAATCTGATCCAAGTCAAGCTACTTCAGGAACAGGCTTGGACTAGATGATCTCTGAAGGTCCCTTCCCATTCATACCATCCTGTGATTCTGTGTTGGTCTAGAGCATGATGGTGAGGAGCAATGGGAAGACCTTTGCCTCTCACCTACTGCAGACACCCATAACGACTGTGTTGCAGTCCCCACAGGAAACTAGCAGCCACCTGAAGGATCTTGATAGGATATTTAATCCTCTTCTACATGTTATTTTGTCAAGAAATACAAAAAGTTTGCCAAGCAGCACAATCATTTAATAACAGCACGTCACTATTGAATTTAACATGCTGAAAGCAAGTTGTGTTATATATACCCCAAAGGAGTATCTTCAAAGCGTAACAAAGGAAGAAGCTGGAACCGTGGGTCAGTAATATTATCACTCTCTTCTCACAGCCAGAGCTGCATCCATTGGATTCGCTGCAGGAAACAAAGAGAACAAAGCTAATCAAATACTACCACCTTTCTTCCTCTCCCTTACTGCCTCTCTTCAGATTGACCACATTTGTGGTTAAATGCAGGGAGCCAAACTTCCTATAAGCAGTGTTGTTTCGGTTCCAGATTTCCACTGTGGTTCAGCCATATCACAGCCCTGGAAAGGCATTCTGGTGTGCAGTCAAACCGCTGCCTTAGTTTTAGGTGAACAAATTCAGTGTGACAAATGTGAAAGGCTCCTACCCAAAACACCTTGCTGGCCTGACGTCTTTAAGATCTTAGCATTGAACTTGAAAACAATTTTTTTTAAATCGCTTCATTGAAATCAGTGGTCTGCAGAAAAACAATTGGTGAAGGGACTGACATGATTTCACCATGGCAGGGGAAACACACCAGCTAGTTCATCCAGAGAAGCAAAACAAACCAACTCCTCAGGATTCCCAGTGCACACATTCCACTGCTCCCAAGGGCTGCTGCTCAGCCTTCTGAGCCCCAAAAGCTGCATCCTGTTTTTTTGTCCCTTGTAATCCAAAGCCTTCACCAGTTATTTCTCAATCTGAAGTTCACGTCACTGAGATTGACAGCATCATCTCAGCTGTAGCCCAGATGCTAGGCGCAGTTGGCTGATCCACTGACGAGCAATTTGTCCCCTCAGAAAGTCTAGGTCTGAAGCAAGCAATTTCCACAAGCTCACAGGTACTCTCCAAGCATCTCCTGGCAAGTGTAGGTCCTCACGAGAGAAGCCCCAAGTTCATTTGGAAAAAAAATCCAAAACATTAGCTCATTGTAAAATTGACAGAGTGAAGCATGCTGGGTTTTGGACCCTTTTACTGGGAAGAAAAATCCAATCAGGATAATGTAGGCTTGTTAGTCAGTCAGAGCAGACCTAAAAAATTCTGAGCTTCAACTCTGCCTCTGAAAGCAGTGTAAGAAGTGAAAGCTGAAGTTTCTTCACTCTATGCAGTCACACCCAAGAAAGCAACTAGTCATGTCCCTAATCAATACTGCTATCCAAAAAAAATTCCAGTCTTACATGTGTAAGGTGCAAATACATGAACAGGTGAACCTGTAGTGACATATCCACAGAGATCTCACCCACAAAACTCTGCCACTGCAACAATTCTGACCTGCACACCCACATCAGACCAAACTGATACCTCTACTGGGTTAAAATCCTGACTTCTCAGAGAAGACTGTTCTCACACTCAGTTCAAGATACTCTTAAAAGGTTCTAGCTGGGAAAAAGAAAAAAAAAAATATATCAAAATCACTGCACCTGCTCCATACCAGGGCTCATGGCCATGCAGACATGGAGGGCACTGAAAGTTAAGCTAGAATAAGAGAGGACAAAAAGCACTGTCTCTTGACATTTAGGGAGAAGAGAAATACTTGCAAAAAGGTGTTCAGAAGGAAGAATACATTTTTTGTGTGATTTGCACAACATGAACCAAAAGGCCTGAGGCTGAATCTAGACAAAATATCTGACAGCAGCTTTCCAGAAGGAAAGCAAATCTTCCAGCACCATTGGAGATGCTAGCAATCAGGCTATCTCTAACCTTCCAGTCATGCCATACTTGAAGGATTAGTGAAAGAGTCAAGGCTGCCCCGGTGAGTGAAGTACGTTTGCTAGGATCATTACATGGCCTCTCCTCTGCCATCACATTATTATGCCAAGTTCAGGAAGTCTAAAACTGTTCCAGATGTGTTGGCTTTTTCCATTTCAACAAGGCATCACCATCTAACAAGTCAATAGGCAAGCTCAAGTATCTGATATTTTTAGCTAGATGTGCCATAGCATCTCTCGGATGCCTAGACCTAAAGCTGTTATGGAGCTTCCTCCCTTCTCAACTGCCAGTCAAGCAGCTTTGGGGGCTGCTCTTCACAGCTTGAGGCAACCAGGCTCTACAAATGACTGGGAAAACCACACTTCTCCAGTTCTACTGAAGCACCAGCCTTGTCTCATACAACGAGTGCTGCTTCCCTGCCTTGGAAGAAGTAGGAAGATGTGTTTCAAATGGCAGTGAGGTCATCGAAAGAGCTAAAAGGTAAGTGAAGAAAAAAACTAGAAAGATCTGAAGGGAGAAATAAAAAGGCTGAAGATCTCTTCCTTTCTTATTGAACATGGAACAAGGCAGTAACTCCTGATATACTTTGAGACAGAAATAACTGATTTTAGCCTTAAAGAGAGTCTTAGTCTCTGCATTGCAGAGTAAAACAATCACATTTTTGCTTGCTCTGAGTTATTGCTAAATTGACTATTCTCAAAGACTGGGAAGGAGGGAAAAAGGAGGGAGATGGTAACTGCCCTTATAAAATTTCTTAAGGTGAAAGAAGTGAATGCATCTTACTTTTCCTAGCAACCCTCTTTCCTAATTCTGAAGCAAATAAATCGCCCTAAGGATAGTATCACGAACATATGGCTTCCTCTGAATAAGGGGAATTTGCCTGCCTACAAGCTTGCTTTTCTTTTCTCTCTTTTATTTAATTAAATATGTCAGTCTCTGGAATCCCCTAGACATTCCCTTTCACAGCAAAGTGGGTTTCTGCCCCTCCTCTCCCTCCCCTTCTCAGAAAAGGAAAAAAACTCACACAAAAAAAACCTCCACCACCCCAAAGCAACAGCAGCAACAACGAAATCACAAAAATACTTAAGTATTAACTTCTTTCTGTCCACAGAAGGCTGTACCTAAATTTGATATCTAGCCAACAGCATGCAACCTGTTCACTACTGTTGCATTCACTTCCCACATATCTTGGTAACATCATGTTTTTGCTAAATGAGAAAAAGGAAGGACTTCGGTGCCCCAAGGCCAGGTGCAACATGAAGTGCATGTTTAGATAATGGGTCACAAGCAAAGAAAACAGGAGGCATCCAAACACTTGCACCTTTCTTTACCACCCTTCTGGTAAACACCTACAAAGCACATGGCTCCCAGTACAGCAAATCATGGGGTGTGTTTTTATTTTGCCATTTCCTTCTCCATGTACAAGTCACCCTGTGTTGCATGGACTAGACTTTGAACTCTCCCTGACATTCAAAGTCATCCAGAACGACTTTCTGTAGAGCAGCTGAAGCAGAAGACCACTGCAAAGGACCTTGCTAACCCTTCGCCCCAGAAAAGCCTTCCTGCGGGCACCTTGCAGGCTCTCAATTGCAAAAGTGGTTGTTGTGAGGGCTCTGAGAAGGGGGAAAATACCCTCTGAAGTTTCTTGCCCGCAATTCAACAAAGCACCTGGTAGCAACATGCAGAAGGCTATCACAGAGAAGTTGGGTAACAAATGAAAGTGTAGTAAGGATGCCAAAAGGCAATGGTCTGCACTTTTGTAAAGACAAATCATAGAATGGTTTAGGTTGGAAGAGACCTTAAAGATCATCCATTTCCAACCCCCCACCACAGACAGGGACACCTCCCACTAGATCAGGTCACTCAAGAACTCATCCAGCCTGGCCTTGAACACATCCAGGAAGGGAGCAGCCACAACCTCCCCTGGGCAACCTGTTCCAGTGCCTCGCCACCCTCACTGTGAAGAATTTCTTCCTAACATCCCATTCAAATCTCCCCTCCGCCAATTTGAACCCATTCCCCCTCGTCCTGTCATTACAAGACCTTGTGAACAGTCCCTCCCCAGCTCTCCTGTAGGCCCCCCTCAGATACTGGTAGGCTGCTATAAGGTCTCCTCGAAGCCTTCTCTTCTCCAGCCAGAAAAGCCCCAACTCTCCCAGCCTGTCCTCATAGCAGAGATGCTCCAGCCCTCTGATCATCATGAAAGCAAGCAACAAAAATGTTACTAGCAGTTGAAATCTGAAAGGAAACCGAAATGATTTTATAGACTTTCCAATCGGTCATACCAAGAGCCACCTGAATTCGTCTCTGACTACCATACACAACTTGCTCACTTATGTCATCTTCACAGCATCAGTTTTTGGGAGAACAATTTTCAGCTCAGCATGACAGAACAGTAATACCAACGGGCATGCAGAACATCAGCATGTTATAAATAAACTGCTAATATGAGGTGGGAAAAAAGTCATCAAGGCAGCTCTAATGATTAAGAGCCACAGAAGGAAAATGAGCAACTTCCTTATGCTGTCAAGACACTATTTTACAAAAAGAGGTGTGTTTTACCCTTAGTTCCTAAGGGAAGAGGAAAAACCCAGCAAAATACCCACTCTTGAGACAAAAGAGACAGCAAAAATTCCATTATAATTCTTAAAGCCCTTCGCGTCCCCACCTCAAGTACTAAGTTGTCTTTTCCATCAGATCAAAAGTTCTGTGCTTAAAAGGAGCACTACAGTGGAGCTGGGAAGTTTCGGCTTCCCCTCAACCCAACTCAGAATTTTATGTAACTCCCAAGAGTTAGGCTACAGATACCACGCAGCAAAAAAGCAAACAGAGGAGGGGGGAAGGGGAAAAAAAAAAAAAAAAAAGAACCAAGGTGCAGAACTATTATGCAGCAATTTCGATCTGGGTTCTTTGGAGCCACTTGATAAAAAGCCTTACCATGAAAAGTAGAACTTTATTCTGCTTGAGCCGACAGCCAGGATTATTCGCGCTTGCGATACGCCTGATCTCCAGCCTCCGTCTGCCCCACGCCGGGTTCCCGTCCCACCCCGTCCCCTGCCTGCAAGGACAGATAACGCCCCACTGCGGCGCAGCTGCCACCACGGCTATTATTTCTGTACCACTCCAGCATTGTCACCCTTCACCACCCTGCCACTTACTAGGCATTATTATAAAAATTTCTGCAAATATCTGCGTTCGCCACTGGCTGGGATAATGGCCTCATTGCAAGAGCCTTGATAAAAAGCTCCAACAAGACAGCTTTCAGATATCGCCACACAAAAGCCTTCTGTGAGAGCTGTAACCAACATCAATTCCCGCTATGCGAAGACCTTAGACAAAGTGTGAACTAGCTTACTGCACGGGGACAAAAAACTGACTGTCAATGTGTGGGACCAACGCTGTCTGAAAACACAAGGCTGGCAAGGCAGAATAACACCAGCATATATACATGGTAATTGCCATTTAATTCCAGAGTTCACAGCACAAGAAAAGAGGTACTGAAGGCATTATTAGGTTACTAGCATCACTCTAGACATTCTAATTCCATATAATTCCATTTCTAGCACCTCCGGTTGGAAAAAACACTACTTTTAAAACCAGCAGAAGTCAAAATGAAGTCCGAGCAGGGGGCGAAGGAATGCCCAGTTTCCATTACAGAAGCAGTCAGAGAACTCAGCAAACCCTTCCAACCTGCTCCTTAAAGCATTTATTTGCCAGTACACGACCCAACAAACGGCCAGTCCACCAACAGAACAAGACAAAACTACTTCTGCATCTCATTTTCTAATTTTTACATACTTAATATACTTACATGGTGGTAGCACCCAAAATCAGAAGCCTGCTGTCAACGTAAATGGACTGTACCAATATAAATGCCAAGCCAAGAGGTTACATTTCTACTTCCAGATCTCCAATTTGCCAAGTGAGCCCTCTTAAACGGGAATCTACATAGAAAGGATGTCAAGCAGCTCTTGTGTTTCCTCAACAGGCAAGGCAAACTTGAAAGCTAAGTTCTACAGAAAGTGTAGTAACGCTCACCCTACAGAGAAAAACGCTTCTCTCTAAAATCCCATCTGTACTTTAAGATATGTAAAAATAATAAATTCCTACAGTTGCACACCCAGTAACTTTCAGGAAAAATTTGTATCTGTTACTGCACTCTGATTTTTGTAAGACTCTGTAATTAATGGGTAGAACCAACATTAAGACAGTCATTTTTAGAGAGTACTAATAGAGTGGCTCAGTAAGTTAACATAATATGCAAGAGTTTGACTCTCATGCTGCATGGTGACAGCCACCACCGAGACCTAAACCAGAGACTTTTAATGTCACCTTCATTAACAAGGAAGGAAGTTTGCCAACGTGTTTCTCCCCCCCTGCCCACACTAACTTATGCAATATGCAACAACCTTTGAACCAACAGCTGTACAACAACTAAAAAAAAAAAAAAAAAAAAAAAAAAAAAAAAAANCATTGTGAAGAGAAAGTCTTTCAAGAAGTTCATTAATGAAAATTACTTCTAGAATCTACGCATACATTAAGCAACACACACATACCACAATTTGGAGCAGGAATGTCAGAGCTGGAGCAGCCAAGGCTAAGCAGATGACT
The DNA here is from genome assembly GCA_013396835.1 of Psilopogon haemacephalus. Classification (NCBI taxonomy): domain Eukaryota; kingdom Metazoa; phylum Chordata; class Aves; order Piciformes; family Megalaimidae; genus Psilopogon; species Psilopogon haemacephalus. The sequence continues at coordinate 1,641,552 of VWZI01010423.1, forward strand.
CCTGTTATCTAGTTTCCCAGTACAATTTATTTTTACCAAAAACAGTTGTTTAGATATTTTCAACAAGTTTTCGTGCTTCTTTGCAAAACAGCTAGCGACTTGCAACGTCTACATGTCGAGACTACAAAAGCTCATTGTAAAGATTAAAAATGAAAGCCAAAGTAATAGCAGCCTCTGCTTTTAACAGTGGCTTGTTCATATCCATCTCAAGGTATCGAAGGCCTAACATCTTTAGTACTGCAACTGAACATCACAGGAAGCAACCATATGTTCCTAAAATGCAGCTCTCAGATCCTTGAAGTAGGCACATGAAAATTCTGTCAGCTTTCAATAGTGTTCCCTTCTAGGCCTAGATGTGGCCACATACAAGCTGGATGAAATGCTTAAAGTAAATGCAGGTGAGTAAATTAAGTCTCCTAATTAGTGACAAAACAGGACGCAGGTTTTACTCCACTGTCAATTATTGACATCCTCATAGTAAAGCCAAAAGCCATATTTGCCCCTTTAACTCAGCAGTCACAGAAAAGACAGCTGCCTGATTCTGAAAAGGTAATATTCAACGCTCCACCCTTTCTTCCTAGCTTGGTCCTAGGCTAAAGAGCTTGAGCACAGAAGCCTGAAAGCTGCAGGGCACACACACGCAGCTCCGAGTTAGCACGTTAGCTTTCACACTGCAACAGGTCAACAACTGTTCACATTCACAATCAGGACAGGAGACACACAGCACATGCCATCAACCTTAGGCAAGTTCAGTTTGCATGGAATTACCAGCGTATTTGAGATGCGCACATATATGTACAAAAGGAAGGCTGAACACACGAAGCGGAATGCTCCTACCACACAGGCCATTTTCAGCATGCTCCAGCTTCATCGATACATAGTCAAAAATCCTGTCTTCTCCCTTTAAGAGGCTTGCAGACCTAAATATTTACCACAGCTCACCTTGAGACCACATGGTGTTACGGACTCCACAACTGCCACCAGGTCCAGTAAATAACAGCACCCTCCAAGCAGACAGCATAGTACTTCAAGAGACACTCATGCCAGGCATAGCACCTCCAAGTGTGGTTTTGGACCAACTTACTTGAGGAAAACAGAAGTGAAATAGTTCCCTTTTAAAGATGTGATAAATTGGGTAATTTTGCCAAGTCTGTCTTCAGACAGAACTGAAATTGAAACAGAGTCCAAATACTTCAACAGCGGCACCTCAGGCACAGCAGCAGCCCCATCCCAGAGGCACCAGCAGTCTCCCTCCCACCACACCTCTGTCCTCAAGCACATGAAGGGGTTTCTTCTTTCCATAGCAGCAAACACAATTCTGCTCTTGAAAACTAATGCAGGAAGCTACTAACTGCCAGCCTAAACAAGAGCCTGAAGGACATCTTAGTCAATTGTAAGGATGAGAGTTGCCACCATATATACACACTCAGCACTGCCATCTGTAAATGAGATTATTTGCAGAGACTGTAAAACCTGGAGATTTCATTGAGAAGAGCTTTTTATCTGATGAAGCTTCATTCTGGACAGGGCTGGTTCTGTGTTACCATCATCACTGCAAGAAGCCCATCTGAACTGACACCACAGTCTCCAACCCATTCTTAGAGGGCAGCTCCTCCACAAGCCAGGATTCAAGCGTGAACCATCCTCCCTTTCCTCCTCATCAGCGCCAAGACCACCTCTGCCACCACAGCCATGGTCATCAGCCCAGGACACAGCATCAGAAGTGATGCTTCGAAGTTTGAAAAGTGTCATAATTGAAGCTACTCAGAAAAGCTCACATTGTCATTTCTCATCCAGTCCCCCTCTTGGTGGCCTGGACAGGAAGGGTGGGCTGAATTCTACCCTTCCCTGGCCACCTCAGACCTACTGGCCAGCACACAACAAGGGCTGCAATGAGGAACAGTACTACTTTATCTTCCTTTTTGCAATCTATGCTTTATAATGAGATGTTCCCACAGTAGTCAGCCTACCCTTACCCCACCCTCAGCCAGGGAAGACCTTGGCTCTGAAAGAGTTCTATGGTTCCTGCTAGGCCTGCACTGTGGGTGTACTCTGTCTTAAAAACATCTTTCAATGCTGCCAAGCCCCCAAAGCTTCACAAGTAGCAGGCATGTGAGTTGTTTTCACACTCATGAGATTTTCACATTAATGGCTTTCATTTCAGGAGAAAATAAGTGGTCTAGCACTCTTTAGCTTGGAGAGAGCAACTGAGGACAAAGATAATATATATTTCTCTACACAGTTTATGATACATGAGAAAATCATTTTTCTCCCACAACAATAACACTATAGATCACAAATAAAGCTAAAAGAAAATGGCAGAAAGAAAATCACCTTTTAGTTACCCTGTATGGAAGAAAATCATAGACAGAACATGTTGCTACCTAAGTTCAGAACTACAAGTAGATTCAAACAGCTGTTAGTTAAAAAAAAAAACAAACCACAAAACACTGGCCATTAGTGATTCTGAAGCTCACTATAACCCCTGGCCAAGGACATACTTTCTCAAACCAATCAGAAGGTCTGTCCTGTGCAAGTCCTCTTCTTGAGTTCCTTCCTCAAACATTTGCCACAGCTACAGTGAGAAAAGTAGTAGGAGAAGCCATCATCTTGCAAAATACAGCTGTTGGTAAATTCAAAGACTTTTAATGCTTATACCTTCTCACATTGTAAAAATTAACAGAGCAGCACCCACATACCTGGGGAAAGAAAATACTTCCAATTGCTCTTTGGGTTGAAGCAGCCTCTACAGAAGAATAAGCTGCCTGTAAAGTAACCTTTGTCAAGCAGGCTGGTGGTGCAAGGAAAGTACCTTCATGGTGAGAACAGCAAAACCAACTTCTGAAAACGGAGGCACGGTGAGCCAATTTAACACCTCAGTAATGCTGCATGGAAAAGTTCTCTTTCATCCCATCTTAGGCCATGTATCCCCAATACCTACCGCATGTCAGACCAAATGCTCACTCAAGCACAGAGGTGAGGGAAGAGTGCTGCCTGGCCAGGGGCAGATTAAAGAGATGCTACAGAGGAAACTGAGGTAGAAGCCTACTTCTGAAAACAGTAAAGGCTTTGACTGGCTCAGCTGCTCATGGAAACTTGCCAGAAGCCTTATCATTGTGGGGCTACCATATCTTCAGTAGCTCTGGTGCAGACGGAGCCACAACAGCATAGCTGGACTCTGTATGAGGACAGCAAAGCCACCATCAGCAAGCACAGCAAGCTACCAGCTATTTCTGTATGGTTTTGTTTGGAAGCCTGCTTTCCACTAGATGTTTGCTGGCACAGTTCGGGCAATCAGGATTTATACCTCTTTGAACTCTCCTCAGACGCCTGTGCCAAAGGACCATGTGGTACCTCCTTGGGCTCAGAAGCAGTCTGTTGCTTGAAGAGATGGATTTAAACCAAAGAAACTCCCTTAAATGCTATTCAAGAAGCAAAGGCTCTAGACTCATGCTAGCATTCATTCCTAGTAACACAAACTATCAGGCAAAGAAATAAAAAAAAAAGAGGGTCTGAAAACACTTCTGTCTTCACACAATTTTTTTTTTTTTTCCTGCAAAATAAAGAAAAGCTCCTAGTTAACAACCCACTTCCTTTGTGCAACTCCCAGGTTTTTCTCCTGTGCCCTGAATCCTAGATCAGTATTTATGGTCTATATGGCCTGCTCCTTTACCTAACACTTAGGAGAATGATTGTGCCTAACCCCATTTCCCCCCCTTTCCAGCTGTGACTGGCTGGGAAGGAGGGAGGAAGAGGTGCTTTCTTAACCACCAGAAAAATGAGAGGTGCTAAGTATTCAGTTTGGAAATGTAAATCCTCCCGCCCCCTTCTGAAGTATGCCGAACCAGCCTCTCCACAGCTCATGTCATCTAAAGGCCACAGGAGTTCTCTAAAGATATTCTTGTTAAGAGGATTTAGCCCCTTTTAAAAAGGACTTAACATGTGGGTGGTGTCTCCATTTAAGCATTTTCTCATGGCTAAGAAAATGGCCTCTTCTTAAAGGCTTATCTTTATAACCCAAAGACAGTAAGAAATTCTCCACTATTTGAATTAGAAACATTTTGAGCAGCTTGCTTATGTAGCAGCCCCACTCTTAAGTGCTGGGATTTGCAAGTGGTAGCGACTTTCTCACACCAAGCAAGAAGGCAACACCAGTAAGAATGCTTTTAGGATACCACATCTAATATTGATTTCTCCCACGTTTTCATGAGGAACCAAGCTGACCCGCAAGCTCACCATCACCAAAATGGCATGGCATCCCTGTGCCCTCTCCCTGGCCACCTCCTTCCCTTGATGCTCCCTGGAACTTCCCAGAACCGTTAATTCATCAATCTGCCTGCCCAGCAGAAAATCTTCCTTTTCTTGGGAAGGCTGAGCTTCCAGGAGGGAAAGATGCAGCACCAGGCTGGGCCCAGCAGGGCAGGGGAGGACACAGGACGACCTGCCCCTTGCAGCAGCACTAACTCCATTTCTGAAGGCCCAGGCTTTCCCCAGCAGCACAAGCTGATGATCACGCTGTAAGAGTTAATTCTTCATTACTGCTTGTGTAAGCTATGGCACAGGGGGTCGGATCTGCCCAGTAACACTTTCTCTTAACTCCAAAGGAATTGGGAGAAAGCTCCTCAAGTTAAAAGGGAAGGCAGCCTAAGCCACAGTCTCCCAGAGCTTGGGCTCACAAGGGTACAAAAGCCCAGTTAGTAACCCTTGGCCACATGAGCTATCACAACAGGCAGTGGCATAGCAAGACACCTGCTTGGGAGATGGTGGTGTCCAAGCTCTCAATCTGGAGCTGCAGCCACTCATTGTTATGGACTAGGCCACTTTCCAAAGCCTTTTCAGCACAGTTACACTTACACAACCATAAAGTACTAACAAATTCCCAGGGGGGAAGCAGCTTACTTGAGCAAAAGAAACTTTTTTATTTGCTAGCAGTCAAACATCTCCCTGAACAGACTGGACTATACTGCTGTACTGACTCTTTTCCACTAATATTAGAGTTTATATTTGGAAGCATTGGTTGGGTTGCCAGTAAAGTTACATCTGCAAAACTAGAGTATTTTCATAACCCTAACCAGTGCAGGTGTGCTGGCCAAATTTTAGACTTATCCCTACAGTTGTTTGCATAGCAGTGCCTTGCTTTCAGCTGAGGGTCTCAGGCTCCACTAACTACTTCCAATTCAACTAACCAAGCACCAAATCCATACTGATGCTACTCCTCTGAGCTTGCTGCCTCAACTACCCAGTGTTTTCTCACTCTTCTCACCAGTTTCCAATACCAGTTTCTCAAAAAAGCTGCACTAGGAACCAACTGAGAAAATACCCTCAAGTCCCAGAAAACACTCTTGTGAGTTTGGGAGAACATTAGGCAGGAGCCTGAGAACTGTGAAAGAGCTGGATCATCTCCATGCCAAGCAGTTTTCCAAGCAGAAAGTCGAGGCAGAGCACTAGGGCTCTTCAGCCTCACTACCCAGGAGAGGGATCCACAGGAAATCACCACAGCTCCAAGAGGGGCACTTGAGGAATAGGTGTCAGGGCAGAGCAGGATGTGCAGCACCTTTCCTGGTGCATGTCACGGATGGCTTATCACCCTGGGAGGCAGCCAGTCCCAGTCTGTATATATTGCCACCCTGACCACTCTCTCCCTTCCCCATCCCACACCTCTCTCCAAAGTAAACACCAGAGTAGAGGATAATACAACTAACTGACAACTTGTGTGGATACTTCTTTGCAGGAGAACTCCAAATTGTCTTCCTGCTTCCAAACCTTTATGGTGGGAAGAAACCTCCCTAGGTTTTTATGGCTAGGAGTTACTCCCATCAGGAGTGAAAAATATACAAAAAAAAAAAAAAAAGCAGCACTACATTCACATTTGGAGGTCTTGTAGCATCCATTAAAGAGAAATCTTATCTCTCTGTCACCAACATCCCTCCCACAATACCAGAACACTGTGGAATTTTTCTCCAGAATTACCCTGTAACATATGCTCCTCTTTGTACTCACCACCACCTTCTAGGAATCAAACGTTCACACAGGACAGCCAAATATTTACAGAGTGGCTTGAACCAGCCTGCTTGATACTGAGTACCACTAGGATATACAGAAGATGGAAAAATGAATTATCTTTTTCAGCATACATGCTTATCTAAAGAAGCCTTGGATGTGATGTGACAAGCTTTAAAACCCATCCCTACCTCAGCAACCAACACCTGCAAAAGCCCACAGGAAAGGCAGTTCCTGCCATCCTCATGGTCTCCCAGCTGCAGAGAAAACACAAATGCTGATGCTGTTTCTATGCTCTTGCAAAAGTATCTCTGAAATACAGCTGCATCTATACCTGGACCATCAGCGACTGGATGCGAGGCGGGGGGGTGGGGGCGGGTGCTAAAGCCCCTTTTGCCCGGGCAGGGGCGCACTGGGGCAGGAGGGAGTTTAGTGAGCCCACCCCGCTAGGTGAGGGTCGTGGACTAAGAGGGGGGTTCACCTGCAAGCCGAGGTGTGCAGGTTCGCCCTCTCCGCGGCCCCCGCGACCCTCGCCCGGCGGGGATGCTCCACACCCTCCCCCGCTCTCCAATTCGGCAGAGCCCACGAGGGCCAAGCGCGCACCCGAAAATAGCTAGGACAAAGACGGGGGAGCGGGCG
>VWZI01010423.1:1649220-1663026 GCA_013396835.1 Psilopogon haemacephalus
CGCTGTGTGGGGCCGGCTGGAAAATGGCTCCAGGAAGCGGCGGCTGCTGACAATGAATGAAGGGAAAGGAGACGGGTTACGCGCCAAGAGCCTCCCGCGAAACTCGGATTTCCCGCCCTCTTTTCAAACTAAATTTGCATAGCACCGCCCCCGGGGCGCGCCCCGCCCGCTCCGCTACCTCATTGGTCTCCGCCGTCTTCTCTGCCGTCCAACCGGGCACCACGTCTCCGCCCTTCTCCCTTCCTACTGGCCCGGAGCGCCGTGATTTGCATATCGCCCGTCGATTGGCTGCGGGGGCGAGGCTGGGGGATTCCCCCTGCGAGGAGCCGGGATCCCGGTTCGCCGGCTCCCTGACAGTGACAGCTGCGCGGCGTCCGCAACGTGCTCGCCCACACCTCCCCGCCAGGCCAGGCCGGGGCGAGTGCCGGGCTGACAGCCCCGGCAAGGCGCTGACCCTACGGGCTTGCAGAAACTCCGTCGCTTCCGAGGGGCGTGGGGCGCGGGGCTGGCGCCTCGGTTCCGCTGGGCTGCCTTCTCGCCTGAGGCCACCTGAGTTCTCGCCCTGGTTTGCTGGAAAAGGCACCAGCCCGTGTAGGTGAAGTGTTGAGGGAGCCCCTTGAAGGCGTTCTAATGCGGGATTTCACGCGCCGGTGGCTGGAAGAGCACTTTACGTTCTCCTTGCACATCTGCATCACAAGCCTTCAAGCCGGCCTGCTCGAGGCGCTTCTTTTCATGGGGATCTTTCATGAACAATAAACACTCACCAAAAAACTCCCTTCCCTTATGATCTGTGTTACCTCCAAGAAGTAAATCAGGGGAACGATGTCCACTAGATGTTTCCACTTCCTGCTCCCGTCTTCGCATATTAAATGCCCCCTTAGCTTATTAAATGCTCCCCTGGCTGTGCCCAGTTTTCCCATGTTTCACACACACACACCCTGCCACCAATGCTCCAAACACACATGTCCAGGCTGATGCTCCTCAATGGGGTAGATGAAGATCCTTTACCTTGGTAACGATCCCCATTTCCAGGTACACAAATGAATTGCTTCATCAAATCTGCAACCCTGCCCATAGTTTTGACTCAGTTTGACTCCAGCTGAAACACAGTGGATACTTCTGGTGTGATGCCATTATGTAAAATTGGAACTCCTTCCATTCTGAGCATCTTTGCCATCAAAAAAGGAAATTCATCCCCATTTGGCTCTAAAGAGGCCTTGATTAAGCTTCTGCATACAAATTTTGGCACTGCATGTTAGGGAAGAGGATAGAGAGGAAAATGAAAACAATAAATATGGTCAGAAAAAATGTGTTGTGCTGCAAAGGCTGGCTTTTTTGTTGTTGTTGGGGTGCAAAGGGTAGAGGACAGTGCAGTTGTCATCTGCACAAAAGGTGACAAAGATATTGTTTAATGTAGGTAATCAAGGATCAATAGATGTTGAAATGATTAAATCCTGCAGTAGCCTACCTAGAGAGGGTAGGCTGGGGATTTTTTGATAGATAAGGAAGGCTTCTTTTATGGGTGATGCAAGTTTGGGCTGATCTTCCCAAGTCTAAAAGCCCTTAAGAGTCTTCATTATGGTACCTTCAGACCAGACAGGAACACAGCTTGACTCAAATTGTCATGTTCTTCTGAAGAACCTTAACATTGTTTGAAATTTTACCTACTTCTGCAGTTCTGCTACTGTGGACTGCACATAAGGAGTCAGGCAGCAATGTCCAGCTTTTAGCCCATGCACAGTGTGAAGGAGCTGAGACCTGTGCTCAATGTTCCCTAGCCATGGCAGGTAGAGGAGCACCCTGCTGGATGGCTGAGGTGTATCTTTAGCAAAACAAGGGAAAAACACAGATCTCCCTATTGCAGAGTTCATCTTCAGTCTTTTTCTGGAGCATCTTTTAGAATTTTCCACTGCCTAAGTCTCTGTTATCTTCAACTAACTACTGATCATGTGAGGACATCCTACATCAGGACTCTCCATCTCCTAGGAGGAGAAGATTACTAGGACACATCCAAGGACCAAGGCAGAGCAGAAGCTGAGGAGTGAGGACAGCAGGTGAAGGAGGAGGGAAAAGTCCAGAAAGAGAAATGTGTGGGCAGGCAGGCAGTAGGATTGCTTACAGTTCAAAATAAAGGGTTTTGGTTTTTTTTTCTTCCCAAGTATGGAAATGGTAACACTACATTTCTTTTGCGTATCCTGGAGGAAAGGGAATGGAAGTAACAGGAACGAATGGTAACCGTGGGCAGCTGTGAAAGGAGTAATGGAGACACTTCAGGGGAGAGAGTAAAAAAGGCATCTAAGAAACAATGTGAAGAAAGAGAACAGTATTTTTTTTTTAATGGGAAAGGCAAGGTGGGAACAGGGATATAATCAAGGATCCTGCAAGATCATGGAATTGTAGAATGGTAGGGTTTGGAACTGACCTATGAAGATCATTGAGTCCAACACCCGCTTACAGAGCAGGATCACCTAAGGCAGGCCACAGAGGAACACAGGCAGGCATTTTGAAGGTCTCCAGAGAAGAAGACTCTACAACCCCTCTGGGCAGCTTGTTCCAGTGCTCTGTCATCCACATACTAAAGAAGTTATTTCTCATGTTGAGGCAGATGTTGAGATGAAGGTAAGAAACACGGGTCATGATGTTACCTTGTAGGGAAAAAGAAAATAAACAAAGGAAGAAAGAAGGTGTATAGTATAGTGACAACAGCAAAAGCAGGGAGACCTTGAAACAGACCATTAAAAAGAAAGAACAGAGAAACTCTAAAGTATAAAAAAAAAAGCTGTGTAGATATAGCAGAAATAGTTAGGATCCCAGGAGCAGAAACAAACCACAGTCAGAGGGAGAAAAAGAGGCAGTGCCCAGGCTGAAGCATGGTACACATCAGAATTCACTTCTGTGTATCAGTTCCTTCATTATCTAAGTTTCTAGTAGCTCTTTGCAAAGGGCCTAAGTCAGGCAGTTGAAATAAAGTAAAGCTAAACTAATAGCAGTTGAATTCTGTACTGTTTGTGTGTGTTGGTTTTCCTTGCGAAGGAAAAGAATCTGCCTTGATGCATAAGAATGTTTTCAAGAAACAAAGAAAACACTTCCACACTCAGAACACTTCGACTGAACTGCAATAAATCCAGACAGACAACAGCTATTTTTACATAAGAAAATTAACAGAAAATAAATCCTTGCCCCACCAGCAGAAGGAACACTGTCAGGTAGGATTTCCCTGTAACATGGTGTACAAAGTTAGTCCAAGTAATGCACCCAGCAGAATGGGCTGGCCAGAAGACACAGCCTGTATCAGCTGAATGGGAAGGTTGCATGTCTCTGCCTTTTGGAATTAGAGTTATGGTAAGGCTGGTGGAGAAGAGGTACCTTTTCTTTAAGCATGATTCTGTGGCAGATATTTAAGTTTACAGAGGGACATATGAAATATATCATTCACTTGCTAGAGGTACGGGAAAGAACGGAAAAAAAACCCTGAAAGTAAAACTGCAGGCCCAACAACCCTTGTTGGTCTGTAAAAAACAAATTGCTGCCTATTGGGATGTCATCATCCAGGCATCATAGAATCGAAGAATGGTTTAAGTTGGAAGGGACCTCAAAGAGCATCCAGTTCCAACCCCCTGCCACAGGCAGGGACACCTCCCACTAGATCAGGCTTCATCCAACCTGGCCTTGAACACCTCCAGGAAGGGAGCAGCCACAACCTCCCTGGGCAACCTGTGCCAGTGTCTCACCACCCTCACTGAAAAGAACTTCCTCCTAACATCCCATTTAAATCCCCTCTCTGCCAGTTTAAACCCATTCCCCCTCGTCCTGTCATTACAAGACCTTGGGAATAGTCCCTCCCCAGCCCTCCTGTAGGCCTCCTTCAGATATTGGAAGGCTACTATAAGGTCTCCTTGAAGCCTTCTCTTCTCCAGGCTGAAAAGCCCCAATTCTCTCAGCCTGTCCTCATAGCAGAGGTGCTGCAGCCCTCTGATCATCTTCGTGGCCCTCCTCTGGACCCTCTCCAACAGTGCAACATCCTTCCTGTGGTGGGGGCTGTACAGAGAGTGGTGGGATAGGTGCTTCCTGCTATCAACAAAGTGTGACATTCCATCACCCAGATCATTAAAGAAGATGTCAAACACTGTGGGCCCCAGTATTGACCCTTACCAGACTCTATTAATGACTGGCCTCCAGCTGGACTTTTTGCTGTTGATGGGAACTCTCTGGGCCTCACAGCTCAGCTAGTTTTCAATTCACTGTGCACTTAACATAGTCCACACTTCATCCATTTGTCTATGAGGATGTTACAGGAGACACTGTCAAAAGCTTTACTTAAGATAAACATCATCAGTTGTTCCCTCTTCATCCACTGAACCAGTCACTCTCACTGTAGAAGGTTATCAGGTTGGTCAAGCATAAATGCAAGCTAGCTAGTCCTAATCACCTTCCTGTCCTTCCTGTGCTTGGAAATGGTTCACAAGAGAATTTGTTTTATCACCTTCCTAGGGACTGAGGTGAGGGTGACAGATCTGTAGTTCCCAAATCCTTCTTCTTGCCCTTCTTGAAGAGAGGACTGACATTTGCTCTCTTCTAGTCATTAGGAGCCTCTCCCAGTCACTGTGGCCTTCCACAGATTATCAAGAGTGGCCTCACAGTGACATTAGCCAGCTCCCTCTGCACTTCTGGGTACATTCCACCAGGTCCCAGAATTTGTGTATGTCTAGTTTGTCTAAAAATTCCCCAACTAGATCCTCCTCTACCTAAGATAAATCCTCCTTTCTCTAGACCTTCCCACCAGGCTTACCAGTAAAGACTGAGGCAAGGAAGACACTCAGTACTTCAGCCTTTTCCTTGCCACCAACTCCCTTTCCCTATTATGCAGTAGGCCCACATTTGCCCCAAACTTCTCAGCTTGATGTACCTAAAGAAGATTTTCTTTTTGCCTTTCAAATCCCTCTCCAGATTCAGCTTCAGCGATACTCTGGCTTTTGTTACTTAGTCCATGCCTGCTGGGACAGCATCTCCATATTATTGCTGGGTCACTTGTCACTCCCTCCACCTCTTACATGCTTCCTTCTTAACATAAATTTTGTCAGGAGCTTCTTGTTCTTCAGTGCCAGCCTTTTGCTTCCTTTGCTTTATTTCCAGGTTATTGGAATTGACCCCTCTTTAGTGTGGAGGAGGCTACCTATGAAAAACAGATGATCTTCTGGTCTCCTCTCCAGAACAACATTCCAAGGGATTCTTCTAGGCAGATACTTGAAAAAGCCTAAGTCTGCACTTTTCTACTCTGGGCTGTGATCCCACTTTTTGCTTTGTTCCCCTTCTCTGTGATGTCCATTTTAAGATGACATGTTCTGAAGCAGCTACTCAGCATTAGTGAATCTCTGCTAACCAATAGCAAGCTTTGATATTTAGTATCTTTAACTTCTCAGAAAAAAAAAAGTCATTTTCTGAGAAATTTAATTGGAGCAATCCTTGAACAAATTTCAAAGGTCTGCTTCAAAGAAAGGTCTGCCAGATTTTTTCAAAGACAACTTGAATTCTTTTCCCTTGTTTCTCAAGTAGATTAATAGTTCTGAAGAAAAATGTCAGGCTGAGGCCATACCATTTGTGAAATTTCAGACCAAATGATTCAGCTTTTAGAAGGCGACAGGTGAGTGAAAAACTGGGTCTCAGAATGAGAAATGTTGGATATCTTAAGTACAGGCATGCCTGCTGCCCCAGAGAATAATATTTCTGCATCCTTTTTGGAGAGCATCCACCATGGAGCTGCAGATGCATCTTTTGTGCAGAGGACTACATATTTGGGACATCGCTGGAAATAATCTAATATGATTCCACAACCTTTGAACACAGTTTATGTCTTTGGATCCTTTTTCCTCTTAGCTGGAACTGAGAGTTAAGCATCCAACTAACCAACTTCAGAGAAGGAAAAGGAAAAAAAAAAAAAAAAAGAACCCTTGTGAAGAAAATACCAAAATTTGAACTTACAAAATGTATAGGGATTATAATGACATTTTCTAGGATAGAGACTGAATTCAACCAAAACAAAACCCAAACCAAAACACAGAAATTAAACTAAATAAACTGATTTCCTTAATCTGGAATCTCCACTAAGGGGATGATCTAAGAATTTAGGAGTGAAACAACTTCTACAAGCAGGTGTGATCTAGTTTCTGAAAATATTTAGAGGACTATCATCCATTCACTTTTAAATGGCATCAACCTTGAAGTGTCACCTTACTGTAAAAAATTAATTTGACACGGGTACAACTTTTTTTTACTGAAGAGCCATCCCTCCTGTATCAGTGGTTTGAAGGAAAGCACCTGACCACCTGACTAGCATGAGGGCATACAGTAACACAGCATCATTAGGTAGCATCTTCTCATTCTACCTGTGTGGCAGCCATTAAACCTAGTTATCAAAGAACTCTGTGGTGGAGAAATTATTGCTTGGTTCATATCAGTTCTTTTTCTTTTTCTTTTCTTTTTTTTTTTTTTTTTCCTTTGCTTTGCTTTTATTTTTCCTTCCCTTCCCTTCCCTATTTTGTTTTACTTTATCTAATCTTATTTTTTCTTCTCTTCCCTTCAACTGTTGACAAAGTCATTGCAGTCTGTTGATACTCTCTAAGAATCTCAAGTCTTAGCCATGTATTTACATTGAAAATACACCTCCTGTATTTACCTATAAAACTGTTAATGTCTTCCTTGTCTGTGTTTCCCTACCTACATGCATTGGTAAAGCATGTCATTTTGCTCTGCAGCAAATGATACTTCCAAAAATGCAAGCAAAATAATGCATGCTTTGTAAATTCTGTATGTCAATATGCATCTGCTTTAGAGAGGATTTTAGTGAGGAACGTCAAGTCTGACTGTCAGCTGGAGGAGATGGAAGGGCACTGCAGCCCTATCACAGGAAGACAGAAATATATACTTGAACTTGCTCAGTCCAGTTATCACAAGGTGACTTGAAGTGTGTGTGTACTGCAGGATTAGGGTATTTGCTTCTTCTTAGTCCTCCTGTTGCAACTTTCTGACTTTCCTTTTGTGGCATTTCAGCACACCTTACAGCTCTCACCTTCTGAGAACATGGTTCAGTGCAAGGAGTTTCACAAGGCATGGGGGCTGTTCATCTATGGACAATTGTGATTCCTTTTGTCAATCCAGTCCAAGTTTACATGAAGAGTTAACGTCCGCAGTAGTCTCCTGAACCATGTCCTCACTCTGCAATCATCTGAAACCTTGTCCATCTTGATCTAGTGTAGTTTAAAACCCAAAGCAACCTAAAATAAAGCTGCTCGCAGGTCTGCCAGTCAGACTTTCAATCCTTAAGTTCTTTCAGCCTTTGTGTAAGTGAATTGATGGTCTTCCAAAACACCACACAATCCCCTTGTAATAATCAAGCCTCAGCAACTGTTTGCAAAGAGATCCTGTACCCAGAAGTGTTTACTGTGCCTCAGCAAATTGCCTCAGGAGCAAGCAGAAGTCCACTGGATAGCTATACATGCATGCCCTGAACCTCCAGGGTCCAGTTCTGGAGCCCTTATTACAACAAAGATGTGGACATGCAAGGGCCACAAGTATGAGCACAGGGCTGGAGCTCCTCTCCTATGGAGACAGACTGAGAGAGTTGGAGCTGTTCAGTCTGGAGAAGAAAAGGCTCCAAAGAGACCTTATTGTGGCCTTCCAGTGTCTGAAGTGGGCTACAAGAAAGCTGGTGAGGGACTTTTTAGGATGTTGGGTAGCAATAGGAATAGGGGGAATGGAGCCAAACTAGAAGTGAGTAGATTCATATTGGATGTTAGGAAGTTCTTCATCATGAGGGTGGTGAGACACTGGAATAGGTTGCCCAGGGAGGTGGTGGAAGCCTCATCCCTGGAGGTGTTTAAGGGCAGGCTGGATTAAGCTCTGAGAAACCTGATCAAGTGTGGGGTGTCCCTGCCTATGGCAGGGGGGTTGGAACTGGATGATCTTTGAGGTCACTTCTATCCCTGACAATTCCACGATTTTCACATTCAGGAGGACTGGCTTTCAAAGGTTATTAAGAGTGAGTATACAATATGGCTTTGTTTTGTTCGTTTCTGTGTATTTTTGTCTTCAAGCTTTAAAATGAAAAATTAGAGATTTTTTTGATGAAAGAGTTTCTGGGCATTCTGATAGGAAAATATTTTCATTTATTAAATTTTCTGAGGTTTTCTCCAATTTTCTTCACTGGGCCAAGGGCTGCAATCCAGGTCTCTGGATTGATCACTTGATGTAATTTGCTGAGTAGTTGTTCTGACAATGATCTGGCAGTGGAGGGTGCCCACAGCCCATACACTCTCCTAGGACAGAGATACACAAGTTCAAACTCATTTTCCAAAGCAGGATAGAGACAAATTTGAACTCAGGCCTCCAATATCCTTTGTCATGCTGTGTCAGTAAGTAACTTGCTGTGAAGAGCTGAAGTCAGGACTCTGAAGCTTCCTGCTCACTGTTTTTGGTGGTGGTTTGGGTTTTTTGTTGTTGTTGGGCTTTGTGGGGGTGGGGGGTGGANTGGAGGGGAAGGGGTGTTGGGGTTTCTTTTAGAGATGGAAGTCCAGCTCTCCATCTTGAGTGACTGCTTTTCTGTTTCTTTCCATGCATTGGTGTTTGGTTCAGACCTGCACGTTTTCCTAGGTGCTACAGTAATGGATCCTGAGCACCCAACTACATGTTGGAAGCTGGTGTAGGAGCTGGGCATGGGAGTGGGTGAATGGCAGACAGCAAGGAAGAGCACTGATGGCTGAGTGGATGGACGACTGGTTCCTTGCTGAAGTCATGGCCTGTAAGACAGGCACTATGGTGTTCATCTTATATCCTCTCCATCAATCCAGTTCAAAATGACCTCTTATTAGAGGAGGAAAAGAGCAAGACTGTTTTATTAGGTCGCTGTCTCTTTTGTAACTAGAAGATTTTAATCTCTGTGTACACAGGGTCTCTTTTATCCTTCTTTACCTAATGGACTGAGTGTAGGAAAGTTATACTAGTGGAATGTCTTAATTCAATCCAGGTTTGTTAGATTTCTTTTCCACATTCATCCAGATCAGATAAATCGCATCCTGTATTTACTTTTTTTTTTTGAGTGCCTGCCTAAAAGGTCTATGCAACTGAGGCTGTTTCTCATAATGTGCAGACTTTTGGAATCGCCTCTTTATTTACAGGCTTTGGCAAAATGGTTGGATGTATTATTTATTAACCAGAAAGCCAACAGCCCTTTTTTTTGTCAGGAAGGCACAGGGTTGCACAAAGTGCAACCAAAATGACAGTTTTGTTCTGGATTTTGTAATAATGTTTATTATCATTGCTTTGATATGTGTAGCCATTAGCATTTTTGGCAATGGGAATCCTCCCCTTCCTCCTCCTTAGCTTTCAAACATCCATGAATCGGTCAGCAGTTTTCTGCGGTTTGAAACCCTGCTTCTGCAGGAAGATGGCCTTTTTTCAACATTACAGGAATGGAACTGTGAGATATGCATTTTCAAAGCATCTGAAGTATTTACAACAAATAATAATAGTTTCAAGTAATGCTTGCATGTTATATCAGCATATAAAGGCTCCAGAAACCCATTCTATTTAGACTATGGCAGAAACTAAGTTAGCAAGAGCCCAAGACTTCCACACGTGATGAGAACTACCCCTGTGGGTCTACCTTCTGCCTTCCCTGTGAGAAGCTATGTCCTAACAGAACATAATGCCAACAAAGACATTTTTGGGAATTCCTGCGTTTTGACCTCTTTTGTCCCGATCTGCTCAAATTTGGTACCTTTTGGAGACGCAAAGGTGGGGAATGGGAAGGGCAATCCAACACATCCCCATCCACAATCCGTAGCTGCTTCAGACTTGAGTGTTGACCCTAAGAGCCTCTGTCTGCTCTTAGGCTGTAGTTGCATGCACAACTGGAGCAGGCAGAAGCTGTCACTGCCACCAGAAGAAGCAGTCCTGCCTTCACTTATCATTTGTTCCTGCCCCTGTGCTACCCCTCCCTTTGCTTGTGGCTGAGGAACTGATCTGAATTAGAGCCAACTATTATCTGGGCTGGGTTAGTCTTAGCTTGTATCGGTTCCGATCTGCTTCACTGCAGGGCTGCACAGTGTTTTCTTGAGCCAACACAATGGAAGGGACAATGTGTAGGCAAGGAGGAGCCAGGTGCCCACAAAATAAAAGGAACTGAGAGCCCCCACCAGCTCCAGGAGTTCATGGAACTCCAGGGCTTTTCTTGACTGGACTGCTTTGCAGGAGTTCAGCTAGTGAGGCCAGTTGAATTCTTGATGTTTTGCCATGTTTCAATTGTTCCTCACCCGTCTCTGCACGACAGGTTATCCACACAACTTGCCGTCCTCCCAGGTTTTTGTACCACTGCAGCTTTCCAAGGCGGGACTCTGGGAGCAGCGAGTTTCGTGACGATGTGGCTCTCACAGCTCCTATATCACAAGCAGGACAGTGGAGTCTGGTGGCCAAAGAGAAAACTGCAACCAGCGAGAACTTGGCTTTCGACTGTTGAGATCTTCAGCGAGCAGCTTTGGCCTTGCCTCTTCTTTTCCATCAGCAGAACCCCACACAGGCTTCCTGTTGTCGGGACCAGGTGGACAAAAACTGCTCAACATTGCACGTTCCCAGTAGCAGTCTCCATACTATGCTGACTGTAGAAGGGATCTTGACTGATAATTTCTCTTGCTGATGTGGCTCTGGGGCTGTTTGGCTTGGTGGAGTGCAAATGCAGAACCCATTTTCCTCAGACCAGGCAGTAAAAGCTGATAAAGTATGTAACAGCTGTCCCACTCTCCAGGGCTCATGTGCATAAAATGAGCGCATGGGTGTCACCATCTGCCTCCAAACTCAAAAGAGGAACCAGGTGCAGATGCAGCTGGGACAAACAGCTACAAAGAGCATCTGTTGAGCAGCCCCCTAATCTCAGTTTGAATGCACAGCTGCACTTGGCGAGGTCTTCCTTACCTGTATTTCTTACTATTTACTTAGGCTGGCCTTTCTCAGAATCTCTTCCCACCAAACCATGCATTTCCTGCAGCTTCATTGCAGTTGACTTTGCTTTGATCCCACCAGTCTTTGCCTCTTCAATATAAAGCTAATCTCTTCACAACTGAATGTCATTGCACTCCGTGGGTACGATGCAAGGACAAGGATTACATATACCAGAATAGCTGGCTGCTGATGTTGTGAGTGATGGTGGTGAGATGGGAAGGACTCTGAGTAATATCACAAAGATGAACAAAATTTTCACCCTTCCTCTAGAAAACTTTCACATGCAAAAGTGGGAGTGCTATGATCTGGGCTGTCAAAGTCTTAGAAAATTATGAAGTCCATGGAATGGAGATTTGTGAGATAAGACACTAATGTAAAATGCTTTGTGCTTCTAGTAGGGAATAGCATCTGTTGTGATGTAATTCTTGCCCACAAAGAAAACCTCTTGTCAGTTTTTTTTTTCCTGATCCCTATGTGTCTCCCAAGTTTTAAGCACAATCTGGTCATGCATAAAGATTTTAGAATTCAATTCTCAAAATTATCTGTCTTGCTATGCATCTTTTATGAAAGCAAAGAGCTTCAGATCCACGAAAATCCTTATTAGCTAGACATCAATATCCTGAGAATAAAGAGGGTAGCTGCTGAAAGAAGCATATACTTGCAAAGCATATTATTATTTATCAAGGGGAGCAGGAGGGAAATGCTTCTCCCGCATCACGATTCTATCTCTTCTTATTTTGTGTAAAATGCTTTTCTTATTATAATCAGAACAAAGATAATTTCTATCTCAGCTTTCAATTTGAAACATAGAAGAATAAAAAAAATAGGCTTGTGCTCTGGTTTTCATACCAATTTAGCATTTCAGTTTCAAAGAAATTATATAACCCAAGTAGAGTTTGCTGTGCTGGGGTATAAGCACGTTCTTGTTTTGGTCTTCAGTTCATTTTATGTGTGACTCATCTGGGAAGATATTGCCTTTCTGGGAAAGAGATGGCAGCAAATTAGTTGGGAAGCACCAGACTTCTTCAGATCTCACATTCATCTGATTTTGTGCAGTGTGTAATTTCTAACCTTTGGAGACAGATGGGAGACCTTAGGAGCTTGGAAACTTCGGACAGTCATGCACTGAGATTAGTGAGATCTTCATGATCCAGTCAACAACTTCAACAATGTTGTATCAAATGTTATGTCTCTTTGCATTCCAGGAAACACCGTGCAATCTCTCTGAGATACAAGAATGTTCATTTTTTAGGCAAAGGCTAGCAAAGACAACAGGATGATTGTATATTCCATTGGGGCAGCACCACTGAAGCACACAAAAAGCCTGAGTAGCTTTTAAAAATTTGTTGCCTGAAGATTGCTTTCCTGATCCAAGGACTGTCTGAAGCCTCTGAAAGGATGTCATGCTGTAGAGCAAAGAACCCAGCACTGTGTGCATGTACTCAACAGGTTCACATGCTGCTGACTGAGGATACTGGTGTTAGCTTACAGAGCTGCAGAAACAGAGAAGGCTGCCAGGACATGTGGTGGTTTTATGCAGGTCAGTTTCCTTCTTGATGCTGAACTGACTAGATGAAGTCAGATGTGACCTTGAAATGGAAGTGTCACAACAGATAAGAACAATCCTCTGATTATCAGCTCCCCAGTAACAAATTGTAGATTCTGGTTTTCTTCCGGAGGCACTGGTCATACATTTTCCCAGGCACATTTCTTCAGTTCACTGATAGCTCTCTTTCCTTTTCCATTTTATAAAGCTCCACTCACCTGCCAGAAAAATCCCACTGAAAATAACCACGACCAAACACAAACATACACATCCAGGTCTTCTCAACTGTTTACATCCTTTCTACTCAGTTTACAATCAGTTTAAATCATTGTTTACTTAGGGAAGCAACGATTGTTACTGAGAAAACACAAAACTAATAACTAAGTGCAGTCAAGCTTTTTTAATAGCTGGGTTTCCTTGGTGATGCCTATTTAGGCTGATTGTGATTTAAGGGTAAATAAAATCAATTGTACTAGTGCAAGTTATGAGGTCAGTGAGTAATTTGGTGGATACTTGTTTCACTGCCTGCCATTAGAACCGTTTGTTTAAAGAGCATCTTCTTGTGTGCACTGAAATCATAACAAAAATGTAAAATTGTTGTTGCATCTGATCATTCCCAGGCATCTGAAGATAGCCTCCAACAGAGGTAAAATGAAGTTACCTTTCATATAGAATTGCGCAAGCATTAACAATTTAAATTGGGATATAAATGAAAGGAATAGCAGAAGTAACCTTTCTGTTCTCAGGCAGGGAATAGGGTACAGGCAAAGGAAAAAAATCCTTCTCTGAGTTTTAGTATTTGCTTATCATTTGTTTCAACACAACAAGATCCATTTAGGTTCAGATGATGTGTACATTGAGATCTTTTGGCACTAACTATGCAATGTTAAACATCCAGGCAAGGTACATTTAGAAAGCACAGATTAGAATGTGTTGGGAAGATGGGTGCTTTTTCATCCTTTTCCCTTCCCTTCCCTCCCCTTCCCCTCCCCCTTTCCCTCTCTCTTCCCTTCCTGATTTTTTTAATGGGCTAATTTGTACCTTTTACTGTAAAATAGAATTGGAAAAAAAAAAAAAAAAAGAAACCTAGAAGCAAAAATTTCAAGTGAGGTTATTTGTACAGAGACTACATGGACTTGATCTCTGGAGGTCCCTTCCAACCTCTAAAGTTGGGTGATTCTGTGATATTGTGGACTCCTAAATTTCACCGATACATCTTACTAGTTCAACCAATGACTTGGGGTTTGTTGGAATAATAAACTCCAGCTCTT
>VWZI01010423.1:1663111-1688043 GCA_013396835.1 Psilopogon haemacephalus
AATGTTCCCCAGGTTTTTTTTTAATAATGTCACCTTACCATCTCTTTCAAAGTACACAGCTCAATTTCCAGTCATTGACTGTTATTTTTATGTTGTTGTTAGTCTACAGTCATTCCATACTTCCTTCTTCAGAAGGTACTTACACATTCTATGCAAACCTGAATTTTATAACAAAATGTGTTTTCCAGTCTCTATGATTCTGTAATAAATACTGTTGTTCTCTTATTTATCAACACTCACTTTTAAGACATCCTTTTGATTAAGGATAGATAATGCACTTAGGCAGACTTCTAGTGTAGTCTCAGTTCTCAATTCCCTCCTTCCTACCAGTTCTCTCTGAATTAATTTCCAAGCTGTGCCGATTCTCAGCATTGCACTTGGAGACTTTGTTCAGCTGCCTCCTGCAGTTCTCCCCCATGAGTCACTGGTGGCCAGTCTGCAGCCTTCCATGCTACAGGCAGAGCCTCTGTTTCCTGCAGTTGTATGTTTGACTACCATTTGTTTGAAAAGGTTCAGGTCACCCCAGAATGACTCAGATTTCTCTTTACAAGTGCCCTGTCCACTCCAGTAGCTCTAATCAGGCAAATCTGTGTTGTCCACAAATGTTACAGGAAGTGATATTTGCAACCCTGCCTGAAACAATTTTACTACCTTCATTTAATAATAACCACAAATATAATAAAGATGTCAGACTAACAAGCCCTGCAAAAGCATCCTTCTGTCAATGCAATTCATTGACCTTTATTCCCCATTTAACTTTTACTCTACATTGACTTGCTACTATCCATTTTCCATTTATTAAACATGTCTTTGAACACTGTTCAATTTATTGATAATAGGGGATTTTTCTTAAAAAAACCCAACCTCCAAAACAGTAATATATTTACTGTTACAAATCAGATGCTTAGTGATGACATTCAGGCTTCAGCATCATATTATTTGGGAGAGACTTCTGTAAGTATGGAGTGGTTTCTCAAGACTAGAAAAGCCTCACTAAGGGAATGTTCTGAGGCAGGTATAGTATCAAAATGGAGCTATCTGGCAATAGAAGAGCATTTAAAAATGCAGACAGTATTGTTGAGAAGATTTTGTCTGGCCAGTTCTCACCAAATTATTTTATAAAGTATCTATCTAACTAAAAAACCCCAATGTATTATAGAGAAGAAAACCCCAATTTAACCTACGAATCAGCTGATAAATGTGAGAGGTTATAAATCTGAAGTAGAATACAAAACTTTCCTTCTCATCTGTTTTGATAAATCAAACAGAGCAGAGCCCTCCATGAAGTTCAATGTTCTCAAGTTTCCTTAGGCCAAAGACATACACATAATTTATAGGGTCTAAATAAACTATTAGCACAGCTTTTTTAAAGTGGCTAATCCATTTGCACTTATCCCAGCTCATCAATTGTATGCTTCTCAGCATGTCTGCTAACCATCTAAAAGTTTCTGTTATACTCCTGTCCATGTATAACATCCAATGTTCACCTCTTAACTATTTACAATAGGCTTTCCTCTTCAAACTTCAACTGTTTGATGGGGTTCTGTAATATTTCCTTGGAGTAAGAATTATTTCCCAAGTACATATTTTCTTGCTTTTCCTGTTCATAGTCTTGAATTCAGAAATTAACTCCAAGTGGTAAAAGCCAATCAGTTTTACTTTCCAGCAGTAAATCATTTAGGCTGTCTCCTAAGCTACAGAACTTTGCATTGTATAAAATGGAAACCAAACACAATCTTTTGAGTACAGTCACATACTTAGGAAATAATTGCTGCCATCTCCCTTGCAACTATGAATCAGTAGCTGCAGTTCTCTTGCACTCAGCCCTCTCAGGCTGAGGAACCCCAAAGATGGTGCCAGAAACTTGAAAGCTATTCACTGAAGGTTTTAATTTTCTTGTTTTCTTTCCATTATGTCCCTTGGGAATATATGAATTACCTGTGTGCCTTGCACTCTTTGCCATATCCAAAAATGAAGATGGATGCTGCATCTGCAGGGATATTAAAGCAATCAATTTGGACCTTGTGACAGAACGTTGGTTGTTTGTTTCTTTTTTTTTTTTTTTTTCATTTAGGATTGTACCACATTTGAGAAACCAAAGGAACAGTTTGAGCAAGCAATCCACTCCTAATTATCTGCACAGCCAATTTGAGTTGAATTAAGCACAGGCAAATTAGAATGGGCATTGCAACATTAAGTCATGTTTTACCATCCTGTACAGCACAGGCTGGTTTTAGCCTTCAGAAGTCTAACACAAAACTCTGGGATGCTGTAACCAAGCTCCCCTTCCACTCACATGCTCAGGAAAAAAAAAAAAAAAAGTCTACAGGAGGAAAAATTGTTGTGCAAAGCTATGGTTTGCCATTGTGGAGAGGACAAATTGCCTTCCTTTTTCTTCCTTCTCTTACTGTCAAATCCACGTTTCAGGGCCACATGGAGAAGTAGGTAAATCCAATGAAAAGGGGAAGCAGGAACTGCTGAGCAGGGACACTCAGAGTTCATGTACTCTCAGCAGCATTAATTCTCTCTTGCACTCTAATGTTTTGTTCTGCACATCATGAAGAGTTAGAGAGTCTTGTGGGAAGAGTCAGGCTATGACAGCACAGCCACTGAATAACCTCCTCTGTAACATC
Organism: Psilopogon haemacephalus; assembly: GCA_013396835.1. Taxonomy (NCBI): domain Eukaryota; kingdom Metazoa; phylum Chordata; class Aves; order Piciformes; family Megalaimidae; genus Psilopogon; species Psilopogon haemacephalus. The sequence continues at coordinate 1,665,745 of VWZI01010423.1, forward strand.
AAGAAGGGAGGTTTTTTCTGCATATATGGGGGTTTGGGATTGGAGTCCTGAGTATTGCTCTTTTTCAGATAGTGTCCTGCTACCACTTCATTTCACTGGTCCCACAGCCTGGGTGGGAAGATGTTTCCTAGTGGTAGACAAAGTGAAGCAGCAGAGCTGGAACCACTCCTTTATCTTTTTCAAGACTAACAACACCTGGATGCAGCCCTCTGTTTAAACGGTAGACACTAACTGCAATCTTCTATTTTTTGAATTTAAATCAAAACCATTCCACTACTTGGTTTACAAGACATCAGAAAGTTTGCCCTGAAAATCTCAGGCCAGGCCCTTCAAATCAGTAGCAGCATTTGAAATAGCCCACATAGCTAGAATATATCACCCGTAGTGGTGCTCAGCAATAAGCTAGGGCAGCAGTCTATAAGACAAACATGCAGCCTAACTATAAATCTAGGTTATATCAAAAGCCTAAACACTTTCTCATGGGGTTATTTCAGGTAGGTAGCAGACTTCAATAGAAGCTAGAAGATTTCATGTTACGTATGTACTCATACTACACCACAACTGAGTAATGGTGATCACCCCTACTGTCAACCTTGGCTATGCACGGAATGTAAAAGGAGATGAGGATGGCAGAACACTGGCACAGGTTACCCATCGAGGTGGTAGATGTCCCATCTGTGGAAATGTTCGAGCTCAGGTTGGCCTGGGCTCTGACCAGCCTAATCTGGTTGAAGATGTTCCTGCTCACTGCAGGGGGGCTGGACTAGAGGACCACTAAAGGTCCCTTCCAGCCTAATGCATTCTATGATTCTAGGTTCCTTCGTTAACTGTATAGAAGACTGTACTGTTACTACTACAGATCCATATCATACTCTGTCAAGTAGAAAGCAATTTGTCAGTTCCTGTGAAGCAAATTATTATGATATCCATTCAAAAACATGTTTGCAAGCAGTCAACTGGCAAGTGTATTGTACAGTGGCCCATCTGTTACCACAGTAACTGGGTCATCCACTTCAGAAGAATCTGTTTTGTCTGTGCGGTGACAGAAACAATGACCTCATATGAAGAAAGCTCATATTGGATCAGGGATGCTAGCAGTTGGATAGAAGAAAGAAAATATTCCTATGGAACCAAGTGGAAACAGCAGAACCCCATTAAGCATATGTTCAACTAAGGCTCTGGAGCAGGTCTAATTGCACCTCATGAGTAATCACCAAACCCCCATACATATTCTCCAAAGGAAATCCAAAACTGATTTAGTGGAAAGAAAACTGAAGTAGAAAGATGAAAAGAAAGCTGAATCCTTCCATAATAAAATTTTGTTCTCTCCCACAAGTTCAGACTTTGTGACCACTCTGGTTATGTCTGGCCTTATAGCCAATGAATCTCTCTAGTGGCAGCAACATGTGAGTGGAACTTAGCTACATGAGCTATCTCCATCACCCTAATGGCTGCGTCTGCATCATCTTAGCCTTGTGGGAAATGCACACTGTGTTGTCAGACCACTCTAGTTGGACCACAAATAAAAGTAAACACTTACATGGATGTCTGGTACTAAAGTAGGGCAGGTTATTGTTTTTTCTTATTGCACTAAGAAACCTGGAAGTTGTTCACATACAGTCACTTAATATTATAGGCATGCTTCTCTCTCTAAGCAGCTACTAAAGCAGACAATGCTCAACTTTACCTAAACTGTTTTCCTTAACCAAATTACTTTTTTTTTTTTCCCCTGCAGAAGTAGCCTCATGCTTATGAGAGAGCCAGAAGGTAATATGCACAAGGAGTTTATAAAATATCTGTTGATAGATGTGGCTGACAGGAGACTCTGAAGGTGAATGTCTCAGATACCCTTCCTTGTAGTATCCACAACTTTTCTTTGCTAATCCTGGCAAGAGGTAGTGACACAAACTCATCCACCCTGGAGAGCCTGTTAAAGCCTCTAAACCAAACAATATCATCAATGTTTTCCAGATCAGTCAGCAGGGTTTCTGTCTTTGCCAGTGATGAAAACACACCTAAAGATCCCGTTGTTAACTGGGTCATGTTCTTTCTGGTGGAGCATATTGGGTGTGGTATTCAGTCCTTTCCCTAAGCACATAAATATTATACTCATAATAATAATTACAGAAGTAATAAATTTATTATTTTTATTATCACTGCATTTAAGCATCTGTATTTATAGAGGAAGAGCCTGTTTTGCTGGATGTGACACAAGCCTAGAATAAAGCAGGCAGCCCTGGCTGAAGGGGCTAATGATCTAAGTTGGAGGCAGGATTCGAAGCTGGATATAGACCAGCTGGCACAGGAGGCCAGGGAAACAAAAAGACAGCACTAATCAGTGAGTATGCTGTGATCTCAGCATAACAGCTCTCTGTTGACAAGCTTTCCGTAGCGTTTTCCCCCCCTTGAAACAATATGAAAAAAAAAAAAAGTTTTTAGAAGTAATTAAAAAGAGGATAATATATTAATCTTGCATGTTTATTGGGGTCAACTCCTAATTGTAAAAGGGCAAGTTCAGAAGAAAACCCTGGAGTGCTTGTTTGAAAAATCTAACATAAGGGCTAACGTTTGTCTTAGGGTGGATGGACAGACAACGGGAACCTAGAAAAAGAAGAATGACACAAGATGGAGCAAAACAGAATGCACAAAACCAGGAGTGGCATGCTCAAACAGAAGAATTTAGGAAACAGTTTGCAGTAGTATTCTGTTTGGACAAGGGTAAATTTTTCAGTGTTGCAGGGGAAAAAATGTTTCAGTAAACGAGACGCAATGAGAGTCTCGATGAGATTCTACTTGGCCACAAGTTGACTACATCTCTAACAGGTGCTCACTCAGAGGAGTAATAAAGTACCAATCCAAAACAGAAAAAGGCAACTTCTGTGAAACATACAGATGAGAAAATTTTTACAATTTAGTGTTTCTTGTAGTTATGTAATTAATATATTGGTTATCTTACAAAAAAACCCCACAAAACAACATTCTTCAGCTTCAGCTCATACTTATCTCTAATGTCTTTTCTTCCTCTGGACAGTATTTATTTGAAGAAGTCATGACTACCCACAACTGTAACAGCAGTACATGATATTAGACCTCTTTAACAGTGTACTGTAGGACAAAGGGTCCAGTCAGCAGTAGTGTTATTGGATACTTTATTCAGGCACTACATGTTTCAGAGCAGTTCCTTTAGCTAGCAGTGGTATTTGATAGCATTAGTGGACAAAAAACTTTGTCGATTTTGGCTTTCTAAACCTATGCACCAGCACCGAATGATTCCTGCAACGTAATTGAATATTTTCCCATGAGACTTTTAACTACAATTGGAAGAATTGGTTTCCTTATATGAGATTATTTTTTTCTTTATATAAAATTATAATATCACAGCTATAAAAACATTAGAATAGCTCTCTGATAACTGTAAGTCTGGACTGATTAAGACTTTTTTTTACCCCTCACCTATTCATTGTAAAAAAGATTTCTGAGAAACCATTATGATATAAACAACTGAAACTATTCCTGTAACTTTCCTGGCAGTGACTTTTTTGTGCTGCAGAGTTCCCCCTCTAGATGGCAGCAGAGAACAAACGCTAAGGCCCCTGCCCTATGAAGCCCTGGATGGTAACCAGGAAGGCGACGTTGGCGGTGATGTACAATGCAAAGAAGCCGAACGGTTCTGCTGGGTTAAATTATCGCCGTCTTCTGATTTCATTTTACATAGGTATGAATAATTATGCTGGACACAGTAAATTTAAATCCGGAATTTCGAAGGAGTGTTACTATCGGAAGCTTTCATGAACTACGACTTAGAATCGCAGAATCATAGAATCAGTCACAAGGATCATCTAGTTCCAAACCCCCTGCCATGGGAAGGGACACCCTAGCCTAGATGAGGCAGATCCTCAATCGGCATCGTAGCACCACCAAACACACTGATTTACCAGCTAAAGATCTCTTTTAAATAACTCCAAAATCCTGCAGTCAGAAGAGTCCACTTCTTTGGACTCTCCTTGGCTTGTGGAAGATAAAGGAAAAGTATCCTTAGCCTTTAGCCACTGTGATCACACCTAGAAGGCCAGACTGCCAAATTAAAAAGCACAGAAAAGAGGAAACATTCTGAAGGACTAAATTCCAGGTCCCTGTGAAGAAGGGAGAAAAAAGACCAAACCCACTATGCTACACCATGCTGCCTTGCCACCACTCTTCAAAGCAGACAAGAGAATGGAACCCTCTCCGTTCCAGACTCCACTGTGTGATTCCTCTCGAGTTCCACTGCTCTAGCACTTCATAGCTGACCTCTAACAAAGACCTTGCTTCAGCTCAAGCAAAGGTTTGCCAGCTAATGACCACAGCCTCATTAAAGCCCAGCTTTACTGGTGACTTCTGCAAATCCTTTCTTAAGAATACAAACACCATTATTTAACAGGTTCTTTTAAATTGTAAAACATTATTTCAAGACTTCTTGAGATCTTCTGTTTTCCTTATAAAATCTTTCTCTTGATTTTCCTTAAATGTAGTGGAAATGAAATCTCCACAAATTCACGAGTTACTGCTTGAATTGTGAACTATTTCCATGAACATTTACCTTTTTAATATTAGTTATGAGTAATCTGTATTAAACTTCAGTTTTTCCAGTTTCTCATTTTCTCACAAAATGCCCTTCCAGGATGTTAGTTTCAAGCTGTGTTATACAAAATGTTCCTGAATTAAATGTAGTAAACCTCACAAAAAGATCTGACATAAGCCAATTTCTTTTCAACTTAGTAGCAAATAGGAAAAGGAATCCTTCTATACTTACATGGCCACTGATTTTGTTAAAGTCAAGAGATTCCTCTCAGCAGCAGGAATATTAGCTAGGGTGTAAAACTACGTCTAGGCACAGAAGGCCTCATGTTGGTAGAACAAGCCACAAAATATATATAAACCTCTGTCATCTTCTGTTGTCTTTAAGTTTGCTTCAATAGGCCCTGATTCTAATCCACTATTACTTGAAAAAATTAAAAATCAGTATTCCATGATCTCTGAAGCCTCCTTCAGCAGGTAACATTCTCTTTTGGAAATGGGGAAGGTGATCAGTGCAATGACTTTACAACCATGCAGATATATGGATGTTACCTAGGAAAAGAAATAGCTGACCACTTTCTCAGCTGCTCAGCTTTGTTCCTTACAACATTGTGTGTCTTCTAGACCTGCAGTTCATCCACAGGCCACCGTGGTCCCTATACTCAAATTTCTAATGTCAACAAGTATCAGTATTTGAAAACAAACCCATTCCCCTTCATTCTGAAGCAAAAGGAACACAGGACTAATTTCTAGCTCATAGAATCAGTCAGGGTTGGAAGCGACCACAGGGATAATCTACTTCCAACCCCCCTGCCATGGGCAGGGACACCCTACACTAGATTGGGCTGGACAGACCTCATCCATCCTGGCCTTAAACACCTCCAGGGATGTGGCCCAAACCACCTCTCCCTGGGCAACCCGTTCCAGGCTCTCACCACTCTCATGGTGAAGAACTTCCTCCTCACATTCAATCTGAGTCTCCCTACCTCCAGCTTTGCTCCATTCAATATTGGAAAATAAAATATTTTTATAATTCCTGCCTCAGTCAATTAGTTCCCAACCAAATCAACCATAAAGCAAAATCTTCCACTGAAGAATAACAATCACCATATGGAATGGTATCAATCAAGCAGGGTCAGAGAATCACAGAGCAGCACTCATTTCTATATGCAGATGGGTAGAAACTGTACAGCAAACAATGAAAAGTGTAGACACCCTGGTTACTACAATATAATGGGGAAACTATAGTCATTCTACCAAAGTTACACATCACAAATCCATTAGAGCTCTCTCAAAGTGTGATCCTGTCAAAAAAACCCATAGTTATATTTCCAGATCACTGGCAGTAAGATTTCATATCCATGGAATTTAAATTATCCCATAATAATAGGGAATGCTCTCTCCTGGATTAATAGCTGTTTAAAGGGAAATAAATAAAGGATGAGAATAAATGTCAAGTTGGAAATCAATATGAAGGAATCTGTCCCATTGAACACGTTATGTTTTTGGAAAAGGGGATGAGAAGACAGAAAGAGGACTCAAAATAACTCAGGATAATCAAAGCTTCATAACGGAGTTGCAACAGATTCCATGTTGTATTTAAAGACTGTTAACATTTAACACTGATAAATGCAAACAGGGAAAAGCTACTTTTGATTATACATACATATTAGGCTGCAAATTACCTATTACTTTTCAGAAAAAAAAGTTACTCTGAGGTCACTGGGGAAAATGCTATGAATTCGTGGAAGAGGAATACAGAACAAAACATGATGTTATTACATAGATCTATAGTCTCTCCTTTCCAAAAAGAGAAACAGAGAAGGGTGAAAAAGATAAACAAAAATATCAATAACCTCAATACAACAAGAGATTTAACTAGACTCCCCAGTGAGGACAAGAAACAACTCAAGGTATATGAAGTTATGAATAGCATGGGGGAGGTGATTAAGCAATAATTACTCATTCCTCACAGCACAAGACAAGACCCAATGAAATTACAAGGCAGCTGCTTTAAAATAAACCAAAGGAAGTACTTTTTCACACAGCATATAATTAAATAGCGGAACTCATGGGATACGGTGGAGGTAAAAAAATATAAGTAAATTCAAAAAGACATGTAACACAGACCCATCAAAGGCCATTAAATAGGATATTCCAGATGAAATTTACTATCTTGGAAAGTCCTGGTGGCTAGAAGCTGGGAGAGTATCCAGAGTGAAAGACAGCTCTGCATTTGCTGCTTCTTGTTCACCTTGCCTAAGCATCTGCAATTGTCACTGTCAGAAGCCTGAATAACCTTTTGGCCTAGGAGGTTATGGTTACACCTTATGGGTGGTCCTGCCAGTGAAGAAGAGGCTAACACATAGTGATGTACAATTTCCTAGTGCAAATTAGTTTATAAATCAAATATGGCAGTGGCATAAAGATACTCAGGATGAGTCCATTCAAGCATGGTAGGGTGTAGGAGAGCTTTCTAGTCTAAGTGCAGGGTAGCATGAATATACCTTTGCTGAGCTAGTTTGGGGCCAGGAGTGTGCTCTCAGCTGAATTTAGCCCTATTGAACGTTCATTGGCTCCATGTAATGCCAGTTCAAGTGTCTCTAACAGCAGGGTTTCACTTTCTAGGGGCAGAGGCTTGCAATTGTGTGAAATGGGAGCAAATTTAATAAAAGATAAACCCCCTGCATTCTAGCCAAAGCTCCCAGAGATCAGAAGGGTTAGGGGCAGCTGGACTTACCTCTTAATGGGAATGCCAATTAGGACAGGGTCCTATTGGTCTGACACCAGATGCACAAAGAGCCCAGTTTTTCTGTAAGTCAGAATGCAGAAAAAACATGTTTGATTTACTCTTCCAACATGCATACAGACTCTTTACAATTGCCACTGATAGGAACTTAACTGCAGAAATCGCTACATGGCTTTAAGAAAATACAATTATAATTACACACGTATACACCCAGGACAAAATACACTCCATAGTGCTGAGGTCACAGCTTACCAAAATGGGTATCCCTTCTTGGGAGGACAAAACCCACTGCTGTGCCCTCAGAGCTTTGCTGTCAAATCTTCATCCACACATTGTGTTCCAAAAGGGGCTATATTTATAACTCAAATTTCTATTGTGTAAGTGTGGGGGAGGGACTGTGGCCATATCAGTACATGGGCTTTTTGGTGGTACAAACATTTCCTAATGGGCCTTTCAGACTTGATGTCTTCTACCAGCAAAAATCAACTTCTGCAAGTAAAACTTGACTGTGGTGGGAACAGTTAACTGCTGTGATAAGCAAGACAAAAGGAATGTCAGGGCCTGTTTTGATCCCATTACCAAACATGGACAGCTGGGCCTTTACCCAGTTGCAGTGTCTGGTTTAGACCTGTATGGTTATCAGTAAGTTATGCTTTCTTCTTTCCAGTATTTGTGCTCCAAACACTTGCCTAATAGGCTGTCCTGCTGGATCCATGCATCTGTATTCTTTTACGACCTTGCTAGTAAAGCTCCCCAAGAAGGAATGAGGTATCAAAGGAGCTGACAGCTGAAGAATCTTTTCAGGATTGCATGAGCCTTCTGTGACTGTAAGCTGCAGGGCTGGTAGTATGTTGCTTATACATTTCAAATCTGCAAGCTAAACAAAGAAAGGAACACCAAAATGCAGGAACAGTAGTTTTCAACAGTAATAAGTTTCCTAATTGCAGTTTTTGTTCCTCCCCTGTTGCTGCTCTCAGCTCCTCCTGTGTCCCCAATGCTTTGACCTGAACACTGTCTTGTCTTTCTTCTTATTCTGTCCAGCCTCTTCTTGCTGATAGGCTTCCCTAATTCTGTCCTCCTAACTATAACTCCATCTGCTTCTTGTCCTTCATAACTGCAGCCAAAGTTGCTCTTCATCTAGCTTCATGTGTTAACCCACTTCAAAACTGCCATCTTCTTCCTTTCTTGTGCTCTTGCTGCTCCTGGCCTTCTCCATCTGTCCTTTTCTGCCTCCAGATGTTTTTCCAGAGCGGTTGCTTCCACCATCACATAAAGCTCAGATGGCTGAGTACTGACTATAGACAGACAGGCAAGCTCTTCTGGGTTCCTGTGTCTTGATCCTTGTGATATCCCACTCTGCTCCTGGAGTGGCAGAAATAGATGGAAATGTGAAGGGCTGAAGAATGTTTATAATCTTCAGAGATGTCATACACTGACCCCCTGAATCTCCACGTTGATTATGTGTGGCTCCCCCCCAGAACTCCAGCAGTTGGTCACTCTTGAGTAGTTCCACAAAGACAATGAAAGGCATTTCCTCAATTCCAGGAAAACAACCATGTCTAAACTTTAAGTCACCATCCCAGAGGTACAGGCTTTGAGAATATCTTTAGTAAGCATGTAATAAATCACTCTTTATTCTGTTCCCAAAAGCAGGTCGATGGTTTTAGCTGAAGCCCAACAAGCAGCCTGCTTGCGGTGGACACAGTCCACAGAAAGTTCCTTCCAGATAGTTTCAGGCTGGCAAATTTTAAACAACTGGAAAGACAGCCTTCTAATGGAAAATGTTAGGAAGTCTTCGGCATGGCTACCCAATCTTTCCAAACTGTCCACTTTCCCTGCTCAAAGTATGTGTGTGCACACATGTATGTATATTTTTACATATATTCAAACTGGCACCACTACACCAGTATTATTAAGAGAATGTTGCTGCTGTGGATTGCCTTCCATATTGAACAATTTTTTTGCCAGGTTTTTCCAGCACAGCACTCGACTGCAACAGTATAAGCAGGACACTTCAAATTCGGCACACTACCATTTTAAGCCATCGCTGTGGTTTCAGATGCCACAAGCGGGAATTGCAGAGCCTGAAACTGCGCCTTCAAAAGCCCTTTGGGGTATTTCAGGTTCCAAGCATGTCCGCAGCACAAGCTGAACAGTGCTCCCTGAGCTCTCCTTGCAACACAATACCACATTGTCTGGGACAAGTGTAAGAATACTCCTTCAGCAGATAAGATGATCTTGGCAGATCTTTTTAATGGCCATATTTCACTTACAAAACAAACACACAAAACGTAAAATGCGAAATATCACTTAAAACTCCCACTCCTTTTCAATTTCTTTCTCCTACCAAGAAGAAGGCACTCTCCCCGAATCACATGCATCTTAGTTTCCAGCAACATGAATCACTGTCTGAATGTTTGGCAATTCTCCATTAAAAGCACCAGTACTTCTAAAAGCAATGACTGAAAAAATAAAAGGAAAAAAACCCCCAAAACCACAAAAAAACCCCACACAAACAAACCCAACTAAAAAACAAACAAACAAACAAAACAAACAAACAAAAAAAACCCCACCCCAAACTCCTTTGTTAAAAAAAATAATAAAACCTTCTCCTAACTGTGCTGGTTGTGAAACTCCACCTCCCTTCTGCGGAGGGCAGCTGTGACTGGGCTCTGTGGCACTCTCCTGGCCCACGGTAAGCTCACGACTACTGCTAGTGGATGTCACGCACCTGTGCCAGGCCTACCACACAGTGGTGGGGTTTAGAAAGGATCTCTGAAGATCTAGTCCAACCCCCTGCTAAGGTAGGCTTACCTAGAGCAGATTACACAGGATCCCGCTCAGTGGCGGGGGTTTGAAAGTCTCAGAGGAGACTGCACAACCGCTCTGAGCAGCCTGGTCCTGTGCGCCAACAGCCTCACAGGAAGGAAGTTTTCCCTCGTAAGTGGCACCTCGTGTGTTCTAGTTTGTACCTCTTGCCCCGTGTGCTATCGCTGGGCGCTGAGAAGAGCCCAGCCTCATCCTCACGGCCTCTACCCCTCGGATATTTATATGCATTTCTAAGATTCTCTCTGTCTCCCCTATCCCAGGCTAAACTGTCCCAAGTGTCAGCCTTTCATTTTGAGAGACGCTCGGATCCCTTCATCACCTTTGCGGCCCTCTGACGGACTCTATCTAGCAGTTCCCTCCGCTTCTTGAACTAGAGACCCCGCAGCTGGACAAAATACTCCGGGGGCGGCCTCAGCAGGGCAGCGCTGAGGGGAGCTTCCCTCACCTGCCGCGCCCACACGCCCAACACAGCTCCCGCCAAGCTGCTGCTGCCTTGCCCTACTCCTAGCACAGGGCGCACACATTCCCCCTTTCACCCCAGTGCCGAGCTTTAATCACAGCTGGGTCCACAACAGCTTTAAGTGCTCCGCCGGCCCCCGCAGCCGAGCGGGGCGGAGCCTGGCGGGGGTACTCTAGGGAGGCGAGGCGCAGGGTGTTTTTCACTTCCCGTAATACACGCCACGCCGCAGGGATGGGGGAGGGTGGCTCCCGCCTTCCTATTCCAATCCGTTATAGGGGACCGGGGGCGACGGGAGGCGGCAGGTGCCGTCGCCGCGACACCATCCCCTCTCGCCGCTGCCTGTCAGCTGTGCCTTNGCCGGGGGCGTGTGGCGGCGATAGTGGAAGGTGGTGGGGATGCAGCATGGGCGAGTCGCCGGGAGCCCTGTACCGCACCACCGGCTCCACCTTGCTACACCCGCTGAGCGGGCTGCTGGGCATCCCGCTGGACCAGGTGAGGCTGTGGACTGGGGCGCGGCGCGGACTCTTGCGTGTGCCTTGGAGCCGGGGTCTCCCGGTGTGGGCGAAGGAGGGCTTCGTCCTTCAGAGACGGAGGCGCCCTTCGTGGTCATGCCGTGCATCTGCCGAAGGTCCTCGGGGGCAGCGCGGAGACGTGGTCCCCCGCGGAAAAGCTTGAGTTAGAAACGTGTTTGGGCGAGGGGAAGGTGGAACGAGGCAGTGTCGGTCCGGGTTGAGTCTTATGGCCTGGCTGGGCTGTCTGTTTTGTTCTGACAGCGACAGCTCTTCGTTTTTCCCGGCAGTGCTTGGCGCGTTTCGTGCTCCCGCAAAAAGTCGTTGCGGCTGCGGGATGCTCTCAGCCGCGGTGCTGAGATAACTGCAGCCAAGTTTGCAACACTTAAACGGTTCGGGCGCTTGCCCGCCTCGGCTGAACTGTTTGGGACCGGGAGGTGTGTGGGAGGGCGGATGCAGTGAGTCCCCTAGAAAATCGTTAGGTGCAGGCGCTGCTGTTGTGGCTCCAGATCGGAGCGAGGAGGCACAGAAGTCTTATTCAGCCTGCCACAAGCGCCTGTGGAGTTGCACAGTGCCTGTGTGAAGATGTGAAACGCAGAGGAATGGGCGAGCAGTTTTGCATGAAATGTTTAACGTGTTGGGCTGTGGTTTGTTTATAGGCTTCTGGTTAAGCTTTCTCTAGCACCCCCCACACCTTTTATTGTCTCTTTAGCCCTGCGTGCACCTGCTGCCTTCCTGCATTCTTTCAGCAAGGAGGAAGTTAGGTCTGGGAGGCTGGTGCTGACCAGAAAAAACTCTTCCACCGAACTGCGAAGTTGAGCTATGCCCCAAGAAACCAGGGCGGCAGAGGCGTGATGGTGAAAGTCAACAGGAGATTGAGATTTATTTACTTTCTTGTGTTTGCAGAGCAGCTGGTGCTATGTGTCATTTTTTACTACTGTTTGGTTTTAAACTTGAGTAAGAAGTATATCATTATATCATTTTATACGTTAAACCCCTATGCTGCCTTCTTCCTTTTTGAACAAAACCTCAGCCTTGGTGCAAAAAAAGAGATCTGTTGCTCGGCACTAAAACAGTCAATCAAGGTCTATAAATTTTTTTATAAGCTAATGCTTTTATTTAAGAGAAGGCACGTGAATAGCAATAGCTTCTTTGTTGAGCTGTTCCATGATTGATGTTCCCATATTCACCAAAGGAGATAGGAATAGCACATGTTTACTGTTCCAGCTTGTTTTCAGCACCATGGTGTGCATGCACTGCTAGGCTGACTGGGTCACCAAACAATGACAACTCCACACGCTGAGGGATTTTTTTTTTTCCCCTAAGCTTTCCAAAACTTGCCCTTCCATTTAGGCAAGGTGATACAAAGTTGATGTTGTCCGTGCACGAAATTCTCCCTGTGTTTCTCTGAGCCTGAGGATGCTTCCTTGCATCTGGAATGTGTTTGTCCTAAGTGCTGTGTTCTTATGGGTGCTGATGGTGGGCACTTGTATGCCTGGTGTTAAGCATCTTGGGCCTACAGTAGTAAGCAGGAGGTACATGCTCAGGGATTGGCAGCATGGCTGGACTGTGCCTGTGTTCCTGCAGGCAGAAGTGCCATTCCTGCAAATGACACCACAATTTCCAGCAGCACAGAGTAGTGGTGGGTCAGGAGTAACCCTTCTTGGTGGGCTTTGTCATGAAACTGTAGCACAGCTGTGCAGAAACCCAAGTTTCTTCACCTGAAGATCCCTTTCCCTCCTCTGTCTAGATGTTTCTTAATTGTCTCTGTGAGATTGTGCTATCAGTCGTTTAAAAAGTCTCCCCCACACCTCATGCCTGACTGCAGTGTGCTGGACCATGACAAGCATCAGGGATTTCTTATGCCCTGAAGTAGGAAACACCCAGATTGCTCTGTGGAAGTGTTGTGCCACCACTCCTCTCAAATGGCATGAGTTTCAACTCTGACTTACGGTGCCAATGCCCTTGGAAACAATATGAACACTTCCAATGGTTTTTAGAGATCTACTGCCAGGTGAGTCAGCTACTCATTGGAATGAGGGAGGGATTTTGTTGAGGGAGGGAAAGAGAAAAGTTCACTTTCTGCTCTGTACAGAACAGAGCTCTCTATACAGAAGAGTGTTTTGATAAATATCCTGTGTGTAGCAAGGACTGGTTTTATGAGTCCCTTACTGCAATGCTAATAGGCTCTCTGTGCCTTCTACTCTGTGGCTAGGCTGCACCAGGAAAGGCAGTTTCTGGTTTGTGTTATTGGTGTCATTGTGCCTGGCCTGTTGGATGGTGACAGCCTAAATCTATCATCTGTCTGTGTATCTATGGGCTCCTCATAGCTGGCCTTGAGCCTTCAAAAGTGCTGAGAAGTGGCTAGAGAGTGAAGGGCTCACAGGTGGAGCGTAGATTCTCTACTCCAGGTCACTGAGGTACACAAAAGCCACTTGCATCTGTCTCTGCATTAGGTGCACAGAGGACTTGTCTGTTCTCTTACAGAGATGTTTTCCTATGAGATCCATTCTGTGAGAGAAATTTTCTCTAGGAGGAGCAGACAAAAAGTCGAGCTAAAAGTCTGAAAAATGAAAGTCACAATTGTTTCCCTTCCATAACAGGGGCAGGAAAGCTGTAGTAATGGTATGTGGGAAATCCCCTAATGTTGTCTAATAAACAGCTGTTGTCTCAAGCTATGGAAAGCAGGGCTGAATAGGAAAATGTCATTTTTTACATTGGTTGTTTTCTTAATGTTAAAATATTACAACTTAGATTTAAAAACAGTGCAGGGTTACAGAGGGTGCAGCTCCTAGCAGTGCTGTCTACCTGGCAGGTTGCTCGAGGCTCATGAGAATGCAATGATGGTCTCTGCTTTAGGTGCTAAAATAATCCTGATGTCTCAGTGTGCATCTGCATATCTCTGTAATGGATGATTTATCTTTGAATTTAGCATTGAGATATTTTAATTTTTAAGAAGCGCTATATTCAGTAACAAGATTAATGAGCTTGAAAGAGGATGAAAAGATTCACTGTTCAATTCATCCCCGTATCCCAGGGAAGCAGACTTTGAAGTTTAGCTGACTTGTGTTCTAAAAATATCTGGCTAGGTCAATGACATACCTCCAGCAGCATCTGGAAAAGTTTCAGGGTGGGGTTTTTTCCCCCCTCAAATATGCTCCAAATCACTGATTCTAGAATATCATCCCTTCAGCATGCTTATACAGCAACTTCTTGCAGAGTTTGTATTTTTTTGCCATATGTGTCCTAAATCAGCAATTTGGGGACGCTGTTCTTTACCACAAATCAGCAGGATGGAAGTTAAACATTTGAACAATGTGACTTCTTTAAACAGTGTGTGTGTGTGTGTGTATACATGCAGTGAAGAAGTAGACTATTTATTAGAAGCAAGTTTAGTGGCATAGTTTTACCATTCCTTCCTAATCTCTAGAAGCTTCAGTTCTGATTGAAAGGGTTAAGACATAAAATTAAGAAGTTTTAATTTCTCAAGGCTATTTTGCAGTACGTTTGATATTCCAGGTTACCAGTTGCCCAAATGCTGCTGTACAACAAACCTGGTCTCACCCTGACCTATGTCAGACAGTAATAAGTTGTTGACTTTCAGGGAAGAATGTTCTGTGTTCAAGGGCTTGCTCTTTCCAAAAGAAGAGGGAAAAAAAAAAAAAAAAAGGAAAAGACATAGGCATCTTCTCATGTTTCTGTCAGAGGGCTTTTAACTTAGATATTTTCATTGATGAGGCCAACTGTGTTTCCCCAAAGGGTTAAAAATGTGCTTTTAAACTTAATTTTGGATGCTTTGGCTGCTGGTTGTACACCATGTTTTTAATTTTAATCTTTCCATTGAAGCTGGTCTGCATATTTATATTTTGGCAGCAGTTTAAATTAAACAGTAACTCTGTGGGGGGACTGTGAGACATGCCTCTGAGTCTTAGAATAGTTGAAGAATTAGGGATGTCTTCCCACCATGCCTTGAGTTTGAATAGCTCTCTGGCCATAGCATGCTAATGAACTGGTTTAAACACAAGAAAGAAGAAAAACGTATGTGTTTTTGGGTTTTTTTTTCCCATATGCAAAAATCAACTCAAATGCTGATCCCAAAATCAGGGACTGTTTTGTTAAATTTCACATTTTCCAGCTCTTTTGCTGCCTGTCTTCAGTTTTACTTCTGTACTTTCTGGTTTAGCCAGTCAACTGATGTATTAGTCTCAGACTTTTCTAATCCAGGGTTTGGGCAGTGAAAAGCCAAATTAAAATTTATCTTTCTCGGAACTCAACAGACTTAGGCTAGAAACTTTTGAGGTTCCTTTAGTGGTTGTTGATAGAGGCATTAGAAGATGCAATGCTGAGAAAAAAAATTATTTGTTACGAAGTGAGATAAATGAAGATGGAAGTGGGATGTTTCCCTTTAAAAAGCTGCTTTAAGGCAACAGCATCAACTGTCCATGTTTGGTATACACTCTGCTACATCTTAATTTCCTAATGCCAGTCATTTCGTGATTGAAAATCCTCTTCCCATTGTGAGTTGCAACAGTACTTGCCAGATTTAATGCCTCCCTGCGTGACATCCTCAAATGCAAAAGATTAGGCTGTGTAACTTTTAGCTATTTGAGAAACAGTAAGTAAAAAGGAAATTTGAAATCAACATTTTAAACCACATGCATAGATAGATACTACGTAGGTTGCCAAAACCAGCTGTAATGCTGATATTTTCTGACTGTTGAGTACCCAGACTTTGTAAAACTGCTGTCCTTTAAGAAAATCCTTGGCTTTCAACTTTTATGCCACTTGATTTAAAGAACAGAGGTGTAATCTGTCAGACCCTGTCTTGGGTCCCCAGTGAAACAGGTGTCTGCTAGCAGAGCAGTTCATAGTGCTTATGGGCTGCATAGGTTTTCTTTGCACTTAGAGCAAATCTGCTCTTGCAAGGCCCAAGATTCTCTATGTTCCTTCCTTTCCAAACAATAAGGCTGTCTCTGAAGATGGATTTTCTTTTCAGGTCAGCTGCTGCTAACAGTTGCAGTAATACACATTTTCCCTCTGCCTTTTCCAAGGTGTTCTCAGTCAGTTTGGCACTGCAATCTTGAACCTCATGCCTGATGTCTTGATATTGTGGGTATAAATATTTCCACATTCTTCATGCCTTGTAAACAAAGTCTGGCCTATTAAGTTTTTCACTTGGCAAGGGACAAAAGTGCAACTGGAATCAGCCGCTTGCAATTTTCCCCCTTTTAAAGCACTTTCCTTCTCATTTGTGTTAAACAAGATCTGGAAAAATAAACGTTGAAGTGCTGCATAAAGTTTCCTGAAGCCTTCTCTGCACATTAATCACACCACTCTGATATGGTGGTGCTCTGCAGCTATTTTGAGACAATATAAAGTAGTGGTAAAGATCCTTGGGCTCCAGCCTAGGGTGTCCAGGCACTGGGCACAGAGCTGGCTCTGTCCTTTCAGGGGAGGCCCTGATGCTTAGGATTTTCTGCAGGCTGGCCAGCCTGGCATTGTATTGAATGTCCTGGCTGCTCCTTGGCTCCTGTTACAGTTCATGAGAATGGGCAGTGCTCAAAGTAGGCTTGCCAGACTGCAAGTGGTGCTGATAATCCCTTGGGCAGGGGAGGCTGCTGGCTGGTCTTGGCATCAGCGCAAAGATGAATCTGACCTTTTGTACTTGTCTAAAGCAGAGTTAAAAGTCTAATGTTAATGGGCCTTTTTTTTTTTTTTTTGAGTGAAAATAGCTTTCTTTATATGATCTAGTGGTTACAGGTAACTTTGAGGGTACTAAACCCCTCATCTTCTGGGTACCTTTGTAATATGGCAAGGATGCTTATGGAGAGCTTCCAAAAACTGAGGTTTGCTCTTCATGCATACATCCTGATACATACATTTCTATAGTCTTTTATTAATACTGAGCCTTTATGCTAACATGATCAGGAGTGTGTTTTGGGAAGGAACCTTTTGACTGTCCCCACTTAGTACACTCTGTTCACAAAGTGTACCCAGAGTGTCTCTGGGAGGCTGCTTTCTGAGAGCATGAAGCTGAAGGGTTGCATATCCTGAGCCTGCAGTGCTTCAGCCTGCAGCACCAGAATTCTGCTCCTCTGAAGTGACACCATCTAGAAAATTAGTCACATGAATGCAGCATCCTTATCCTTGGCTCTTTTGCTCTTCAGACTTGCTTCTGCTGCACCACAGCACTTGCTGAGATAGGCATAGTGGAAATCTCTGACCTTCTTTTGATGATTTTTGCAGAGCACAGCACTGGTCAGGCTTGTTTGGTCACTTCTGACAATATGGAATCCAGTGTGTTCTGCATGGGGCTTGGCTGGGTCAGCCTGTCCTGCTTCTGCTCGTGGGGAGAACAGAACATGGGAAAAATGACCAAGGGGAAACCCTTTGGGTGGTCCTCCCCCAGCGCATGGTAGGATTTGATCATTCTCCTTCTTACAGTCTCGATTGGAAATCTTTTTCACCAGGCCTTTTTTCCTTGGCTTAATGTATTTTAAACAGCTTTTGCAAAATTGCAGATGAGCACCAAAGCAAAAACAGAAGCCCAAGCAGTAGTTCCTGACATAAATGGTTATTTAGAACTTTTTTTAGGGAGAATATTTACAGTATGTCGCATCCTTAATGGAGTTGGGTTGGAAATAATTTTTAACTGTGTTTTGGTCCTTCCCTGTGAGAAGAAAAATTCAGGCTTAGGGGGGGAAAAAAAAAGTCCCAATGTGAGGGGGAAAAAAACGCCAACTTGTAAATATATTCTTGAATCAAGTAAGTTGAAACACTTACAAATTCACAGAGAATTTGTTCTCAGTCATTCCTCTGTTTTAGTACTATACCCAAATGAAAAATAATTTAAAAAAACAATAATTCAGGATAGTAACTGAACAGGTTCACTAGCTTGGAATTACTACTTTTCTTTTTTTTTTTTTTTCTACCAGGAAATGGTAGTAGTCATTACTCTGAGAACTGTTTAGTCAGTGACTCTATAGCATGACTGCTGCTGTGCTGCCTCACACAAAGCAAATACTTACATGATAGAACAAGCCTGCCTTCTTGGTTTTCCTCTTTCTGAATTCTTTGTCCAGGTGGAATTTGAGGACTCTGAACGTTTATCTGATGTTCCTGGGTGATTGAGTGTCTGGATAACGGGAATTCTCCCTGCATGCTCATGGGACACTGCAGTGTAGTGGGTGTGATGCTGTATTGATAGCATGTGAGCTACCTACCCTGATGATTTATGCAAAGGGTGGATAGAACTGACTGTGTGCTCCAGCCTGGTAGATCCCAGACAAAAATCTGGCAATTCTATGGAAAAGCAGCTTTAAACATTTACTGATTATTGTCAGATTACATTCTATGGTCTTCAAGTTCAGTGAGTGTGCCAGTCTGGAGGTGTCTGAGAGGGAAAAAGGTGGTAGGAAAATACTCCTTTAGATCAGTCTTTTTGGATGGTCTGCAGAATGCTAAAAAATGAGTTTCACACCAAGAAAGAAACTTAAGCTGCTGGCTGTCAGGCACAGGGTGAGCATTTGCCTCTTCCACAAGCCCCTGGTCTCGTGACAAAAAGCGGTAATTGGACTTGAGCAATTTCTTCAGTTGTGGTTTCTTCAAGTGCAATTTGGCACTGGTATGCAGATAGGGCAGGAATGGGGAAGGCAACATGACAAGGCAAAAATAACTAATCATTTGAGGACCCCCCCAGCCTCAACATTTCTCAAAGAACTTCATGCTTGCTTTCATGTTCATCTCTTTTTGTTTAAAGGACTTGCTTCTTTAAAGGGCTTCTGAGTAGGAAAGTTTTAATTATTAACTCTTGCACCTAGTTTAAATGACACTGTAAACTGGTGAAAGTAGGGATTTTTCTTGTTATCAGTGCAAGGCGGTGTCAAAGAGTAGTACAGTGTTGACTTTGCTTATCTCGTGTGAGCACACACAGGGGGCAGGTTCAAATCACTGACTCCTGTGGTTCACATTAAGTGAATTCTAGCTGATGGATCAATGATTTATCTATTTTTAGGGCTACTTTGTTCGCTCACAAGTGGGATTTGAGTTGTGTTGCATTTATACTTCTGCAGTGACATTGTTCAGGATGCTTTGCTGTTTTGAAGGTGTAGAGAAATGGTTTGGAGACTGACTGGGAAGTTAAAGGACTTGCTGAATGAAATGCAGGTTTTGCTAGATGGCAGCATTCATTACCCATCCACACTGGGTTGTAGGCACGGTTAGCACCCACAGCTGTTTATGCCTGTTTGTGTTGATGCTAACTCTCTTGAGACAAAAAACCTGTGGTCTGCAGTTGCCACAGCAACAATAACACTGCACTCAGGTTTTGCCTATTTTATGCAAGTATGTTGAAAGTGCAGGCATATTGCTGTGGTACATTGTGAAATATGATAGACTCTGGGGAGAGGAAACGTTTGTTTACTTTATTCAGAGAATGTAACTTCAATTTTGTGTTACTTTTATTGCTGCTTGCCTGCCAGGGTGCTGGTTCCCAGTTGCAAATGTAATGTTGCACAGAGGAAAACGATTTCAGAAGTTTAGAAGAAGAAAGTTATAGAGGTGTTCTGTGGATGCTAACCAGTAAATAAAATGAGGAACAAAGAATGGCCCAGGGAAGAGGGAACCAGGTGACATAATTATGTTTGTCTCGTTGTAGTTCATAGAATGGTTTAGTTTAGAAGGGACCTCAAAGATCATCCAGTTCCAACCCCCTGCCATAGGCAGGGAAGCCTCCCACTAGATCAGGTTGCTCAAGGCCTCATCCAGCTTGGCCTTGAACATGTCCAGGGAGCAGCCACAACCTCCCTGGGCAACCTGTGCCAGTGTATCACCACCCTCACTGGAAAGAACTTCCTCCTAACATCTAGTTTAAATCTGCCCTCTTCCAGTTTAGACCCATTGCCTCTCATTACAAGACCTTGTGAATAGTCCCTCCCTAGCCCTCCTGTAAGCCTCCTTCAGGTGCTGGAAGGCTACTACAAGGTCTCCTCAAAGCCTTCTCTTCAGGCTGCAAAGCCCCAACTGTCTCAGCCTGTCCTCATAGCAGAGCTGCTGCAGCCCTCTGAGCATCTTTGTGGCCCTCCTCTGGACTCTCTCCAACAGTTCCATGTCCTTCTTGTGTTGGGCACTCCAGAACTGCACACAGTACTCTAGGGGGAGTCTGACAAGAGCAGAGTAAAGGGGGAGTTGCTCTTGTCATGTAGCTGTTCTTTGCCACAAGGGCAGAATGAAAATATCAAAAAGGTAAAAGAAAAAAAAAATACAGGGTGGACTTATTTACTTAAATATGTGAAAGCAAAGTGAAGGAACTGAGCTGTTTGCTTTAGAAGTGTGACTGTTCAAGGGATCACTGTGAAAATCTACTGAGCAGCATAATTGAGATGGACCGAGGACGATTTCTCTTCTGTCTCCCAGTGTTTCTCCACAGCAAGAGGAAAAATATTATATTGGAAGTTGCAGATTCAATTGTGATTAAAACAAAGGTCTTCTTCATGCAGTCCAGAACTGGACTGTGAAACCCATTTCAGCAGGAGGCTGCTAAGGCCAGGAATTTGGTCAGTGCTCCTGTGAAAAAACATGGGTATCTAGAGTAAGATCCCAGGATGTGGGGGATTGGAAGAGACCCAAGGAGATCATCGAGTCCAACCCTGCTGCCAGAACAGGACCATACAATCTAGCACAGATCACAGAGGAACACATCCAGACAGGCCTTGAAAGTCTCCAGAGAAGGAGACTCCACATTTCTGGGAAGCCTGTGCCAGTGCTCTGTGACCCATACAGTAAATAAGTTCTCCCTTGTGTTGAGGCAGAACCTCTTCTGCTGCAGCTTACATCCATTGCTTCTTGTCCTATCACAGGGAGCAAGTGAGAAGAGCCTGTCCCTCCGCTACTGACCAGCCCTCAGATATTTATAAACAAAGACACCCTACAGCTTAACAGGGAAAACTTTTGAAAGTACACATTCTTTTGCTGGTCCCTTTCAGGGCCAGTCCTCTCTGCAGGCGCTGGTTTCTGGCGGCTCTGCCTCTGATGTTGGTGATGCTTTTGGGATCCTGGGTCACTGATGGCAGACCCAAGTGTGGCTGCTCCCATTATGGGTGCGTTGGGTCAGCTATTGTTGAATCATCATCTTCTCCCAGGCAGTGACTTGACCCTGGACTTACTGCTTGAGTTTCATTATGTGGTGATACAGCAGGAAGCAGATGGTGGCTGTAAAGAAGATCAGCCAACACCCTAGAGAGGTCCCTTCTCTTAACATCCTGCTTTGAAGGAGCCCAAGCTACACCTGTCGTTCCTTTAGTTTATGTAGGAAGTAACTGGCCTCATACACTTTGGGATTCATCTCCCTCTTGGTTATTGGCCTGCTTATCCTGTTTTTTAACTGTTGGATGGTTTCTTTTCTTTTTTTTTTTGTCCAAGTGCTGAGTATTTCCTCTCTGTTCAGTTCATGCTGCATCTCTCTCAATGCTGTCTTTGGGGGTTTTGTGATCTGCACCTTCTTTCTGAAGAGACTACACCGGCAGGTGTCTGGTGTAGTCTCCCATCACCCTTTGACAGGGCTCTGACATCCTGATCAGTACTCTTATCTAACTGTTTGTCAGCCTTACATTTCATGTGTGCCATTACCTCAGTTGCCAGACTATTTTAGTCAGGCTTCCTGGGGTTTTTGACCTTTTTTTGTTTCACCTTGTTACTTCAATGTTTGAGCGTAGTCACTAGTAAAGGCAAAGTACCAAACCAGCTTAGAAGACCTCTAAATGGCAGGTGTGCCTCTATTTCCTCTGTTTAGGATTGGGTCATTGCAATTGCTTGAACTGTCTCTGCCTGTGAGACAATGAGGCAGTGGCCTCATTTATTTGCTATCAGGTACAACTGCTGGCTTGTGCCCTTGAGAGACTTTGAGCAGTCAGTAGAGACCCAGGTCTCTGGTAATCCTGTTCCAACTTAGCTAAAACGCTACCATGCTCTGTGCTTCAGTGCTACCCTAACAGTGGGGAGAAGTCCATGTGCATTTTGAGACACCTGAAGTTTGCTAAAAATCAAATCCGCAATGCTGCTTCTGAGCTAGCCAGATGCTAGTGGTGTAAAACCTCATGACAGAAGGAGGGATGGAAAAAATTTTGCAAGGCAGCTGTGCAGATCACGCAATGTCCTAATTCTTCTGAAGCATGGCTTTTTTTTTTTTTTTTTTTTTT
>VWZI01010423.1:1688069-1775386 GCA_013396835.1 Psilopogon haemacephalus
CAATTATTTATGGGACTTTAAAGGATTGTTGAATTTCTTTTCCTTGGCTGTGTTCGAGTTCATAGGGTGCTTTGAGTTTCTGGGAATTTCGTTGCTGTACTTTGTTTCATGGACAATAAACTGCTTATTACTGCATAGTAGGAGCATCACTGGAATAATTCTAAAATGTAAGAGCATCCTTGCTCTTAGAGGGGGGGGAATAAAGGAGACTTACTCCTGTTTCTAATGATTGCTGTTCTTTGTAAAGGACAGCAAGTGAAGTTTCTGCTATTGCTGCCTCACATGCATGGCAAGAATATGCCTGGGGAAAAATATAATACCATAGTTAAGTAATACAAATGTGGGTGGATTTTTTTTTTTTTTCCTGTCCTGATGTGACAGTTATCTTTGGAAAATATCAGTGTTAGAACCCAAAGTTCTGCTGTAAAGCATGCAAGTGAATGTATGGAGCTCTAGTAGGGGATACATAAAGAAGGCAGCATGCTTTTAGTGAAGCAAGGAAATAATTTTTTTTTTCCCCCTCATATATAGTACAGTGCAAATGCAATTAATTTATAGCAAAACCCAAGTATCTTTCTTTACTGTTTACTTTGTTTCTTTACGCTCGTTCACCAGCTGACACTTGAGCATGCTGTGTGTTTTTCTGTTAGTTTTTGTTTGATTTGGTTGCTAAGGTTGAAAATCAGGAAATCATGGTGCTGGGTTGTTGGTTGTTGGGTTTTTTTGGGTTTTTTTTCTGTTTTTTCTGTTTTTTACCCCCATTCCGTGGGGTAACCCATGGAATTAGTTCAGAGCATGACTTTTTGGAAAGACAGTAACGATTTCCAGATATTGTGATTTAGTGATGGTTGAGGTGTTTGACTTCTGCCAAGTTCAGAGTGCTTACCATCTCCAAGTTGTTTTCAGCAGTATTTGAGGCTGAGTGCCTAAAATTAGATATACTCCAAAGTTCAGCTTTCAGAGGTGTTTGCTGTAGATGTAAGGTGTTTGTAGCAGAGGCATAACTGAACAGCTGGGGCTGTCCTCTTGTCTTATTTCATGGTTCAATATCCAAAATAAATGAGCAGGAACTGAGCATGCTGCAAATTCTGAGCAGAAATAAGAAAGGAAAAATCAGCCGCAACAGGATATTGTCACTGTGCATGTTTTATTGGTGGGTTCTCTTCCTGCCACAGTTCTGAAGGGATTAAAAATAAAGTCTGCAGCCCACATGAATGACAGTTAGACAAACATCTCCTACATTAAACAGCACAGAGCAATAATTTTACTTTAAAACTTGGAACAATAGGGAAAAGCAGTACTTTATGACTGTGAAATCTCATATGTGTCAAAGTGAGTACTGAAGTTGGCAGTTACAGAGGCTTGCGAGTTCTGCAGTCGCTGTTAGACAGCAAAGGAACAAAACAAACATAATTGTGCTTGAATTGGAAAAAAAAAAAATCAAAACCAAACTAACCTGTGTACAACTTTTGGGAAATAGCTTTTTTCCCTTTATTTTTTAGCCTATCTAGAAAATGTGCTTGCCAGCAGAATCAAGGTCCGTGGTGGAAATGGGAGACGTTGTAAGCATCTGCAGGATATAAAGTTTTCATTGTTTATGAAAACAGTGTGAGTTAGTAACCATTATGCTTGCAAAGGTAATTGCCAAAATAAAAGCTGAAAATGTGATTTTTTTTTTTTTTCTTCCAGTCAAGTGTCTCTGGCTGATGTTAACTTCTAAAGAGTTGGTTCTGTGTATATTCCCTCCCCTTGTGTCATGCTTCTTTTTTGTCTCTTGTGAAAAAACTCAGTGGTACCATTTTACAATGCTTTTAAATACTAGACCAAGAAGTGGAGCACCAGGAACTGCAGGTCCTTTTTTAAAAAAATTGATTTCTTACAACTGAATGGAAATCCAGTATCAGTCTAGACACTTCTTTTTGCCTCTGTTAGAGTTAATATGACTAGAATGGCCACTGTTCATCTTTGGGAGTCTTCAGTGTACACTTTTGCATCTAATTTTACTCATCTAGATTACTCTTACATAGAAGTACCTGGTTTAGATTTGAGTTGTAGGGTTAGATGACAAAATCTAGAATTACCCTTTTTTTTCCTCATTGATAACAAAAGAAATTGAGATTTAACAACTTCAGTGTTAGGACAGCTAAATTCTGCTCCTTTTTCTGGACAAAGTCATAGAATGGTTTAGGTTGGAAGAGACCTCAAAGATCATCCAGTTCCAACCCTCTGCCATAGGCAGGGACACCTCCCACTAGATCAGGTCGCTCAAGACCTCATCCAGCCTGGCCTTGAACACATCCAGGGAGGGAGCAGCCACAACCTCCCTGGGCAACCTGTGCCAGTGTCTCACCACCCTCACTGTGAAGAACTTTCTCCTAACATCCCATTTAAATTTCCCCTCTGCCAGTTTGAACCCATTATCCCTCATCCTGTCATTACAAGACTTTGTGAATAGTCCCTCCCCAGCCTTCCTGTAGGCCCCCTTCACATACTGGAAGGGTACTATAAGGTCTCCAGGCTGAAAAGCCCCAACTCTTTCAGCCTGTCCTCATAGCAGAGGTGCTCCAGCCATAGTTTTTCAAGCTTGTCCTCATGTGCTGGTTTTTACAGTGCCTTTGTGTTACATTGCTGTGAGCATGACGTTTAAATACAAGATGGTCCAGATTTTCAGTGTTTAAGGACCCAATAAATTCTTACATAATACCATTATGATGTCTGAAAGATGTAGTCTTTTATCAGGCCACTTAATTCTGAGGATAATGTGCCTGAATTTAACACAGTACTGACAGTTTCTACAGTGGAGAAAAAAAGCCCAGCATCATTTTGGTTTAGAATAACTTGTCAAGTTGGCACTTTTTTTTCCCCTTACTGATGTTTGCTTATTTCTGTTGTGTGCAGTTACTGGGATATCTCTGGGATAAAGTGAACAAAACTGCTCTGTTTGTATTGGTGTGTATTTTTAAAGACCACTGACACATTTTTCTATAGGAAATGAGCTGAAAATAGAGTTGCACAGACATCGCAAGAGCAACAGTTGGGCCAGTTATTTTAGATGTGTCACTTCCCATTCTAGTAAAGGATTGCACTTTTAAGCCCACTGTTTTATTTTTTTAATTGGCCTGAAAGCTAGCTATGTTTGTGAGTTGAGACTTTAGGAACACTGCTGTAAGGATCCTGCCATTTCTGCATTCATGCAGCTGCAATTGGTATTTGAGGAATACAAATCACATGTAAGCTACAGAGGGATGTGCCAGCAGAGTGGTCAGGTGTACTCACTTGCATTTTGAGTACATCAGCTGTGTACTTAGGTCAGTTACATAGACAAAGTGAAAAGGTGCCTGCTCTACTGTGTTTTAAGTCATTGAAAACCAAACCTTTAAATCTGAGGGGAAAAGGGCGTATCTGTGATGCTACTCTTGGCACTGCTACTTTGAAATTAGTTACTGAAGAATAACCTAAGTAGACTCTGGGCTGAAATCTCCACAGCAGTTTGTGGTGAAGCTGCTAAACTTAAGTGGGACTGTGCCCAATGAATCCTTCCTCAATCCTTCTTCTGTTTTATTGCTGATCCACTGTCCACAATGGATGGGGTGATGGTGTCAGAGCAGAGGGTAGTCAGTGCTCTTAGGAGGCTGTGTGGAAAAAAATAGGGTTTGGGAGCATTCATCATGGAAATGACAAGTTTGGAATAGTATCCAGGAATTTGTTTCTGAGAATAATAATGGGTAACTAGTGTATTTATGTAATTATATATATTCAGGATACAAGCTTCACTTAGTTGCCTGAGCCCTACAAGAAAATGGGGTAGCAGTTGTGAGGTGTCCCTGTCATGGAAAGTTCCCAGAGCTCTGGGAAAATTAAGAGGAGGCTTTGCATGACTCTGGTTTGTTATATTTTACTCTCTGGGAGTTGGTTTCCTTGTTTCTGTTCATCTTCACTTTAGCATCTGTTTCTAACTTTACATATGTTTAGATAAGGTGTTCTGAGTAGACCTTGAGAGAAGAGCTGGATTGATGGAGTGAAGTGATGCTAAGGTCAGTCTGTTCCTTCTGCCTGAAAATTAATCTATGCGTAAGCGAGGAGGGGACAGCACAAGATGTCATCTTTCCTAGAAGAAATAGAAGGTCCTAGTGACTTCCTCTGGAGGCCTAGGGAAAAGTGAGGCAGCTAGTCCTGCCATCAGGAGTTTTTTGCTGTCACAATTCCTGTTTGGATAATGATGTTTCCCCCTTTTTTTTCCTTACGTGCTACACTCAGACCTGCTGGCTGTAGTTCTGCTTCTAGACAAGTGTTCTGTGTTATTCCATGCAATACTATACCTGCACAGAGCTATGTTAAATTATTCTTTTTGAAGTACTCTATTTGGGTACTGTATTTAGCGTGCTACCTCACTGCTGCTGAGTAATCAGAAGAAATGAGGCAGCTCTCAGCCTGAAGGCATTCTGTTTTGTTAAAAAACTCACCCGGGTGGCTAAAGCTTCCAGCTTCTTCAGATTCACTGCTGCTTCTGTTACAGGTAGTGCTGGCTATTTCAGATGCAGGGGAATTTCACCGTGCCATATTTTGGCATCGCTCTCTGGGAGAACAGTAATTACCAAGTTACAGGCAGTGACAGAACATCACTCCACATAAATGATCACTACTGAAACATCTGTTCAGCATGCAGTCATTACAGTTTAATGTAGGAGCTGCTGACAGCAAGCTCAAGCTGTGTTTGGATCAGGTCCACACCTTAAATTTATCAGCCATCAAAGGTAAATGTAGAGGGGCGTGTTTTAGCATTATGATGCAGATTTGACTTCTCAAGCTTACTTTTGGCTTCAGTGCTTTTCTTTTAAAGTTTCTCCTGACTAAGGGTTTAATCTGTTCCGTAGCAATGTTTGTGTGTCCTGCTGGTGATTATTCTGCTAGTGGCTTCACAGAGGCAATCCAGAAAGAACATCTGTTTCAAGTTTATATGGAAGGATCTTTGACCCTCTAAGTAAGGAAACAGCAGAATTTACCCGGGAAAAGAGCACAACAGACCCAAATACTGTCACTTTGGTATACTCTGCCAACTTCATATTCTGTACACAACAGAGCCAAAAAAGCCATGGCCCCTAGAACTGAGTGCTGCTTCTGAAGAGAACAATAATCTTAAATTAGTCATGCTTAGAATGCTTATCTCTCTCTCTCTCTCTCTCCCATGAGAGAAATTCTATTTTCAAACCTTCTGCCCCCTCAAAACCTTCCACAGGACTCCTACAACACACAGAGAGAGAAACGAGTTGTTTCAATATAATATTAGAGATGTGACTTTCAGCTGTTGTATCAGTATTGCCCCAATATAAGCAAATTTGTCTCCTCTCTGGTCTGTGCTGTTTGCAATTCACAGTGCCTGGTTGTAGCCAGAAGATGCAGCATCTTGCAAGTGACAGTCAATTCCGTTTTCCCCACAAATGCCCCTTTGTGCTCTCAGTGCGCTGAGTTCTGTGCAAAGCAATACCACTGGGCAATCAGGATCTGCACAGATGATGTTACAGGAATAGTTTTGCTTTGTGGAAGCCTAAGTCAGATTTCTAGCAGTGGGGAACTTGATGTGGTTTCTGTGATATTGCCCTCATTTTAAGGGCGTTTGTCACCTTCCTGCTTAGAGTTAAGTGGTTTCCGTAGAGAGCATTTGTCCTTACAGTTCATGAAAATAGTCTGGAAGATCAAAATATTTTGAAAAATTTCAGAAAGTATCAGATGTCTTTGAGATTGTCTCATTAAAGAATATTCTGTCTCTCATTCTTAACACACCCATTTTAAATATCACAATTTGGATGTTACGAAATGCTATCATAACTGCAGGTTTATTTTTCAACATCACACTAGAAAAGCCTTCAGTGAAGCGAACTTGAACAGGTGTGTCTACCAGGTGTTTTTGGTTATATGTGCAAAATACAGAGAAAACAAGTTATTGCACTTGTGTAGTTTTTTGTAAGAAAGATGGGGCTGGTCTCTGGCTAAGCGAAATGCTCTATTGTGGCATCCCCTTCCCAGAATACTATCAAAGCACTGTTACACTCCACAGACAGCAGTGTGACTTGAGGAGGAGTTGCTGTTGCTGCCAGTAGTTTTTGCTTATATGCTTCTTTATGCTTTTCCAAGTACTGAAAGCTGCTATTTGGTGATCTGTGGTGATTGTCATGGGCTGAATTGAATCTGCTGTTATTCACACTATGCTGCAATCGTGCCAGCATCAAAAATGAAAGTGCTAACTGGAGCAAAGTATTATGGGGCTTGAAGTTCAGGTTGCAACATGAGAGGCTTCCCATACCAGTTGCTGCTTTTGAGTTCCAGCTGTTGGGTGTTGACTCCTTTCTGCAGGCTGTTCCTGGTTTTCCCTTTCTCCAAAAATTCAGATACCTTCTTTCTGCGTTGCAAGGTTGTCTTCAGCTGGCTGTGAGTCGGATACAAGTCTTCTAGGTGTTGGTGCAGGATACTGTGATGAGGCTGCCTGACTGTCTTACAATCTACAGAATTAAAGGAAGACAATATCTTGTTTTGGCAACGTGCTGTGCTCTGATCCCTAATTTTATGGTGTTTTACTTGCTAGAGCATGGAAGAAAATGACAGCAAGGAGCAAAGGTGCTTTTTTTCAGTTAGCAGACTTGAGACCAGATATGAAAAAGAATGATGACAGCACTGAATAACTGTGATTAGCCAAAAATATGGATTAAATGACTTGTAATGGTGGATCAGAATGAGAAGGGCTAATTCTTGTTTAGTTTCTATTCCCAGTTATTCTTGTGTGGATATCATTCATCAGCATTCGTAAGTCTTCAGTTTACTGTTTGTAGAATGTTTTGAGCAACAGTTTACTGTTTACAGAATGTTTTGAGCAACAGTGGAAATAACCAAAGAGGGATAATATGAACCCTTTCATCTTTGGGATGTGGAGGGGAGGAAGTTGTTACTGTTACTTCACTTCTAATATACTGCAACATTTCTTAAAATCTTAAGAGGTCAGTTGACTTTGGAGCCTTAAATATGTAGACTGAAGAATAACACTCATGTTAAATGGAATGCAGTAAAGTCACTGTCAGATGAACTGGCAGTCTGCACATAAATGCTGCATGTCTTTAAAGTGTTGCATATAAATAACTAAAGAGAGATGGTAGTTACATGAAAAGACATCATGCCCCTCTGTTGCTCTGTGGAGAACAGACTGCATCTGGTCTGATTTCAACATTAGTGCTCAGCTTTCATTACAAAGTTCAGCCTGCCAGACAGAAAAAAAAAAAATTCCCTAGCTCTTGGAAAGAAGATCAAGTTTTACTGGTGTCTTGCCATTCGTCTTGCATTCCCCAAGCCCGAGAAGTAAACAACTTCCCTGCCTCAGATTACAGTTAAGAAAAGTTTTGGCTTAGTGTATGCACACTTTCAGTGTTGGCCCAGGGTGCTGATTTGAGGCTAATTGGAATGTTTTAATGAGAGAAATTAGATCGTTGGTTGTAAAAATAAAGTAATTATGAAGTCTGTATCATTCATTGGTTTGCCGAGAGGGATAAAAAGCCAAAATATCAACAGTTTGTCCCACTCCGGTTTGTGATGCTGTTCCCATTCGCTTCCTCCCTCATTCCACTCTTAATATCTCTCACTAACCTTGGCTAGCACAGAAAACAACTTAAGCTTTGCTGGTTGTTTCGTTTGGCTGTCTGGGAAAGTAGAGGGGGTAGCTTTGAGCCCTTTCTGGGAAGTTTCCTTTGTCCGTGAGGGAGTTTGGATTTCTGTATTATTTTTAATTTGTCTATAATTGTAAATACTTGTAAGTATGTTGTGTAGGTATGCTTGTAGGTATGCTTGTAGGTTTTGCTGTGCTGTAAATATAGCTTCATCTTACTTCCAAGCCGTCTGAGCTTGTCTGGTAAGTTTCAATAGTGTGTGTGTAAGTTCCTAACTCAGGTCACTCAGGTAAACTCAGATGGGATTGATCTACAGAAGTATTCTGGAATTGCTTAGCACCCCTGAAAGTCAGTCTTGTAGTAAACTATGTGGTAGAATGTCCAGCAGGCCTCACACAATGAAGTTTGATCTTGGCCCAAAGCCCAGAGAAATCAGAGGTCATCTTGGTGCATTGAGATTCTAAGTGTAGCTTATAGGTGGACAGAGACACAAAGTTTTCTTCAGTACTGTTACCAGCTACTTTTGTCTAGCAGGTACCAAATGCCTCATGGATGCCAGGAAGGTTTTATTAGCAATTGTATTTACTTGTTGTAATGTAATATGTGCTACTGGAAGTGTACACAACCTGAAAACCTTAACAGTAACGAAGGAAAACCAGGTGCAGCATACTGTGTCAGAAAGACATGGAGATGGGGGAAAGGAACCTGAGAAACTACTCAAGAGCTGTGGTGGCTGCAGTTCAGAAGAGAGGGCAAAGGCGTGAATGTGCTCAGCCTGTGAACAAGAGTTTTCTCTTTCTGCATTTCAAACTGCTTTTTTGGGTTTTGTATCTGGGAGTGAATCTGAAGCAATGCCCTGCATGCAGCCTTCTCGCTTCCTTTGTTCTGTTGTAGTAGGTCACGTAAAGTTGCAATGACACCTGGAAATCCCCGTAAGTGTTTGCATCCTTGACACCATCACTGTCATTGATAAATCCTGAAAAGGAAGGTTAGCTGTTAGATTAAAAAAAAAAAAAATTGAAAGTCTTATCTGTAACCTTTAATGATTAAATACTCCTCTTTAAGATACTTTTTACCTCAGTTCAGTACAAAAAGGGTAAATGAAAACTGATATTCAGAGATTATTGCTTGCTAAGTACATTGCATTGGTGATGAGGTCTTGAGCGACCTGATCTAGTGGGAGGTGTCCCTGCCTGTGGTGGGGGGTTGGAACTGGATGATTTTTGAGGTCTCTTCCAACCGAAACCATTCTATGATGTTTGGCTGCCAAACAGTAGACAGGCAACAGTGTATGTGTGTAGGGCTGCTGTGTTGTCATATACTGTATGTGATGGCTTTTAAACACATCCAGGGATGGTGATTTGGCCACCTCCCTGGGCAAGCGTGTTCCAGTGAAAAAAAATTTTCCTAATATCCAGTCTAAACCTCCCCTGGTGCAGCTTGAGTCCATCCCTCTTGTTCTGTCATTGGTTACTTGTGAGAAGAGAGCAGTGCCTACCTCTCTACAACCTCTTTTCAGGTAGTTGCAGAGAGCAATAAGGTCTCCCATCAGCCTCTTTTTTTTTTTTGACTAAACAGCCCCACTTTCCTCAGCTGATACCTTCTGTTACAAATGCTGACTGCTTATGTGAACAAGGAATAAATTGATATTGTCTCAACTCCAGAGAGCTTAAATTCAGTATATCTAAGTATTTTAATTACTGCACTGTATGCCTGCCCACATCACTGAAATAAAGTTGCTGAAGCAATGTAGCCCATAAAAAACATTTGCTTGAACAGCACCATGTTGGATGTAGTCCGCCAGAATAAAAGCAGTTTGGGGCTGTAGTGTCTTGTTAAACACATTGTAAATGTTTTTGACAGGAAGCTTGGCTGAATTTACACACCTCTGGACAGCCAGCATATCAGAGCTTCTCCAAGTGAGGTATATCATCCTGTCCTGAACTGATAGCTTTGGATAATCCTCTAATCCAAGTGGCTGCTTAAAAGTTGCAGCCTATTTAGTTTTGCTCAGTCTAGGATGACTTGCTGCTGTAGAGTTCAAGGTGATTTTATTTTATTTTATTTCTATTTTAATCTTAAAAAAAGAAGACAACTACAGCTGAATAAAGGAATTTAACTCCAGCTGGCTAGGGTGC
Organism: Psilopogon haemacephalus; assembly: GCA_013396835.1. Classification (NCBI taxonomy): domain Eukaryota; kingdom Metazoa; phylum Chordata; class Aves; order Piciformes; family Megalaimidae; genus Psilopogon; species Psilopogon haemacephalus. Next base: position 1,697,857 of record VWZI01010423.1, read on the forward strand.
TGGTTGGACTTAACTAATACTATGTTGTTCTGTTAGAGACAGCTTCTGAGCTCTGTTGTTCCTCTGACTTCTGGGATTCTTGCTGAGGCTGTCCAGGAGAAGGTGACTTGAAGGCAGCTTGGGGTCAGTTTTGCTCCAAAGACACTGAAGGATTTGCTTGTCCTTGTGTCTGATAGGAGTAGCCTGTAGTTGTGGACTGCTTGCCTCTGCGTTCTAATGTCCAGTCTAAATCTATCCTACTCATAGCCTACTAAATCCATTCCCTCTTGTCTTATCATAACAACCCTTTGTGAAAGGTCTCTTTCTGGCTTTCTGGTGGGCCCCTTTCAGGCACTGGAAGGCTACTATAAGGTATCCCATGAGCCTTCTTTTTCTCCAGGCTGAACAGCCCCAACTCTCATAACCTGTCTTGTGCTCCCACTGCCATCTCTACCTCCTTAAAATGGGGCCAGACCACTTCTCATTCTCTCTAGAGACATGCAGTAGCCAAAGAGCAATTGAGAAATGTTTTCCTGTAGCTCTTTGCATGACAGTAAAGGAAAAGTTTCTTTATAGTCTTGAGTGCAAGAAATTGGTAAATTGAAAGGCTGCTTGGAGGATGCTCTGCAGTGGAACATTTCAGCTAAGCGGGCTCTCCAGTTAGTACTTGTGAAACAGTGTCAGATCAGGACTTGATTTTTGCCCTTGTTTTGGTATTTGTGGACGAAATCAGGCACCGGAGCTGGCAATGGTGCAGAGCCCTGCCCCGGGGAGAGTTAAGAACTGCCTGCAGCCCTGCTTGAGTAGTTGGAGTCTACTCTGCCTCTTGTCTGATTTTCTGGGTGTCTTCTGTCACTGGCCAAGGAAAGTGGCCAATGGGCTCACAAGTGAGACTTTGGCAAAATAAGAGATTAATTGCTCATGCTTTGCCCTCCCCTGCACCCCTTTTTTCTGGCTCCGTTCTTTTATTGTTCTGAGAACACACGGACTCCTTCCCTCCTTCATCCAAGCATCACAACCATTTTTTGTTTGTCTTTTACAGATCAATTTTGTAGCCTGTCAACTGTTCGCCCTTTTGGCTGCGTTTTGGTTTCGTATTTACTTGGGTCCTACTCATGCCAGCTCTGCTGTTCGCCACGCATTTGCCACTCTCTTTGGAATATACTTTGCTGTCTTCTGCTTTGGATGGTGAGTATTTAGTCACCATGTAGACAAGGCTTAGGGAAAGATATTTTTAAACTTCATATCAGCTTTTCTGGATTGTGTAGTTTTGTTCCTAGGGCCCTTTCTATGTTATCCTACAAAAACACCCCAAATTCCTAACTGGTATAACTATCCCGAGCCCTCAGAGTAAAATGAGCCATGAAAGTGTTTGTAAGTGAAGTGTTTAACCTGTGATGTTTGTTCTAGAAGTTAAAGCAACATCAGTCTGCTGTGAAGATACCTCATGTGCTTTGAATGTGCACTTTGAGCCAGTCTGCTCTTTCTCTTAATGAAATATCTTGTCAGTAGGTATTCATTGATATGACATTTACATGGAAAAATATTTCCTTGCTCTGAACTGCCAGCTCTGCCAGGTCATGGTCATGTAGTAATTATCTAAATACTCCCTTTGTTGTTTTCAAGGTATTCCATTCACCTTTTTGTCCTGGTGATGATGAACTATGGCATTATGAATATGGCGAGTATTCCCAACATTCACAGGTGAGCTGACGTGGCTGCAAGTCTGGAGCTGCTCCTCTGACAACATGAGGGTTTTCTAGAACTATTTTATTATACTTCTCCTGCTTTTCTTTCTCAGTGATTTGCAGCAGCCTTGTTCATTCAGTTTACAGAAGCAGCTGCAGTCTCAATTTGTGGTTTTTCATAGAACCATTAGGGTTGGAAAAGACTTCCAAGTCCAATTGCTGATCTGACGTTGCCAAGTCCACCGCTAGATCATTCTCTTAAGTGCCACATCTACATGGCTTTCAAATACCTCTGGAGATGATGATTCAGCCACTTCCCTGAGCAGACTATTTCAGCACTTAACCCACTCTTCCAGTGAAGAAAGTTTTCCTAGCATCTAAACCTCACCTGGCACAGGTTGAGACCATTTCCTCTCATCCTGTCCCTTGCCAGCTAGGAGAAGAGACTTGACCCCTACCTTGATACAAATGCCTTTTAGGTTGTTGTAGAGAGCAGTAAGGTCTCCCTTTAGCCTTCTGCACACTAAACCACTCCAGTATTGCATTCCCCTGTGAAATTGCTGGCCTCAAAAGTTGGCTTTTGCAGGCTTAATAATTTATTTCCAAACCTCTGGTTTCTTAAACATGATGAAATCATATTCTCCTTGGTATTTTGTCCTTAAGGATTGCTTTCATCAATTATTTTTTAATGTATTTTCCCCCTTGTTGTTTGGCATTTATGTATTTTCCACTTACTCTTAAGTGGCTTAAACGAGGTCACTGTGGCAGTTTATTTTAGTGATCTATGAAATTAGGCCTTGCATTTGGTACTGGGTTTTGAGCTTGAAAACGTATAAAGTACCAGAAAAGTCATTGCATTGAAGCAGAAGCTCATGGCTTCATCATATGAACTTCTCCACCATGGGATCTTTCTCTTCCATATATAAATGCCTGAGAGGAAGGAAGACACTCCTAAAATGCTTTGTCAAATGAGTACCTTCCTGGCCAAAAGACAAAAAGCACTTTTTTTGTCTAAACTCCATGGTAGTTTGCTTCTTTCACTGACTGAGGAGAAGTTAATGCGGAAGAATTCTCCTCGATTACTGAGCCCTCTCACATGGGTATCATCCTCTCTGATAGATCTCCTACATGCTGAACTCTTGTGTAGGTGGAGTCTTTTGCTTTCCATCCATCTCCCCAAATAGGGCTTTTTATTTGTTAAAGCATTTTACAGCAGACTTTAAGCTGGCAGTTCTTGCCACTATTCTACTTCTGTGTTGGTCTGCCTACCAGCACATGGTTTGGTTTGGCTGCGTTAGAGGTGATTTCTGTCTCTGTGTGTTCACCATTGCTGATCCAGGCCAGGATGCTGGTGGCCATAGTTTGTGAATGTGTTCGTTCTACCCCAATGCCCCCTGTACATATGTATTTGTAAATAGAATTTCCCTTTAAACTTCCAATCAGTGTGCAGCATTTTCATTTTTTACTTCCCAAAAGGAGTAAATACCATTTCTGTCCTCCAGTCCTGGGTAGCTCTTGGCCCTAAACTGGGATGTTGTGGATCACCGCTACATGTCTCAGCTGGTAACTTGCCTTTGGATGGATGTTTGCTGTTCTCTGATGAGAAGGAGCCCAAGGACATTGGGTGAGGCTGGACTAGATGCCTGACCCAGATGAAATAAGATAAACTCTGCTCTGAATCTCCTGAAGAAGCTGTCATGTCCCCTCAGACTCTTTTTATCTAGCTGTTTGCTGTGGGCTGTGCGACCTGCAGGTTGTCTTGTCATCTATCACTGTCATTTGCACTGCAGGTTGTTAGTCCTTGGGGAGGAAAAACTCATTTCTTTTAAAGCCAGCCATGATTTGACAAAGGCCTGGCTCATTTTCAATCATCTGATGACTGTTCCTTTTGTTCGATTTCACCTGTAGGTTACACCACGATCAATCCTCTAATACCCTCTGTTTCTTACCTCTTCAGTACCCTCTTTCTGGCTCAGGTGAATACAGGGAGAACTTAGTTGTTGAAAAAAGTGCATCTGCCCCACGTAGATACTGCAATGCCTCCAGTCATCAGATGATTCAAATCTTAAAATAGAAAGTCATGCTGCTGTCCTGCCTAACACAATTTTGCAATCCTCTTGAAAAACAGAGTGTGAATTTGGCAAGCTCCACTTAGGGAGTGCTTCTTCTGGAAAGGGGCATCCTTCAGCATGTGGAGCTGAGAAGATTAGGCTGTGCATCATTATCTGCCTTTATACAAAATCCAAGGAGAGAAAATGCCTTAAACTTGAAATAATTATTTTCAGATAGATCTGAGGAAGAGTTCTACATGTAAATAACATTTACAGACTGCAAAAGGCAGTGGATAATCTCTACAATACTTACATCAGAAATTTCTAAATAATACGTTGAGAGTGAGGAGCTCTGAAACTGAAATGCATAACTCAAAGTAATCCTATTTTTTTTTTCCCCCACCCCTAGTATGTGAGAAGACACCTCCATAATATTTCAGCTGGGTACACAAACCCATCAATCCTCTTCGAAAATTCCTGCCAGATCTTGTAACATAGCTTCAGACTTGTTAACAACCTCATTTGCAAAAAAATCAAACTCCAATCCTAGACAAGCCCAAACCCAGCTTGAGTGATCCTAAGTTCTTGTTGGTACTTGTGTTGGTAACTGTGTTCTGTATGTTGCATTTGTAGGTACTCCTTTGTGGTAGCTATGGGATACCTCACGTTGTGCCACATAAGCCGAATATATATATTTCACTATGGTATTCTCACTACAGATTTTTCCGGGTGAGTGAGTCTGCAAGCTGCTTCCTGTGTCATTTAGTATCAGTTGTATTTGCTGTGTTTTAAGAACAAACTTGATGTGGTCTGCTTCCCTTATGCTTTACTAAATATTTTGGCTTTGTTTTGTTTTTTGTAAAGGAAGGAATAAACACTGTGTGATTCTTGCATTGGCTCATTATTTCTGCTGTTGTCTTGATAGGTGCTGTCTAGTTAGGAAAGCAGAACTTGGTTAGCTAGGCTTCCACCTAGAGCAGCCTAGCAGATAAGCCTGCACCGTCACTTGCTAGAGCTGGAGGAGTGTTTATAGCCCTGGAAAGCAGCATGGCTTGTATACTGGTCTGCCCTGAGAAGTGGGGTAAGCTGCTTTCCTTCTACCTTCCAGTGCACAGCCACGGGTTCCAGATCATCCTTTTCCCTGTTTTAATTTATCTTGATGCCCCAACTGCAAAGGTGTGTCCCACCCCAGCCACTTTGGTGGACAGGTAGACTTGGGCAGAGGATGAGTGGCTGAGGGAAGCTGCGGTGGGTGGGTAACCTAGACAGAGAGACAAGAGATCAGTTTTTGCTGCTGATGTTGGTCTTAGGGGTTCTCTTACGAAGACTGGTTCTGACTGCTGTTAAATAGCACAACTTTTTATATGCCATACATTTCTGTGAAACAGCATTTTGCATTTATACTGTAGTCTCTGTTGGATTTCACTGAAGCAGTAGACAGCTAACCTTGTATATTTTGTTTCTGAGAGGAAGGTATGATTTTGCACCTTTTAAAAACAGTGTGCTACTCTGTATCCCACTTGTTTTATGGAATGTCTGAATACAGAGTAATTGGTAAAACACTGAAAAAAAAAATTCCTGTAAACTGACACATTAAGTTGTAGATGCCTCTTCCAAGCCTTTGTCTTCTTATAGGCATAGAGTAGGAAATGAGAAGTTTTTGCCATCTTTCTGCGTGAGTCTATGTGTGAGGTGGTGGATTTAAGCATGTAATTAAATTTCAGGAAGTGGGAGGAAAGCTCCCCTGAGACCATTGAATTTTATTTATTAGAGGAGGGGATAGAAATGGGAACTCATAAATTCAGAAAAATCTAAAAATCTAGCTTTGTAATTTTTTTTTCCTGTGGTTCTTTTAATACACAAAAGCATGTCCTGAAAGGGCATGACATACCAAGAAGCCTGTAAATAGGATTGGAATGCTATAGCTCTGTGTCTGTATGAGAAAGAGAGAGAAATAGTGAGAAGAGTGCTTTTCTGAATAGTGCATTCAGAAATGCAGTGTGAGGCACATTAGCTGTCTCTTTCTGAAGACATTTAACAAAGATCCCTCTGAGAGTGGGGATGAAGAAGAGGAATGGTGGGTGGTTGTTATAGACTAGGTGGCATTTCTGCTCTCTTGATGTTGGAGGAGTTGCTCTTGTCTAATGGTGAGCTTGAGAAAAAAATATTACTGAAAGAATAATAACTGAACTTACTCTTTTTTTTTAAAATCCTGATACATCAATAAACGAATTCCTAAACTTCAGTCAGACATAAAGCTGAAAGATAGTAAATATCTGAAAAGTGTAGCATGGATATGAGCTACATCTTCATGGTACATTTTAAAAACTAGGAATAAATTAAAAATTTGCATTGGAAAGTGCTGAAGCCCAGCTCAGCCTCTTAAATCTATCTTAAAACCTGTTTTATTTGGGTATAAATAATGTGTGAAAACCTGAGGCTTTATGCCCATACCTGAACAGATGTAATGATTCAGAGAGAGCAAAATATGCTCCCTCACTGCAGCTTTACTTTGTATGAGGAGCAGCTTGAACTTACTCTTGCTCATTCTCCTATGTTTGATGGTTCCACATCTACTTTATGTGGTGACAAGAAAGCATTGAAACAGGCTCCTGGCTGGAAGGATGGCCTTAAATTTCACCCTCATGACTTCAGAAGTAGCCAAAACATAATTTGTGGAGTGATGCCCATTTACCTCCAGCCTCCCACCCTTTTGGGCCACTATAGCTGGGGATATACATTGAGGAGGTAAAACACTGGATTTTAGATGAATCTTTCAGAGTCAATAAAAAGCAGATCGTCTGCTGACTTTTGTTTGAGGTCTTACTATCCTGCAAGTCTTTGGTAATACCTGGTTGCAAAGAGGAAGTTATAATCCACATCAGATAGGCACACAACCAGTTTTAGTGCTATCAGTTTTCCTTATGTCAGTTCCCTAAAGTGACAAACCAGACGTTAGATGAATGTTTCCCAATGTCAGTGCTGATATTTGCCATACCTCATTTGCTCCCTGTCCTGCCTGGTGCATTTAAAAGCTCCCATGTATAACACTTTAGATATGTTTGCAACATGTCTCATTTTGCTTCCTTAGCATTAGTCAGTTGTGCTGTTTCAGTCTTTAGAGTCCCCCATTTTTGAGAGCACAGCTTGTGAAATCGAGGTAAAGATAGAGAAAACAAGGTGTAACTTTTGAGTCATGTCTTAAGTCAACTGGAAAATGAAAGATCAAACTGTGACTCATCACTTCAGGGTTAAGAAGTAAAGGAACTTGTTCCTTCCTGGTGACTGGTTAGTTCTTCTGCTTCTTATGAAGGGTGGGTTGGTCACTTAGTCCCACAATCAAAACTGTTCTCAAAGAAAACTATTCATTTTTTAACACTAGTTATAAAATAACAATGCTATGCTTCCCTCTTTATTTAAAGTCAGTCTTTGAGAGAAACATACCTATTTTATTTGGCTTGGTTTACCATGGCATTTATTCATTGTACTTAGGAAGACTAAATCCTAACTCTTTTTCTTTTTCTCTCTCTTACTTCTTCTTCTTTATGCTAAGAGGATTATGCTGGTAAGTTGCCTGCTTTCTATACAACTTTGTAAAAATGATATTGCTAACAAACAGTTTGTGTTTGTTTGGTTTTTGGGTTTTTTTTAATTGTAACACAGACTCAGTCTGAGTATGGCAGTATTATGGCTTTCCAGAGAAATTAGTTTAAAATAAATGAAAGGGTCTTAGTTGGAATTTTTGGAAACTAGTAACAAATATGGTTTTAATCTAGCAAGCTGCATGAACAAATTCCATATGCATATAAACATCTGGATGGAATTCAGAGAAGCTCCTTATCCCTATGAAGTTGTATGCTTTCATCTTTTGCTTGATTAAGACCACAGAGCCTTTTGGTTTCCTCTTTGAATTCTTGCAATATCTGACCAAAGTTTCTTAATATTGTAGCTCATTTGATGAATGTCAGGGAGCGAACATGCATGTGGGAGTTTCTTGGTGTCTTTTCTGACAGAAATGAAAGGAAATGACTACACACAATGACATTGCTTTCAAACTTCTGTTGGTCTTAGAGAGCCCAGAGCTGAATTGCCAGGGAGACTTGAGCAGCTTTCCTCCCTACAGATGCCAAATCTGTACCGCTTCTGTGAACGTTTTGGTGGACATCCCTCTCCAGAAGGAATGGACATCTTTGTGTTTGCTGCTGCTGTTCTACATTTGGGCTAAAGCATTCTCAGCAAACCACTTAGCAAGGGGTGGTCATTGAAAGAGCCCTCTCCAAAACCCATATAAGCAGATACTTAAACAGCAAGTGTCACTTCAGGCATTGAATTTCTGTTGTGTAGTTAGTGCTTTATTGCTCTTTTCTCCCCTCTCAATGTCTTAGTATCAACCCCAAAAGAAAAGCACAAAGGTATAATGACCATTTTTTTACAAAGGAGATGCATTTGCTGATGGAAGCAAACAGAGGTGCACTCCATGACCATGTTAAAACAGTGCAAAATGATGAACTCTGTTTGTCAGTTCAGTTGGTTACCTGTGTTTTCTTGTCTTTCAAATGTATGGAGTGCCTGATGTTGCTGCGGTCTATGTTCCACAGCTCTGGGTAACTTTGGCCCTCAGCATATCCCCAGTACAGTAGCAAAGATGTGGGGAGAGTAAAGGGAGATCATTGAGTTGTCCGTGCCCACTTGCTGCTTGGCTGCTCTTCACTTGAGATTGCGCTGAGATCACTTTCCATTGGTTACACAGAAGCTCTGCAAGACCCAAAATACAGGAATTTGATGCAGTCACTGCTAGAGAGCTCCACACATCTAGTGCATCCCAGGACACTTCTCCAGAATTAAATACTCTTTTTAAGTGGAATGCTGCTATCATGAAAATGTAAGAAGTGCTCCTGGGGAGCTTTCACCGCAAAACCTCACAAGAAGCAAACTGGAAGTTGCTTCGGAGACACAAGCATGTTTAATGAAGTATCTTTCCTCTGTGCACTTAGTAACTTCTTCTTTTTTGCTGTTGAAAGCAGGATGGAGACCCATTGTGGTACCTGTTGTGGCAATCCCCTCGGCAGCACAGTTAACGACATAGCAGAGTAGAACTGTGTGAACTCATCGTAGCTTCAGGGCTATAAACATGAAATAGATTTTTGCTTTTTTGGAGTCTTGTCTGCAATGAGCTCCCTTTTGACTCCACCCCCTCCCTTAGTGAAATCGGGTCAGTGGAAAATATTTGTAGCGAGCATGTGCCAGACTCCTCCATGGGATTACCTAAGGTCAGGCAGACTCCACTTGGTAAATGTGTTTTCTCTTCTTGGTCGGTGAAGAAGCCAGCCTGTGATACAGGGAAAATCCCTGCAGCAGGCTGCAGCCAGTGCTGACATCATTAGTTCCACTGGGTTGTGCTTCTGGGCAAATTTATTGCGTTGGGGCAAACCGTGTTTAAAAATAACCTTAGCTGGTATGTTTTTGATTGAAAGGTTTACTTAGGGAGGCAAAACCCTCTATTGAGCATTCTCTGTAAACTGTTGCATCCTTGTCCTGTGTTACTTTTCATGTAAGGTAAAGCCAGTTTGTGATTTGAGTTTTTTTACATTATTTGTTGACATTTCCTAGTTCGTACTGACTCCCTGAGACAACTTCTTGATGGCTGCTTTTTTTTTTTTTTTTTTTTTTAATCTCTTGGTCTGGGGTTTTGCTTAGTTTCCAGTTTTGTTGAAATTAAGAGCTGGCCATTGTGATTTGTGTGTAGGAGGTATAATGCAGCTGCATACAACCTGAGGTTAAACTCGTAGCCAATATGTAGCACAGGGAAGTGGGAAAGCAGCCCCACCACATGCAGATCAAAATCTGTGTTTTTGTGTTTGTTTGTATCTGTAGTGTTCAGCAGGACAGGTAAAGAGAGGCCACTCTGCATGAGGCAAAGTGATTGGAGGGTGCTCAGATGTGGCGGAGTTCAAGTCACCACATTTAAGAAGCCTCATCTTATTTCAAATACTTCCTTCCTTCATCTGAATATCATAGAATGGTCTGGGTTGGAAGGGACCTCTCAAGGTCATCTAGTCCAACCCCAATCCTGCAATTAGCAGGGGCATCCTCAGCTGGACCAGAATGCCCAGAGCAAATTTGCAGGTAGATTTGGTTTTAAAAATCAAGCTAGTAATTTGTCCCACTCCAATAACCTGTGCATCCTCTCAGAATTTGGGAGAAAGAAAAGTTACTAGAAGTTGTATAGTTTTGTTAATGCCTTTTCTTGTTTGTAGCCTTACTGACTTTTTCCCATAGAGTTTAAGGTTTAAAATGCTATGTTGGAAACAGTTGACTGTATGTGATATGATGGTGTGTTTCATATATTAACTTACTCAGTCTTTTTTTTTGCTGTTTAAAGTTAGAGCTTACCTGAAAAACTGAATAGAAATGACAATTCAATAGTCTGGTATCACCAGGTTTTAAACCCATGTGTGCATTTAGGAAATGACACCATTGTTCTCCCCCCGATTAAATGTTTTTTTTGTACCAAAATCTTAATGTTGTTCAAGACTTGCTTCTTTATTCATTGTTTTATCACTGTGGGAGAGAAAGACTATATTCATTATGAAGAAGCAAAAACAGGTTAAGTTTGCAATCTGAGGAGTCATTGGTGAGTTCCCAGGGAGGAATGGGACAGGTGTGGTGGGACAGGATGGGGAACTCTACACCCCAAAGAGGTTCCAGAAGGAGTGAGAGTTACAGCATTGCCATTGTATTGTTGTGATTTTCCCTTTCTTGTCATCAAGGCTTTGTTTTCCAGTGAGATGAGATCAGTGGGGGAACGCTTAGGCAGGTGAGAGAGGAGAAAGGTATTCAGTGTTCATCTGAATATCCTTTGCATGAAGCTTATAATGACAGCTGATACTGATCTTAAGACAGATTTAGAGGATGTCATCCCATTGGCACTGTACAACAAGTTTCCACCTTTTTGAATAATGTGTAGAAGACAGATGTTGATGTGTAATATGATGATGACAGGAAAGAGAACTGAAGGTATCTCAGATGCACTTTGTGGACCTTGCTCCAATTCAGTGTCACCAGCATCACTTATGTGCTCATTTTGACTCTTCTGGAGCTGGGATTTGAGAGAGGAAGACTATCCATATTTTCTGATTAAAATGGCTTGTTCTGTAGGGTTACAACATGCCATCAATGAGACAATGATTCCTAATATAGATGAAGAGAAGCTCTCTCTTCTCTGTGTTTACACATTGTAAGACTTCAGTGCAGGCTGCACTTCTGCTTCCCCCTCCATTAATCTGCACATCAGGTTTGTTTGCATTTTGATTCTTTGTGGTTTACAGCAGGGAGCCTGGTTTTCTAAGGCAAGTGTCTAAATTTAGCCACTTCCAGTTTTGGCTCTGAGCCTGAAGTTTAAAGTTACCCACTTCAGTATTGGCATAAAGTGCTTGCTGTAAGAAACATGCAACAAATTGAACCAATTTGAAACAAGCATTAGTGTTCATCCATGAGGCTAAAAGGTCAAGCACTGACAAAATAAAAAACTTGTGTTTAATGCAGTAGAACTGCTGGCTAGCTGACAGCCTCTGTCTCTCTTAAGGATTACAAAAATATTTTTCATGTGCTTGAAGGATTGGGATTGATGCATCTTTGAAAGCAGAGCTAAAGTTTGTCTGAATGGGGCAATCTACCTTGAGAAATAGGATGCTGAAGACAATGGTGAAGACAGCTTATAAATAACTTCTCCCGAAAAGAGGGATTGGAATGAAACTTCATGTAGCTATTTCACAGTGTTAGAGTTGTCTGGAAGGTGGAAGGTCATTGTTCTATTTGTCCATTCCTTAGCTGCAGTTAATCACAGAACTTTAGAGGTTGGAAGGGACCTCCAGAGATCATAGAGTCCAATCTCAGTCTCTCTTCATGGGGGAGATGCTCAAGTCCCCCAGTCATCCTTGTGGCTCTCTGCTGGAAGCTCTCCAGCAGTTGCCTGCCTCTCTTGAACTGGGGAGCCCAAACCTGGACACAGTATTCCACGTGTGGTCTCATCAAGGCAGAGTAGAGGGGGAGAAGAACTTCCCTAGACTTGCTGGCCACACTTTTCCTGATGCACTCCAGGATGACTTTTCCAGGTTGGAGAAGACCCTCAGGATCACCAAGTCCAACCTATAACCCTACTCTATAAGATTCACCTTAAACCATATGCCTAAGCATCACATCCAAGTGACCCTTAACCACATCCAGGGTTGCCCACCTCCCTGGACAGCTCATTCCAGTGCCTGACCACTCTCTCCATAAAAAAAAACCCCAACCTTTTTTCCTAATGTCCAATCTAAACCTACCCAGTCTCAGCTTGAGGCCATTACTCCTTGTCCTGTCTCCAATTAGCTGTAAGAAGAGACCAGCACTGACCTCTCCACAACATTTCTTTCAGGTAGTTGTAGACAGCAATGAGGTCTCCCCTTAGCTTCCTCTTTTTCAAACTAAACAGCCCCAGTTCATTCAGTCACTCCTCATAAGATTTATTCACTAGGCCCTTCACCAGCTTTGTTGCCTGCATCTGGACCCACTCCAGCACCTCCACATCTCTCTTGTATTGCAGTGCCCAAAACTTAACACAGTACTCGAGGTGTGGCCTCATCAAAGCCAAGTAGAAGGGGACAACCACCTCCCTACTCCTCTCAGTGACAGCATTTTTAATCCAAGCCAGGATGCCATTTGCCTTCTTGGCTGCCTTCGCACACTACTGGCTCATGTTCAGCTGTCTGTCTATTACAACCCCTTAGATGGTGAAGAATTTCTTCCTAATGACTAAATCTAGATGAGTTCTGCTTTTTTTTTTTCCCCGCTGTTCTTACCTGCAGAAGCTTTTATTTGCCTACAGTGCTAAGAAGCTCTGTTGAAGTGGACATGGGAAGTATAAACAGCCCTATTGAACGTAGTGGCTCTTCCTACACTGCTTATCTGTTTGGCCTCAAAGTTGCTGGGCAGTTGTAGCCTGTAAGCATGGCTCAGATACAGCTGGCTCCTGTTTTTGGGAAGCTCCAGGTCTTGCATGCCCAAATACTTGTGGTCATATGGTACATCTTGGACAGGCTGTCCATAAGGCAATTGCATATGCAGGAAGCAAGTGGGGCAACTGCTGTCCTGGTGTTTGCACACAGCCCTAATTGATAGGGGAAATAAACCTGTGTATCTGCAGAGTGGACATTTTAAGGCATTGAGGAGACAAACAATAGGAAAGTAGCAGTGCAAAGAGCCAGCATTACATTACAGCAGCATTGCTATACTCTACTGTTGCTGGAATTTCGTCCTTGCCTGAGGGGAACCCAGTGGACGGCAGTAACTGGTATTTCCTAGTGGTGTGTGTTCTCCTGAATAACAATTTGTACTGCTGCAGCATGGAAAGATGTAAAATAAGGCTTTGTGCACTCTTTGCATTTAAAAACTCCTGTTCAAGTTACTGTGGGGTTGTTGTTTTGAACTGAGGCGATTGTCTTATGCCTGAGTTGCTCCTTCAGCTTTAATTGGATGTTTTCCACTTGTTGATAAGAGTTGTGCCTTTTAAAGGGGTAGAGGCATCCAGTAGGAAAGTTGGGAATAATTTGTGTTACAAGACATGTAACTGTTGTTTCTGTCTTTTGTTACAGTCCGCTGATGATAATTACACAGAAGATCACAACACTTGCATGCCAGTTACATGATGGTAAGAAAAGAGCCTCTTCATGTCCTGAAGCATTGTATTTACAGCTCATTTGGTGGTTATGTTACAGAGTGGGTGAATGTGGCCCAGCGATTTGTTCCACGTGAAAAGGAAAGAGGCTTTGTGGAGGAAAAGGAGAAACTTTAAGTTGTGATCAGTTCTCTAGTATCAAACTATTATTGCAGTAACAAAGGCAACTGCTTTCCTCTTTGGGTGCTCTACTTCACAGAATCACAGAATATTAGAGTTTGGAAGGGACCTCCAGAGATCAAGCCCACGCCCCCTGCCAGAGCAGGACCATATAATCTAGTGCAGATTGCACAGGAACACATTCATACAGGCCTTGAAAGTCTCCAGAGCAGGAGACTCCACAACTTCTCTGGGCAGCCTGCTCCAGTGCTCCGTCACCCTCACTGTAAAGAAGCTTCTGCTCATGAAATCTGAGGTGGAATCTTCTATGTTCCAGTTTGTAGCCATTGCTCCTTGTCTTATTGCTGTGCGCTACCAAAAAGAGATTGCCCCATGCTCTTGAAAATGATTCCTCACATACTTATCAATGAGATCTCCTTTGTCTTCTCTTCTCAGACTAAACAGCCCCAGGTCTCTGTCTCTCTCCATAGGAGAGATGTTCAAGTGCTCAAATCATCCTCATGGCTCTCTGGTGAACTTTCTCCAGCAGATCTCTCTTCCTTAGGACCCACTTTGAATTGTAGCTAGTATCTGCTGTTTAGATGCTACAGTGCCTCTTCATTAAGTTCTCTGGAGCTGTTCTTGATTCTTAAAAATTAAAAGTTGTGTTTGATATATAGATCCAGTCACTAATGTTAATGCAGCACAAATATGCTGGCACTGATGTATTCAGTGATAATACACTCCTCGAGTTGTGAGGGATGGAATTCAGTAGCCTGTTCCCAGTGTAGGGAGAGGCACAGCTGTAAGCAAAATAACATTGCCTTCAGTCTTGTGCTGTGACAAAGAGCACTGTTATTTCCCAGTGAAATGCCTGTGTCTAGTACAGTGCAAAGCTTAGAAATGTCAGTTGTCATCAGTGCTGTTATTCCTCATGTCTACTGTGGTTGCAGTGTGAACGTTGGATAGTCTGAGTGAGGCCCGTAGTGTGTGAAACTGCATGTCACTAAACAAGTAACCTGCTATGGGGTTGTGATCTAGGTGATGGCCACACCACAGACTGCAGGGTCTGGCATTGGTTGCAAGCCAGAATCACACAGGTGAGTCTAGTGCTTTTAGCTGACTATAGTGGGTATGGCTTGAAATTCAGCACATTGACCTTGTTGCTGACATGCACATTCCTGGGGCTTTTCTGCTTCTGTTATTCAACCTAGCCAGCTCAGGTGTTGCTGTGTGCTGCAGTGGTGTCCAACCGAGGTGCACACCTAGAGTATTGAAGGTAAACAGGCAGGAAAGGAAAAAATAACAGCAGAGGCAGGAACATTTTAAGCAAACCAGGAACCCTACAGATTAATAATTGTGGAAAAGACTAATTATCTTGTGAACATCCATATATGGACCAGTTGATGGAATGGGGGCGGTTTGCAGTTCAAACAGCAGTGACAAATTTCCACTTGTGAAAAAACTAACTTGGCTACCCATAAATGGAAACAGGCAAACAAAATACCCAGCCCTTTAAGTAATTAAGTGCTTAATTGTTTCCCTGGAACTCGCACCCTCCCAGTATTTACAAACTGAAATAGTGGAGAGAGAATGGAAACGAGCAGCTTATCAGCAGTCTTTTTAGGAAGTGAGTCTTGTGTGTGTGTTGATAATTGTGGCCAGCACATTTAGAGCAGTAGTGTTAATTGATGCCAAGTCCTTGATCTGCTGAAGCTGTAGAGATGCCTACTCAGCATCAAGTGCTGCGACTCATCCTATGTAGAGTTGTTCTCCTGAAGTAGGATACCTCACGATATGGGCAGCTAAAGCTTTAGAGTGAAGGTTTTGAGATATTTGTTATGAGCAAATATCATCATACAATATTTTTCCACAGTTTCTCTGGGACAGCAAGCCAGTGCTCTGCCGCTGGCCCCAAAGGTCTTGTGCACTCAACAGGAGGTCAGCCTTCCAGTCTGGGCCTTGTACAATTCTGGATTATTACTGATGTGTGTGTTTAGGCTTCCTTCAGCAGGAGGCAGCCAGGCTACTCATTCACACCAGTGGAGCTTCTGTTCCCTGAGAGTCCCTTTCTCTTCCACTGCCCACTCCTCCTGCTGTGAAATGCTCCATTTCTCACCAAGGAGCCAGTGGGGAGGGGTTGTGCTCAGCAGGAGATTTGTGCTTAAATGAGCCAGTGGCTTCTGGGAACAGAGGTTTTTCTAGCCCAGGGCTGCTGGTAGAGATTGCTGGAAGTCGCTGCCGGTTGGTGGCATGGTGAGATGCATTGTGTGCGTGGGATGCTACAGCTCCCCTTCGTGAGTCTAGTAAGAGTGAGAAAGGGTAAATGAGGTAAGGAACTAGGTAAGAAAGTAGTGTAGAACAGTAGTAAACTTGACCTAAAAGTTGGGAATTGAGCTGTGATTTAAGAAATCTTGCAGACCTTAGGAAGTTACCTGTGGGATGCAGACATGGCTTTAGGGATAGCTTTCACTGTTTGGCTTTTGGACAGATCTAATGGGACTTTTCTTTCTCTCTAGGAATAGGGCGACAAGCTGAGGAACTCACTGCTGAGCAAAATAGGCTTGCTGTAAAGTAAGAAATTCATTCCCCTAGTGATTTTTTTTTTTTAATTTAACTTGAATGTTTAAGGACTTGGGTTTGTGGCTGGGTTTGGTTGGTTGATTTTGTTGTTTTTGATTTTTTTTGCCTTTGCAATGTCAGGACCGACCTGGCCATGAAAATGTTCATTGGCTCTTCCCAGTCCACAATAAGCCAAATGTCTCACTTGCTTTTTCTCTTTGCTTGAGCAGTTTTGATTTTGTAATACTTCTGTTGGTATCTTCCTTACACAACGAGCTTCTCTGCTATGTAACTCATTTCTTCAATCCAAGGCTTTGACCTTTTATCACCCTGTGCTGATCAGTAAAGCACCAAAGTACTTAGCAACATCTCACTGACTTAATATACCTCACTTGCAACAAAACTACAGAGCTGAACCAACTCTAATATTCAGACTAACACTATGCTATATGGACTTTCTGGCTCTTGTCTTCATCCTATCTGTCATACGTCATTTTTCCAAGCAGAATGCTAATTTTCTGTCAACAAACCACTGCTGTGAAAATCTTTCCTTTGCCCTAGTTTTCAGACACTGAGATTTTATTTTTCTTATCTCTCTCTGTAACATGAATACTTCTGCTCCTTCATGTTATATGACTAGTTATCTTTCAGAGGGAGATAGAAAAAAGAAGCTCTCAAACATATGATCAGCATGCTATTTTGTATCTCAATGGAAGTGCAGGTTTTTGGGGTTTTGGTTTTGTTTGTTTCTTTGTTTTGTTGTATAGAGTAATTAGTTTACAGAATTTGCCTTAGACCAAAACTACATTTCACCGTGGAGTGTTACTTCAAGGCCAAGGCAGAAGACTCAGGTATCAGAAAATCTGCCTATGGGCTTCTAAAAGTAATTTCTTAAAAAGCAGATAATCCTGTAGGGAGGTTTGTGCAACTTCTGCTGTGACCCATAGCTATATGCCTATTTTTAAAGTTCACAGCGTGTTTAACCACATTGGGCCCTTGTGACAGTATGACTACTTCTAGTCAAATTCTCACCAACTGCCTTTTCTTTTTTTCCCCTTGTACGGTAGATGAGCTTATAATAGAGAAGTACATGCCAATAGCTCAAGTGTCGGTGGCAGACAAGTAATAACTGAAGAGTTTTAAATCCCCTTTGGTAATACAGCCTTTTGTCTTCCCTCCTGTTCTTGGTTTGTTTTTGTTTCTCACTCATCCTCTCTACATTCCTTCGAGCATTGCTCATGTCTCCCCACCCACCCACGTGCAGAACCTAAGTTGAAACTAATGACTTTAATTTTACTGTGGAGCTCAGAAGCCCAAGTAACGGGACTTGGTTTTGCAGAACAAAAAGCTGAGCCTTGCCACATTTTTTTTAAATTTTTTTTTTTTCCCTGCATCTTTCTGTGAAATGCTTTCACCAGGGAAATTATCATTTGGGCACTAACATCTACAATAACCAGCAGGCTGAATGCAGAAAATCCTGGCTAAGCTAACTGTTTATTCAAACTAATTCTGCTTCAGAATAAAAGTAGGCAACAGCAAATGTTTAACTGTTGCTTAGTTTTCCTGGTAGGAGTCTATGTTTTGATCAGACAGACTTTTGAGTGAGTTTTGGTTTACGTGTGTGTCCATCTGTCTTGGACAGACAAGTCTTGAAACACGGTGCCCTAGTTTCTGTTCTCATCTGGGGATTGCTTATTTGCTTGGATGATGGCTGTTAGCACATTTGTGGAGAGCACTGTGTTATCTCAGTGTGGAATTTAGATGCTGGTATTTTCTGTCACATAGATAGAACAAGCCCAAGAATTTACAGATTACACTAGCAGTGAGAAGCCTGTGCATTTTTCTTTACCATTCTAATAATCTGTAGCAAGGGCAGTAGATATTCTTTGTTTTACTGCTAATATAACCTCTCTCCTCCCTGCCCCTGCCAAGGAACCTGAGGGATATGCACTTGCAGAATGGCAGTGCTGAATACAACAGATTCGCATTCGACTTTTATCTTCAGCTATCTTTTAAGTATTTTTTCCCCTTTCAGTTCCTTTTCTTGTTCATGATGGAATACAGGCAATTATTTCCTTTATTTACACAGCAGGACAAAGTGCCTCTTCATTCTCTGTCTCGCATCATACATCCTATTTTTCAAAAAGCAGAGCTGAAGGGTGGATGAGAGCTTTTCACAGCTCTGAGGGTCCTAGTCTTAAATGCTCCCTGCCCTTTGTGTTTTTGTAACAAGGCAAGGTAGTGCATTGCACAGCTTGGTGAGACAAGTGTTATTCAGCCTCTGGTCTGCCAGCCATTACTGGTCCCTGATGTACTAGACAGATGTCCTAAAACAGCTACCAGCTTCTCACTCCTGGTACTGCTGGCCTGTTGAAAACAAGTGTAAAAACATAGAGTGCAGAAAAAAGGCTTGACTTTATTTTCTCCAAACCAGATCTAGTGAGCTTTCAGCTGGATGGTAAGGGTGGTAGGAGAAAATTGAAGACTGAGGCAGACAGAAAAATAAAAAGCATTCATGAAAACCTTTGCTATGTTTTACCTTGTTTTTTGTTTCTCTTTTTTAATCCCCGTTTTGTCATGTGTGGATGATTTTTACAGGACAAAGCCTTCTCTACTGGAGTATTTAAGTTATCTCCTCAATTTTATGAGCATCATAGCTGGGCCTTGCAGCAATTACAAGGATTATGTAGCTTTCATTGAAGGGAGGCACGTGCACATGAAACTACTAGAAGTGAACTGGAAGCAGAAGGGTTACGACAGACTTCCTGATCCTTCTCCAACTGTAAGTTTGAAAAGGACAAAGATTTATTGCAAAGGGCAAGAAATTACAGCTTGCGGTGTGATTCTCGTAATTAAAAAGAAAACCTTTTTTAAAAGTTATCTTCCCAGTAAAAGTTACAGGTTTGGGGGTTTTTTTTGTGAAGTAGCTGCTTTTTCTTATGACAGGGTCAGGGGTGAATGGGCTAGCGTTTGGCTTGAAAAACTGGTCACTGGGTGTCCTTTGTGCAATGATGGGAATGGTCTGCAGGTTCTGACAATGACAAGTTGCAGTTCAGCTCCAAACAGAAGAGGAAATGTCAGGGGAAAACAAAGTCGAGTGTCACCTATAGTGCAGATCTTAGAAGTATAAGAATCACAGCTAATCAGAAAGTGTAGCTTGTTGAGGTGCTTTGCAAGAGAATCTCATGCTTTAAGAAAACTTGGAGGTCACTTTTCACATTGATTAACACTTTTTTTTTTTTTAATATATTACTTAAGACCTCCTTATAAAATTGTCTTCTTGTAAGGTAGGATAACGCAGCATGAGAGCCAGCTTCCTCTGTTAACTTCAGGTGACACCAAATGTGTAGTTTTGTGTGATCAGAATGTGTCCTCTGAAATTGAGTATGTGCCTTTACATACCTGATTCCTGTTGTCCTTCAGAGACAGGAAGAATAGGGAAAGCTTGGGCCCCCTGCTGAATGAGAAGGCAACCCTGATAACTGAGGATGCAGAGTATAACTAGATAGATTATATAGCCTTACTCTGGCAGAGGGCTTGGACTGGAAGATCTCCAGAGGTCCCTTCCAGTCCCTAACATCCTGTGATCCACATCTCCCAGCCAGTTGCCCTCATTCGTATACTGGTCATGACATCATATGGTATGGAATATCCCTTTGGTCAGCTGGGGCCAGCTGTTCTGGTTGTGTTCCCTCCCAATTTCTTGTGCCCCTCCAGCTGCCTTGCTGGCAGGGCATGAGAAGCTGAAAAATCGTCAAGTTTGTGTAAACACTGCTTAGCAACAACTAAAAACATCAGTGTGTGTGATCACCAGTATTCTCGTACTAAATTCAAAATGCAGCATGGTACCAGTTACCGGGAAGAAAATTAACTCCATCTCAGCTGAAACCAAGATAGGATATCAAGGCAAGTTTACTCCTGATGTGTATTTGGAATCACGTTTCTAACTACTGATATGATTGCAAATAGTACTGATGTATAGAAAGCTGGGGAGGAGTATTTGAGTAAAAGCATGGCCTCACAGGTACCCTGTACCATGGGAAGATACACATGCCACACAGCATGGACATTGTTTGGACAAGTGTCAAGATCTCTGGATGGCAGCTGGACAATAAGACCTACTGTTGTACCCAAATACTGATGGGTTTGGATTCCAGATTCTGCCTTCCTTTAGGGACACCCTTAGAACATGCATCTGTATTGGAAAGCTTCAGTGCTTTTTGTGGGGCTGAAGTTAGACTTTGCCTCTAAGGCAGCTGTGTGATCCTGTACATCTTAGCTGTACATCAAGAGAAAGGATTGGAGAACCAGGGGGAGTAGGTAGTAGTTCCAGGAGACAACAGTCTGTAGAGGAAAGAATTCTCCTTTACATTGTAAGGGTCTGGGTTGTTTACTTTCTCATTTGAGTACCTTCACTAACTGATGGAGGAGTCTCTTGTGAAGTTCATTACCAGTTTTGAATTCTAATTGTCTTTTGTACCTATCTATTAGATAGTTCAGTAGAACAAATTAAATCAAAGCTTGGGCTGTGGCTACCTTCTTCTACATTAATTAACATCAACTTTTTCATTGCTGAATTTATGGGTTCTTGAAGCACATTGGGTTTGTATATTATGAATACTGACCTTTTTTTTTTTTGTCCTCCTCTCTTAAGCAAATGTTTGTAGTGACTGTTTTTCTGTTTGTGTTTTCTAGGGAGCAGTGATGTACAAGCTGTGTATCACACTAGTATCTCTCATTTTATTCTTGACGCTTACCAGGAACTTCCCTATGGCCTACATTATTGATAATGAATTCCTTGATAAAACACCCTTCTTGTCAAGACTTGGTTACCTGTATGTGGTAACACAAGCAGCAAAACCAAAGTATTACTTTGCATGGACGTTGGGTAAGTATGGGCCACATCATTTATTCTTGTAGGTAACAGATAAGTTCATAAATGTGCAAGGGGGTCTGAAACATTATTGGGAAGGAAAAAAAAAACAACAAAACAGTCCCTAGATCTGTAGTTCTCATGGGAGATATGCACTTGTTTCTGTCTTCAGTGGACTCCACTGAAGTGGAGAGATGTCAAAAGTTTTGAAAATCCTAAATAAAATCTTTTCTAGCTTGTTTGACATCTGCTCCAAGAACCAAAGCTGCTTTTCCACTCACTGCCAGAAAAGTCAATGTAACACTTACCTCTTAATTTTCTTAGTGAAAACTTTGTTCCAAAATCTGTTTTACAGGAGTTGAGGGGGAAAAAAAATTTGCTTCCTCTAAACCTTCATTTTTATGTTTTATTCGTGATTTGCCACTTATCTGTGGGATTGCTGACTCAGGCTTTCCAAGCACAATGCAGTGCAAACAGATCTCTGTCTTCCTTTAGGGACATCCTTAGAACATGCATCTTTATTGGAAAGCTTCAGTGCTTTTTGTGGGGCTGAAGTTAGACCTTGCCTCTAAGGCAGCTGTGTGATCCTGTACATGTTAGCTGTGAGGAGTCAAGAGAAAGGATTGGAGAACCAGGGGGAGAAGGTGGAGAGTGAAGCAGGGGATGGAATGACTCAAAAATCTCTGCAATGAAAAGAAGAACAGGAAGAGGGCTCATTATAGAGAGAAGCAAATTTATTGTCTTTGGAACCAGCTAGACTGGTGATCAGAATCATCTTTTTAATATTTTACCTTCTTCCTTTTAGAAATTACATTTTCTATCTGTGTGTCAGAAGTCAAATCCTTCTAGGCCAGGCTGATAAGAGATTGAATTTTTTTGCTAGTATTGCAAGACTTTGTTTGATGGGAAATCCTGAAAGCCCAGCCAGCAATGCATATACTTGAAGCTGAGAAGTGTGTCATTGGGATGGCATGGAAGGAGCCAAAGCAGCTCATTGTGAGGCTGCGATTAAACTGCTGGGAATAAAACTGGCAGATTGAGCGAAGACAGTCAGGACTGGCATGAGCCAGATGAGAAAAGCTTTGGGATAAAGAATTGCTTGCTCAGAAACTTATTTCTGTGAGATCCAATGTTAATTTGTTGTCTCTATTTTTTCCCTATTGGCTAAAGTCCATTGTCAGAGAGATAAACTGAACTTGAATTTGTGACGTGACTGAGCCGTTGAGGCTATAGAAATACCTTACAAATGAAGGGCTTTTGGAAAGGCACACATTGCCTACTGGAGGGTGAGACCTCTATAATGCACATTGCAAATCCAGGCAGCAGAATAGCTGACACTTTGTCCTTTTGCTGTTCAGCTTGTGGTGGTATGGCTCAGGGCATTATAAAAGTGCCTGCTGAAGCTGCCTTGATAAGCGCTTGCTGCCCTCAGAAAAGGACAGTCACACTATTGTGTGAAAGCCATGGCTGAATTCCTTCAGAAAGACAGAAAATTCAGCTTCTTGCCGCATTAGCAATAGTCATGGGAGTGTGGCTGCAAACATAAGTTGGAGCTGTCAGTGAAACCAGTTTGAGACTGAGAGCCTGCATCCAGGCACTGTTAAAGGAACGTGTCAGAGCTGTGCAAACCAGCAGGGAAACCTCTGCTGTGCTTTGCCAAGGTTAGGGTGTCATGAACAGTTCAAGGGCAGAAAATAGCAATTCTGCTCATCACACCTTGCTCTGCATGCAGCAGCTTGGGAAGCAAGAGGCCAATGGGACTGCTTTATTATTATGTCCCTGGATTTCTGGTTTCTTGCTTTTGCCAAAGAAATGCTAAGCAGTACCTGCCACTCTTGGAACAGCAAGATGGAGCAAATCCAGGAGGCCCACTGCTCAAGAGTGACAGTTACATATGGCTCCAGTCTCTGCAATTGGGTGGGGTGCTGTGGGCCTTGCAGTTTGTTATTGATCTCATAACAAGAAACAGGCCCTAAGGTAAATACAATTTCAGACAGGGTGTTTGAGGAGTTTTAGTGTTGTGTGGTTTGTTTGGTTTTGTTGGATTTTTTTTCACAGAGGGAGAATTAAATACGTGGAGGTGTTTCTTTCCCTTGGTAAAACCTAGCTCAGTTAATAAAATTGAAAGTTTCAGGTTGGAGAAGGTTGTTCATTTATTTGTCCATTTATTGTTACTCCGTGTTGCTTTTAACTAGATTCCCTCCCTAGTTTTGTGCTTTGGGCCTCTTCCATGAGCTTGTGCTTGTATTCATAGCACTGAAAAGCAAAATCAGTTTTCATTCTTGGGCAATAAATGCTGACCTCTTAAAAGTGTAATTTAATCAGGCTTGTATTTTGTAAATAATCTAGAAGGAAAAGCATTGCCTGTATTTTTGCTTCCCTTTTTCTTCCAGTAATCCTTGGTGTTGGCTGCACCTAGTTATCCAGAGGTAACAAGTCCCTCTTGTTTCCATAGTACAGTGAGAGAGGATTTACAGCAGGGTCACGTTAAAAGCAGAATCCCAAAACCTAGTGATGAGATGGCTCCCAGGCAAGGCTGAAATAGAAAGCAGCTGACCTGTGCGCTGCAGAAGAGCAGGAGTGCAGCATGTGAAGTGCTTGCCGTTACCCAAGCTTTCATTTACACTTAAAAAGTAGTTCAGTGTGTGATTGATGTTACTTGATATTTGATTTGTAGAGATGATGAAGTACTCAGGGAGGCACTGAGCAGCAGGATTAGCAAAAGGCTTTGTGGAATTATGGATGAAAGCCTCAATGGAAACAGCCATGTTGAAACTCTTAATGGGAATAGTGAACATGTCTTTGAGACGTTACAGGTTTTTGGAATTCTGAAAAATGCTGTGACATCCAGGTACAGTTCTGAGGAAAGTGCTGATTCATTTTATGGCAACTCTTGTATATCTGTCTCAGGTGGATAATAGAGGTGGAATAACTGGAAAGGCAGCTTCTATCCATTGCTGCTTTATGTGTTTTATTTCTTCAGCCCAAGGAGTAGCTAAGCCTTTCTAGCTAGGAAGTAACTCCTGTATTGCTTTAGTGCAATGCCACTTTGCCAAGGGGAAACTTGTCTTTGAAAGAGAGGATTCTACTAAAGCTGTCTTGAGTGTGTGTTTGGTGCCATTGTGACTTGAAAGAGAATGTGGCTTTTAAAGCGGACTTGGTTTGACATGTTTTGCTATGGCATTACAGCAGATGCAGTCAACAATGCAGCTGGCTATGGCTTCAGTGGAGTTGATGAGAGGGGCACTTTCCACTGGGACCTGCTGTCCAATTTGAATATCTGGAATATCGAGGTGAGTTAAAGGAATAGCTGCACTGGCCTGTTAACAGAGAAATGGGCAAGATAGTGGGGAGAAGCTTTCCTAGAAGGAAAAGAAGTCTGTGCCACTAAGCTACTTCCCTTTAACATGGAGAGGTTTTGTATTTCATCTGCTGGGCAGATAAAAAGCATCTGCCACGCAGCCTTCAGCACACTTGGTATTCAGGTTGTGTTTCTGAATAGTTTATAGAGGGCTAATAAATGATTAATCAGATGTTTAATAAATGAGCAGTCAATTACTGTAGATTGTGGCTGAGTTCAGTGGGTCAATAAATTGCTTGCAGCTATGATTCTCCACCATCTGTGGTATATTCTGTTTATTTACTTCTATTAATCTTCCACTGTCTGTAACCTAGTTGAGATTGGGGGGTGGGGGGTGGGTAGTGAAAGAAGCTGCTACGGCACTTGCAACGGTTGGGTCACTGCACATGCCTGGAGTGCTGCTTGTAAATGGAGAAATGCAAGGGTTGGAGAGATCTCTGGACAAACTGAGCAACTTGAACAGGACCTAGCAGGGCCACATGGAGCTTAAATGGATGTTGATCTAGGGCTCTACCCAGCAAACTGCATTGTTTCTCAAAACGTCTGTCACACATTTCTTGGGACTGCAGTGTACTTTAAACATCCAGTAGTCTGTTGGTAAGCTATTTATGTTTGTTTCTCTAGTGCAAAAGATGGCCGATGTAAGTTGTTTGCCCCAAAGAATATTTTGTGAATGCCAGGGGGATGTGAAAATGTTTGTGGCAGAAATGGGCCTTCTAAAGGCTTCTTTTCTTTAGAAAGAGGAGGAGCTTCCCTCTCTGATTCTGTAGTTAAGACTTTAAAAGGAAAAGCAGGTGAAAACAAATTGACTTCATTATTACTGAACGATCTGTGACTGAGTATGTTGTAATAGCTCTTCTCAAAAAACAAGAGCCCTTATAACTCTTCATTGAAAGATACCAAATGTGGAAGTTTCATTAGATGTTCTCTCTGTCTCAGTGTCCTTTCCTGTTGTTTTGTGTTTGGGCTTTTCAAATCTTAATTAATCCTCAGTGTACATCTCTCCCTGAGTGGTACAGAATACACAGCCCAGAAATGCTTTGTAGTCCTTGGTATGGCATGGCAGATATTACTCTGACAACTTGGATCAATATCTGGTTTAGTCTGGGGGCAGGAGATGATCTTTACCTTGATGAGCTGAGTAGATTCTGCTTGAAGGAGGCAAGTGAAGTGCAAGCAATGCTTTTTAGCCAAGACAAAATAAGGAAATGGGAGCTTTTGCTCCTCTCTACCCACTGAACTGCAAGACTCTTCAAACCCTTTTTTCCTTTACTGGTCACATGGGCAATAGAAATCAGGGTGGAGAAACTATTTCCAGGAGCATAAACCTGAGTATTTTCCATTTGGTTTGATCAAGTGTGTGATGAGAAAGAGGCTACAGAGACCATTACCTAGGGTGAGCCTTCAACTGTCAGTATGCACAAATGGAACTGAAGCTTTAGTGTGATTGTACAATGTGTTTTCAGCAGGTGTAGCCACTTGCATATGTAAAATTGGGCACTTGAGTGGTAAATGTGAAAAGATAAACACATGGCAGAAGTTGAGTGCATTAAAATGTGACAGTGGCTAAAGGCATGTTGGGGACTTGAAAGCCCTGGCAGCATGAATATTTTGACAGCCATGACTTCTTTCTCTCTTGGTAATGTAACAGGAGCTTACGTGAAGCCAAGAGAGAATGATACTATTAGTTGGAAGAGAAATAATCTTTTTCTTGGCTTCTCTTGGTGCAGGAATGCAATTCAAACATGGCAATACTGCATTGGGAATACTAATTATTTTAACTCCTTAAACACAGAAAATAAAGTGCTAACCTTCAGGATTCTCTGTAGAAGTACAAGAATATCTGTGCATTCCCTTTGGAAACCTTTGCTTGTAATACATCTTTTCAGTATGCCTTTGCCTTTAACTGATAGGGGGAAATAATTGGGTGTCATTGAATCTCATCACTGTTTGGTGAGGAGGGCCTTAGAGTTTTCAGTTGGCAGGCAACAAGCAAGGGGGAATAGGGATGGAGAGCCACTGGAGGTGAAGCTAACCAGGATTAGGGGAACTGATACTGGATAGAGTCCATCAGTCGCCTAAAACTAGGGGAACTGGTCTCATGAGGTGGTTCTCCCAGGATAGTGGAGTCCAATATGGTTCCTCAAGTTGGGCATTGGGCTGTTGACTGGCTTCTAAATTTAGCCTGAAATTGTATGTCTGTGTTTTTCAAGCTTCCCCCTTCCTTTTCCAAACAATGCATTTCTTTTAATTATTATAACACACTGGTTTAGTAGGGAAGTCCAGACTGTGTGGCAAGATATTTCTTCCAAAAATGAAGCCATTTGTGAACCGAAAGGAAGGCCAAGCACTTAAAACATGAAAGCATTTCAGATTTCCCATAATTGGAAAAGTAACCAAACATTGTGTTTAATTTTACAAAACAAAGTGAGATTTTACAGAGAGCGCCAAGTGTTAGCAGCAAGCAATCAGTCCTGGTTAATGTCCCTCCCAAATCGTATTAGTGACTGTGGCACATTCTTTGTGATGGTTAGCTACCAGAATTAACATTTTTCCCCTCTATCTCCTGTCTGATTTAAAATGCAAGTAATACTTTACAGGTTTGAGTGCTAACATTTCATGTAAACTTACTTCTTAGACTGCAACAAGTTTTAAGATGTACATTGAAAACTGGAACATTCAGACAGCTGCCTGGCTAAAGCGGTAAGTAATGGAACAGTAATGTGCTTGTGGGACCTAAAAACTCTAGGTGGCCTGCAAAAATGCTGACTGGTGAAGCTCTTAAACGTATAACCCTCTTTTTCTTTCTTTCTTTCTTTTGTGTTTCTGTAACAGCTGGGTGGAATACAAGGGTGTTTGGTGCTGTAAAGTTTTATTGCTGCACATGTGAAATGCTTGCATTTTATGTATGAGCAGGAAAGCCATAAATGAACTTCAGATCTTCCGTAATAAAAGATAACAGCTTTTTGATGGTATCTTTTAGGCTGCTGCCTGCCTCCATTATTCTTGTGGTACCATTTCACTTTGCTGTATTGTTTCCCTGTGTATTACTGCTGGAGGTGAGCCTTACTATGTCAGATCCAGTTCAGTTAGAACTGAAGAGAAATCTTTACAGCCCTGGTGTAGTCTGGTTCAGAGTTAGCAACAGATGGTTGCCAGGGAGTCCCCATTTAGGATACAGAGAAGAGACTTAGAGCATGGGAAGATCTGATTTTTGACCCATGACTGCTAAGTTCTAATCATAGAACCATCCAACCATGGTTTGGGTTGGAAAGGACCTTAAAGATCATCTAGTTCCAATGCCCTTGCCATGGGTAGGAACACCTTCCACTAGATCAGGTTACTTAAAGCCATGTTTAGCCTGGCCTTGAACACTTCAGGGAGAGGGCATCCACAGCTTCCCTGGGCAAGCTCTTCTAGTGCCTCACCACTCTCAGTGTAAAGAATTTCTTCCCAATATCCAGTCTAAATCTACCCTCTTCCAGCCTTGCACGAGCCCTCATCCTTACATGTCAAGTTTCATAAATGGAACTGTCTGCTGTTACTCATTACTCTTTTTGTCATGATTAAAGTTCAGTGTACAGTCAGTGTAGTGTCAAAAATGCAGATACGGATTTGTTGTGGTTACCATAACCATTGTTGTTAAATATATGCATCTTAAAAGTCAGTGTTTACTAATTTTCATTATTCAAATGATGTTTGGAAGAGACCAACACTCTGAGCCTGGAAACCAAAAAAGCCCCCTGGAAACAGGAAGCATCTCAGTTTACATTTCCAACTATGAGTCCCATCTTTTGCCCCAGCCAGCCCTTGCCTTATAGAGTAGGCGTGATGTCTGCATGCTATTGAATATCTATCAGCTGATTCAGCCTGTTGAAGCATGGACAATTTGGGAGATGCTGGGAACAATAGAGATTGTCATAAGCTATGGCAAAGCAGAGAATTTCTGCTAAATTTATCAGCCCAAAACCTTACCCCCAAAACACAAGCATATAACACCAGTTCACAGGGCTTTTTGTCTTTCTTCAGCTCCCAGGCATGGGAGTGTTTAAAAATACCTCCCTTCATCAGTGAAGGGTGAAGTCATATCTTTGTCCTTCCAGTTGCTTTTCATGCACTGTCAGAGTATTTTAGGGCGGTGTGTGATTCCAGATAGAGGTATAAAGGTGAAAGAGAAGTCATGCTTGCTCTTTGTCCTGTTACTTACTTAAATGCAGTGAGTGCTGGGATTATTTGCACAGGCGCTCTTTGGATGCTTGCTGCATAAAGCATGATTCATCTTTCCATCTAAGCCTTCTCCTAAATGAAGGGAGAGTGCCTTATGCCCTGCTCTGTAACAGAGGCAAGGTAAGGCCACTAAGAAGACAGAATAAGACCTTAAAAATGGAGAAGGATTTGAAGTGCTGTCATGCAATTGTATTTAGCCTGTTCTTGTTTTGTTTTTGTCTTCACAGTGTTTGCTATGATAGAGCTCCTTGGTACCCTACAGCTTTAACATTTGTCCTGTCGGCCCTGTGGCATGGTATCTATCCTGGATATTACTTTACATTTCTCACTGGAATCCTTATCACGCTTGCAGCCAGAGCAGTATGTACCTTTCATTGTTTTCTTCTAAGGCCTATACTAGATGCCATCCAGCTATTAACTGCTGGGACCATGCTGGCATAGTCAAGCAGCTTGTCTCTGCTTTGAGCCCACTTCCATGCCTCTGCGGGGTTGAAGTTGACAGATACCTTCTGTATTGGTGCTAACTACTCCCAGCAGTTGCAACCATCACCTATTCTGCACATGCTGCAATGCTGGCCTTGGCTGTCAGAGGAAAAATTGCTTGTGACTGTACAGTTGGTAGTGCTATCAGCAATGTCCATGTAGTCAAATATGCTTGGGATTCAAGATTAAACCTGAGTCCAGATTTCTGTGTAGTTGACTCAGCACAGTCTTTCACAAGAAGCTGTCACAGGTTGACCATTAGCCCACATTGGAACTCTTTCATATAGGTGCAATTGAAATTGATTTTGAGCCACACCTTGGGTAGAGTCACCAAAGACAGATCTGAGTTTTTTGCGTGTCACTATTGTTAAATTTGTCACTGCTGATGTTTCAGGCTGAATCAGCCAGTTGGGCAGGGCTGGTAAGCACCACTGTGGTTTGACTATGGATAAATTAACCAGGTCAGTTTGAAAGGTGAATTAAACTAGTGATCAGTATTATTAATCATTATGACTAGAGAAGGTGTCTGAATATGTGGCCTTAACATGTGCTTTTCCTCTCATTTATGAAGTTTTTGTGGATGCAAAGCTAAACCAGAATCTCTGGGGAACAGCACACACTTGTAGGTGTAAACACATATTCATTCATTTAAAGTAACATTGTTTCACCACTGATAACCAGGAATAAATAAAAAACATGAAGAAGGAATATAAAACCATTAACAACTCTCCTCCCCAAAGATATTGTGCCAGTTACCCAGGGTGAGAGTCTGTTCCTGTGACTGTGACAGAGGAAACTGGGGGACACTTTTCTCTTGGACGTTGCTTGACTGTGAGATC
The DNA here is from genome assembly GCA_013396835.1 of Psilopogon haemacephalus. Classification (NCBI taxonomy): domain Eukaryota; kingdom Metazoa; phylum Chordata; class Aves; order Piciformes; family Megalaimidae; genus Psilopogon; species Psilopogon haemacephalus. The sequence goes on from VWZI01010423.1 coordinate 1,727,734, forward strand.
TTGGATATTCCAGTCATTACACACGTATCTTTCTACTCTCAGTGCTTTCTAACTGGTGTATAAACCTTACTGCAATGCTAATACTGATGATAAATGAGGAGTTGTATGCTGCAACGTGTCCAGTGTGACCTTGCCTAAGAAATGAATACATATAATTTTCTGCTTACTTTTTCCCTGACCCACAGATAAGAAACAACTGCAGACATTACTTCCTCTCCTCAGTGCCTCTCAAGACAGCCTATGATGTTCTTACCTGGGCTGTCACCCAACTGGCTGTGTGCTACACTGTTGCACCGTTTGTTATGCTGGCTGTTGAGCCCACCATTAAGTTTTACAAGTAAGTTTGCTTCTCATAACTGTTATTTGGGCTTTTGCTAAACAACCCAAACCACACTGAGAAGCGGTTGGCATGCTGTTGGTTTTGAAAAGGACTTCAAACAAGATGCTTAATAACGTGTCAGGGGTGATCTTTACGCTCCTTTCAAAGAAGATGCTAAATAACGTGTCAGGGGTGATCTTTACGCTGCTGTAGCTTAATGAGATAATGCTGCTTGTGCTTCTCGCTCTTCCTGCATCCTTAGGTGACTCTTCGCATGCTCAGTTTCTTTTTTTCAGGACAGTTGAGTCTGAACCATTAACAGTGGCCAAAGCAAGAGACGTTAAGAATCATGTCAGTGGCAGTAGGAAGGACTGTCATAGTTTGAGGCCATGAGCTACCCAGGACCGGATGACAGAGGTGACTCTTACTCCTTTTAGAGAGTAAGAATGAAAATATTGCGCGCTAACTGGACATTTGAAGAGAGATTCTATTTACTAGTACATGTATGCAAAAGGCAGTCAGGTAGAATGGATACATCCACAAGCTAAGCCAACTCTATTGGACTAAAACCATCTGGAACCCTCCATCCGTTTCCCCCTCAACGGGTCTGAGTAGGCCATAACTGCCCTCTCCCCCCATCTTAAGCCTACAAGGCCTCAGCAGGTCGCATGATGCAGCTCAAAATTCCCTGCCAGCTATAAGCTATCTCCCCCACAAACCATAAGGTAAGAAGGGACACATGCTCTTTTCAGAGAAAGATGTGCAGGGAGGAGAGAAGGGAAAGAAAAAGAACGATATTGGCCAGGCACTGGCTGAATAAGCTGTGGTACCAGAAAACAGAATGGAATAACAATATTACAACACCCTGGGATGCTCAGATCCATCCCCTGGGAGGGGTCTTGGTGTCCGTAGTTTTCCTAGGGAACCCTGGAACCACTCAAATTATGACAAGGACTTAAAGAGAAAAGATGATGTTTCCAGCTGCCAGCTGTATAGAACAGATGTGATTGGTCAGCAGGGGAGGGAAGGAGAGTGCCTGGCAGAGCATTCCTTCTTGAAATGAGTATGGTTTTCTTTTTGAATCCTAGGCTTCTTAAGAATAAGGGAACACTGGTGCTGCACACCAGTGGAATATACACTAATAAAAATAATTTGAAATGAAGAAGCTGAGAAAATAATTTCTTTCATTCTACAGTGAATTGTCAGCATAGAGTAACAGGTTTTGCTTAAGGAGAAAGAATTCCCTCCTTGAACATGAAAGACAAAACCGGTAACTGTTCTCAGTAAGTCTTTTTGAGGGGAGCTGAATTCAGACGTTTATTTGTGTTTCTTAAAATATTTGATTGCAACACAGAAAACTTACAATATCAAAATTATTCCACATCTTTCTTAGTTGCATTCTGTAACATTTGTTGCCCTAGTGACTCACAACATAGTTAACATTTAACCTTTGAGACTGTTAAGCAAGGAAATCGTAGGCCTTTGGACCAGGGCACAATTTTTTTGAGCACTGTACACCTAACAGTTGTGTGTTAAGCACCTTAGATGGATAGTAAGAACTATGGAAAGAAGCATAAATGAGGCCACAGAAAAGTGAGACTCTGTGATTAAGAGCTGGACCATACTGCTCCCAAATGTCATCCTCCCCAAGCTGCCTGAGCCTCCCATAAATGAATTAAGTATTTTTTAAATTCCTGTTCAAGCTCATGTGTACTGAATTATTTGAAATAAAAATATTTGATACATAATAGTGATCAACTAAAGATATCTTTGAGTAGTTGCCTTCAAAAATACAACCCTTTTGTAAATATCATTACCTGACATTTACCAGTTAAAAGTCAAGCATTTTGATTTATTTCAGGTCTCAACACTTGAAATTACTTTTTTACCTCCCTATTTATTTTAAAAGCTTGTTAATTTTTTTTATATCCTAAGCGTGAAGGGCGTTACTTCAGAACACAGCTTTATGTTCTCTAAACATTAAAAGGGAGATGGACCAAGTGAGTCTGGGGCTGAATTACATGAGTTTATGTGAACTGTCAGGATTCAAATTCAGGAGTCTGTCAGAAGTGATGCCAGCAGATACCAAACGGAAGAGCTGCATGATATTCAAGGGTGTATTTTTGTGCTTTCTTGATCAGATTCACACTTCCTCCATTCATCCCTCAGCACGAAATTCTTCACGATCCTACCAAGGTTGCACAGTTCATGTTAATACCAATAAAACGATAATGCTCTCTTTCTGCTTTTCTTCCCAGGTCTATGTATTTTCACATGCACATTCTCAGCATCCTGGTGTTGCTTGTGTTACCGATGAGACCTCAAGCCCACTCCGTAAGAAAGCCTCAGAATCAGGCCGTGCAGAACTCTGTTAAAAGCAAAGAGAAGTGATGCCTCCAAAGAAAATTGCCAACTTTGGGAAATGGGATTATTGCATTGGAAACAAACAATGAAGAAGGAAAATGGGTGGAACCAGGGTCAGCAGTACAAGCCAAGTGGCATTTCTATTGGTTATTTTAAAATCTTACTGGACAGGACAGACAAGAGCCTGAATGACCGTCTTTAAAATTACTCCAGTTGGCAGAGATTTTACAGGCAACGTTTACAGGCTCACAGGGCATTTTTCTTTTTAAATTAATATTTTTATGAAGTTTTTTTATATATTTAAACTTTTTTCACACAGGCATTTTTGCTCTTTTACAGAAATATACAATTATTAATCAATAATTTTGTGTTCGGAGGGACAAGAAGCACCTAGCAAAGAGTTAGAGCAGCTGCCTGATAGCCTGGTGCTGTGGACAGCTGGCAGGGGATGGTTTTCATCTTCTAACTGTGGGAAGAGATGGTGCAAGTAGAAGATTATGGACATGGGGTTGCTCAAGGTGCTGGCACTGACTTCTGCCTCTGCCAAGAAAATCCCTTCTTTCTATTTTCCCCACAGTCTCCAGAGCAGGGACTACAGCCTGAGCTTGGCAGCAAGGGTATTTCACATCCTTCTGTGTGATGCATGCTGGTAATGAGGGCAAGACAAGTCCCTTGGGAATAGGTGCATAGGTGTCTGGGAGCACTGCTAACTGGTTAAGCCAAAAATCTAAAGTCAAGTAAAAGCAAAATGGAAGAGAAGTGTGTGTGGGGGAGACCTAGAGTAAAAGAAGGAACATACACCCTGTGATCTGTAGAGCTTCTCTAATGATGCTGCTGGTGTCATTGCTACGTCAGCCTTACTTTGCAATTTTAGCACGATGCAGCACTTAATTGAGGAGCTGTGCAGATTTTTGTCTTTTAGAACTTGCATTTCCAGGTTAGATCTGAAAAAAAAGGTTTGTAATGGATGAAGCTGCTCTGTTTGAAGCCATCCTTCCTTCTGGAGGGGCAACTTTCCAGCAGGATAACACTAATATGCTGCCTGAACGGTAATTACCATAGTTATAATAAATCATTCTCTACAGAATACTGTGATGTGATATGATAATGATCATCACAACAGTGAAGACCAAGTCCTTGTATGATCATGATGTGTGTCTTGGTATGCGGATGCAGGTTTCCTTGCTTGTAAATTCCTTGGCTTGCAGGGATGTTTTGAGGCACGATTTCTACAGATCTTGTTGTACGTTGAGATAACCTGCTGCAAAATGCTGTGTCAGGGTTTTATATTTAACTTACTTTAAAATCCACTTACCCCAGTAAGACAGACTGGTATGACACATCAACTAAATTTTTTTTAAAAAAGAAACTCTTTTCTCCTTTTAAATGACTGTTTTCCAGGAATGTTTTTATCAGGGTTTTGTAGGAGAAAATCCCTTGGTAAAGTGCTGGTGTTGTTTTAGGGTTTAACTGATGTGTGACTGAGCAAAGAATCTGCTGTTTATGGCATTCTGATTTTTGTGTCAGATTATGATTTTGCAGAATCCTAATGCTGTGGGAAGAAACAAATTGGTGAAACCAAAACAAGTTACAAAAAAATTTTTTTCTTGGTTGGTTGGTTTTTGGTTTTGCCTTTTTTTTTTTCCCTCTGGTGGGAAATTTTTGTTCCGTGACAACCTCACAACTTAGAGCATAGTTCATGGGAAAGTTTATTTGATATTTATTTAGAAGGCAAGATGGTATTAAAAGGTTGATCTGAATAAAGTAATTGCTTTGTGTCACCGCCTGGCATTATTAATCACAAATGTCTACTGTGAAAATGGGTGAGTGGGCGTGAGATCCCTTGCACTTGAGATGTCTGCTGGATGCTGCAGAGCAGCTGGGCTTTACATCCTGCTCCTGCTGAAATGGTGGCAAGATGACCCCTTTGTTTTTGTGGCAGCTTGTCTTTAGCATGGGCAGTCCTAATTTGTGCTGGTGCACGTGTTCTTATGACAGCAGCCTTAGCTGCAACTTGGGCATCTGTTTCCCTTGAGATCTGGCTCTGCCACTCTTGTTTCTTGTGGAAGGGAACCAGGGCGCATCCCCTGGGACAACAGGGCTTTAGGTGCTGCTGTTGCTGGGATTCCATGGGCTGAAGCCAATCTGTGTTTACCTCCACAAACTGGAACAAATTGTTATGAGGGTCAGAAGGAGGACCTGGGAAACTACAGGCTTCTCAGCCTGATATTAGTGCCAGGCAAGATTGTGGAACAGATCATCTTGAGTGCAGTCACAGGGCACCTACAGGAGGGCCAGGGCATAGATTTAGGAGGGGCAGGTCCTGCTTGACCAATCTGATCTCTTTTTATGTTCGAGTGACCCACCTGGTGAATGTGGAGAAGGCTGTAGATGTAGTCTACCTGGACTACAGCAAGGCCTTTGACACTGCCTGTCACAGCAAGCTCCTGGCCAAGCTGGCAGCCCATGGCTTGGGCAGGGGCACTGTGTGCTGGGTTAGGAACTGTCTGGATGGCCAGGTCCAGAGAGTGGCGATGAATGATGCCACATCCAGTTGGCAGCCAGTCACTAGTGGTGTGCCCCAGGGATCAGTGCTGGGCACAGTCCTGTGTAATATCTTCATTGATGATCTGGATGAAGGGGTCCACTCACTGGCAGTAAGTTTGCAGACAGCTCCAAGTTGGGAGCATAGGAGGCCTCTGCAGAGAGGCCTGGATAGGTGGACAGAGTCCAATGCCATGAATTTTAACAAGTCCAATTGCTGGGTTCTGCAGTTTGGCCACAACAACCCCACGCAGCACTACAGTCTGGGGAGAGAGTGGCTGGAGAGCAGCCAGGCAGAGAGGGACCTGGGAGTGTTGGTTGACTGTGATGGTTTGGGAATTCTCCACCTCCACACACAATGAATTCACCCAGGCGAGACTCAGCTGGCTGGAAGTTAAGGAATGAAGCTTTACGCAATACGCACAGCACAATACGCAAGGAGATATTTACAATATTTTGCTAGTATTTACAGTTATATACAAATTAAAAGTAATATAGAAACACAATACCCCTCCCAGAAATCAGAGTTCCCAGGAGAAGCTCTCAACCACCCTTCTACCTTCTTTCTACCCCCCAACCTTATCCCAGAATCTGCCTTACGTGCAAGGTGAATTGAAAGGATCGGTGAGGGGGGTTAGAAGCAGAATGATTAGTTGGGTTACACAGATCCAGCTGGAAGCCAGGGAGAAACGCAGACTCTGACAGACAAACTGTCTTATCTGTGTTTGTGTCCTTGTTTTTATACATCTCAGCAAACCAAGGAGTGAAGTAGACATCAGGATCGTTTTTCTTTTCTCATTAAAATATTCCAATTAGCCTCAAACCGGCAGGTTGAGAGCTGACTGAAAGTGAGCCAGCAGTGTGCCCGAGAAGGCCAATGGCATCCTGGCCTGTGTAAGGAATGGTGTGGCCAGCAGGACCAGGGAGGTCATTCTGCCCCTGTGCTCAGCACTGGTTAGGCCACACCTCGAGTACTGTGTCCTCAGTTCAAGAAAGATGTTGAGGTGCTTGAAGGTGTCCAGAGAAGGGCACCAAGGCTGGTGAGGGGGCTGGAGCACAGCCCTGTGAGGAGAGGCTGAGGGAGCTGGGGGGTGTTTATCCTGGAGAAGAGGAGGCTCAGGGCAGACCTTTCTGCTCTCTACAACTATCTGAAGGGAGGTTGTAGCCAGGCAGGGTTTGGTCTCTTCTCTCAGGGATGTAGTGACAGAACAAGAGGACAAGGCCTCGAGCTGCACCAGGCCAGGTTCAGGCTGGATGTTAGGAAGAAGTTCTTCACAGAGAGAGTGATTGGCATTGGAATGGGCTGCCTGGGGAGGTGGTGGAGTCCCCATCCCTGGAGGTGTTTAAAAGGAGACTGGATGAAGCACTTGGTGCCATGGTTTAGTTCATTAGAAGGTGTTAGGTTGATTCTGAGAGTGTGGACAGAGGCAGCATAATGTGCATTAACCCTGGGCTCCTGCAGACCTGCAGAAGGCAGATGCTTCCAGCAGGTTGGCTTTACCACCTGCCTTGGAAACTAAATGCACTAAGAGGGGAATGTGGGTTTGTATCTGCTGTCGTGTGCCCTGAGAGCTAACTGTATAGCCTGTGCCCTGGTCTGCAGCCCTTCCCCAGACTGTACGTTCAAGAGAGGCCAGATACTCTCTGAGGGGTTTCTTTTGTAGTGTTTCTTGTAAGCAGAACTTGCATAACTCCCAACACTCAACTTCTGTTATTGTTTCAGCTTCTATGATGTGACTAATTCATCAGGGGGAGTGAGCAAACTCTTGTTCTGAGCTCTTGTTCTCCTGTCATCTTGTTTTTTCCCTGAAAACAGGAACCCTGGACTTCCATGAGACCTGATCACGTGGATTTAATTTGATATGTTATGTGAATTGAAATCGAAATGGTAGTTTTGAAACATTGCAGGGAAACTTGCTGGCTGAATTAGTCTTAAACCTGGAGGAGAGAAGGAAACTGAAATTTTTGCTGTACTATGTTATTGTGGGCTAGGCAGCTTACCTAGCCAACCTTGCAGTCCTGCAGAGCTAACACAGAGTGGATTTAAATCACTCTAAAAATACTCCTTTGAAAAAAAAAAGCTGATACCTTTGGTCTTGCCTTTCTCAATCCCTTGTACTGAGTCTTCCTCTCCTTTTCTCCTTCTCAAGAGGGCAAAATCCGGTTTTATAGAAAGACTGCAAAAATCCATTACTATTTAGAGAGTCTTGTGCTAGTAGCATGCATCTGCTTTGTACAAGAGTATGTAAATCTTAAGAGCAAAAGCGGAAATTCAACTTAGGAAAGTGTGATGTTGGGAACTTGGGTACTGGCTTTGTATTAGTGTATGCTTGGAACACTAGAATTTGAGGATGTGCTTCAGCAATTAAAATACATCACCATTACTTCCTTGGACAGAAGGCAAATCCTAGCTGCTGGTTTTTAGCACACTTGTCTACGTTAAAACCGAACTAGAGTTTGAGATGCACTTAGGAGAGAGAACTGAATGAAGAGTTAAGCTTGGTTTCAGCTTGACTATTGATCTGGTATCTAAAAAAGCAACAACTCAGCAATTTCCTCAGTAGACTGGGAACACAAAGTACTTACTTTTACTGTCTTCTGAGCTGTCCCCGTCCTTGAGTACATTCCTGCATGTCCCCTCTGAGCATGCCAAGCACTGGAGGCAGCACAGGAGTGGGATACAAGGTGGGCAGATACTTCTGGCTTTTCTGTTCTGCATGCACACGTTGCACATAGCTGGGATTTTTGCATCACATAAAATGTAGGTGGGTGGGAAAGCCATTTTTACTCTTTTAGTAGATATTTGCATAAACCTGCCCTTTACTCTGTGTTAAAGTAGGCTTAGAAAACTAGATCTAGACCCTTTCTTAGAAATACAAGTTGAAATCTCAAAGCTCAAGGAAGTTTAGCAGTAAAATTCCTGTGAGTGAGGTCAGTGTCTCTGATATTTGAAGCCTTTATCCATGAATTGGGAACTTCAGAAAAAAATATTTTACTGGCTGCAGTAGTAAAGGGACTAAATGGAAACCTGTCTTGAAGAATGTGTTGCCAAGAATGCCTACAGTCCACATGTTGTGGGCAGAGGAGTAGTAGGTATCTTCTCATCCTCGACCACAACAAAGTGGCGTGCATGGCTGCATATTAAAATGTTAAATAGCCTTCCAGGTACCTTTATGTCATTGAACTGATACATTTCAGCTGTCAGGGGCTAGAGGCATTCCTCTGCAAAACGAAGTGGGAAGCCTTGCCTGGTTTCTCAGCATGAGTATGAATGCACAGTGTGTGCTTTAAAAATGTATTCTCTACTGTGGCATGAGCCTCTTGCTGCCTTTCTTCTTAGGGGTGGCAGTTGCAATATGCGTGAAGCATTTGGATTTGCGCTGGGTGCGAAGTGCAGCCCTCCGAGTGCTGATGCGAGGCGAAGTGGCAGCGCCTGCGCTGGGTTCCGTTTACGAGCAGTGCCCTCTGTGGGTGACAGGACCTCGGCGAGCGCCGGAGTGCAAATGCTGCGAGGGCTGTGCTAACCGCTGTGCCTTACAGCTGCACAACAAATGTGCCTTGCTTTGGAGTGCGAGCACAAGAGGAGTTGAAGACTTAGGTAGGTTGGAAGATAAGTATTGTAACAGGAGGAGATGCTGCCTTGTTGGTAGAAAAGATGTTTATGTGCCTTAAGGATTTGAGATACAGAATCACACAGAGTGGGGTGAACGAAGTGTGACTCACAGTCTGTGGAAGGGAACCACAGGATAGGGGAGAATCCGTTCTGAGAAGTGCCACAAGGCTACCCTGATGGGGTGGATTTATTTGCCATCCATAGAGCAGCTCTGAAAGCGAGACCTTGGGCTGGCCTGGAGGCTTTTCTCTCACAGGCCTGGGTGAGAGGCTGTGCCACTTGCCTGTGAGGCCCTGGCACAAATGGCAGGCAGCAGATCCAGGAGTATGCCATGCTCAGTTGATTTTCCTGATCCCACTGTCAGGGGCTGTACAGGTAAAGGCCGTGCCCAGCAGTACTGAGAAAACAATTTGGAGCATGCCAAGGCTGAACCAGTCAGGGTAGGACAAGGTAAAGGGATGCAATCTGTCCCACTATTAAAAACTGAGGGGAAAAAAGGTGTTGAATACCTTTGCCTTTTCCTCATCTTTTGTTACTATATTCCCCTTTGCATCCAGTAAAGAGTGGAGGTTGTCCTTGCCCCTTCTTTTGCCAATGATATAGAAACACTTTTTGTTCCCCTTTACAGCAGTGGCCAGTCTAAATTCTAAGTGGGCTTTTGCCTCTCTATTTTTTTCCCCTACAAGACTTAGCAATGTCTTTGAACTCTCCCTGGGATACCTCCCCTTTTTTCCAAAGGTGATATGCTCTCTTTTTTTTTTCTCTCTAATTACTTTAGAAGCTCTTTGCCCATCCAGTCCAGCTGTCTCCCTTATCAGCTCGCCTTCTGTCACACTGGCACAGCCCATTGCTGTGCCTTCAGGAGTTCTTTCTTGAAGTAGGTGCAGCTTTCCAGGGGTGGTGTCTCTTGACAGCCTTCAGTTTCCTTTTTTCTAGTTCCTGGCTGCCTGGAAAGTCACAATAGGTAATAATCTGTGGTAGGGAACTTTCTTACTGCATCCTTAAGTCGGGCGCCAGGGAAGCATCACACTTCCCTTAGAAGTGGGTCAGATCTGCATTTTGGGCCTTCCATTGCCTTCAGAAAGGAGTTACCTAGAACAATGACTCTTTAAAATTGACTGGCTGCACTTGCAGGGCTTCCTAACTGTTCTGCAAGGACACCTGGGAGGTTTGGGGAGTAATTGGGGTAATATGTCCACCACACTGGGCAGAAACTTGTTGCCATTACCTCCTGTCAAGGGGGTAGGGCAAGATGGACGATGAAGGAATTCACCTGCTGCCTGGACCATGATAGTTGCTTCTGTTCACTCTTTTCATTTAGACTTCAGCCTGATAGGGGTGGGATACAGGGGCCACCTGATCCTGAGTACTTTCTAATGGGTGTTCCCATTTCTGTTTCAAGGAGGGCAGAGACCAATCTCTCTTCCTTGTCCTCTCTCGTGCTCCTTAACCTTTCAACCTGCTCTTATAACTCTGCCATATCTGAGCAGAGCAGCCACCTGCACACAGCACAGACAGCACTTTGAGTGTCCACTCGTTGGAAGTAAAAGGCTCAGGCACTCCCTGCAGCCTGTGGCCTGCAGGGCTGCATGTTTCTGTGGGAGCTCCATCTGAATTCCTACATCTACTCCAGGAAGTGTTGAAAGCTTGGCTTTCTGCCAGGTTGAGACCATGGCTGCGCTTCCAAGGGTGGATGCCACCATGCATGAGACTATTTTTCCACCAGCTTCCTCGGCTGCAGGACCCTCTGCCCACCTCAATCTAGCACACTGTTGAGCAGCTTTCCCATCTTCAAAAAAGCCCCCAAAATGAGCTCCTTGATATCCCTTTTTGTCACAATCCCCTTCTCTTGTGTGGACTTATGTGCACTGGTGTTGGTCTTCTTGTTGATACAGACTTTGCCCTGCTGGCACACCCTGCCTGCGTGAACTGCCATGCAAACTGCTGCACCACACCCTTCCTGACCTACCATGCCATTTGCCCACCCTGTTTGCTGGCACTTCCTGGGGGTGTTTAAATAGCCTGTGCTGGATCCCAGCAATGCCCCTTGGTGCCCTGTCAGTCTCACTTGTTCCTGAGCTTTGGTGGATCCTGCTGAAGCTATGTGTTGGTAACTGCTCGCCCATTACCTGAGAAGCTGCCATCCGCCTCAACCTAGCTCGATCTAGTCCACAGCACTTAACCATTGCTGCTCCTGAGATTGTGCTGGGACCACTCCATAAAGGCAGTCTGAAAAGACATAGAATCATAGAATGGTTTAGACTGGAAGGGACATCAAAGATCATCCAGTTCCAACCCCCCGCCATAGGCAGGGACACCTCCCACTAGAACAGGTCACCCAAGGCCTCATCCAACCAGGCCTTGAACACCTCCAGGGAAGGAGCAGCCACAACCTCCTGGGCATCCTGTGCCAGTGTCTCACCACCCTCACTGCAAGGAACTTCCTCCTAACATCCTGTTTAAATCTCCCCTCTGCCAGTTTAATCCCATTCCCCCTCATCCTGTCATCACAAGACCTTGTGAACAGTCCCTCCCCAGCCCTCCTGTAGGCCCCCTTCAGATACTGGAAGGCTGCTATAAGGTCTTTTCAAAGCCTTCTCTTTTCTGATCTGAAAAGCCCCAACTCTTGTAGCCTGTCCTCATAGCAGAGCTGCTCCAGCCCTCTGATCATCTTCATGGCCTCCTCTGGACTCACTCCAACAGTTCCATGTCCTTCTTGTGTTGCGGGCTCCAGAACATCATGAACAAGGTGAGTATAGGAACAGATAATGTGAATAATATTCTATCAATGATAGCCCTGTCTGTGACTCTGATGTGCCTTGTTTTGCTTGAGTACTCTTCAGTGACACATTCCAGTGTGCAGCAAATAGTGCAGATTTTCCCTGGAGGTATTTCAGGAAGCAATTTGGCCAGAAAACAAAAGCCTGTTTCTAACACATACAGGCAACCCTTGGCAGGCATGGTCCACAGCTCCTCTAGGGAGTGAGGTGCTGCCCTGGGATGCAATGGGGCAGCTTAGGGTGCCCTGTGCTTCTTCCTTCTCCCATTCTAAGAACACATATGCAATCCACACCATGTACCTATCAGAGACTGAGAGCGCTGGCAACTTCTGTCCTCAAGGTGCAACCTCGGATGCAGGACCACGTGAGTACATGAAATGAGATGATCCATGCACAAATTGTGAGCAGAAAGATTGCTCTGGGCAGAAAACAGCAGAGATAATTGCACAGGTGAGGACCAGAGGTGCATGGAGATTGTGTTAGAGACTGCAAGCAGGCAGCTTGTGGCACAAGAAGGAGCAAAAGGCAGGTTTCCAAAGTGGCAGCCTTCACAAGTCTGCCTCCAGAGATGGTGGCACGGTTTGCCTGCCATTTTTGGAGGAGTCCACACAGGACCCAGCACTTGCAGGGCTGAATACAACCCCTGTGAGAGTGACTGTGTGCCGTAGTGTAACTGCAGGACTGTGTGGCACTGATGGCAGGGACAGCAGCCTCAGAAACTGCCTCCTTTTCTGGCTATGCAGCCTCAGAAACTGCCTCCTCTTCTGGCTATGTAGCCTCAGAAAATGCCTCAGTTTCTGGCTATGTGCCTGTGCCTGACTGCCAGCCCTGGGTGTTTCAAATCCCAGGCTCCTGCTCTTTTCCCACACCCCAGAGAAATCAAGAGGTGTTCTTAAAATGCACAATGGCATCAAGAATCTTAAGTGTCTTTATATTTACCTTCTGATCTCAGTGCCTTTGAAGCCTGCCCATTCAAGCTGTTCCCAGCTGTGAAGGCCAGAAAGGCTTTTGTAAACCACAGCTGCCAGTAAGGCCATTTCCATACTTTGCCCAGTCCCGTGGTATGTTTTGCAAATGGTGTAAAGCCCACAGCGGGTACAGGAGCCACGGTGGGCATGGAGCTCTCTTCCCTCCTTCCTGATCAGAGCTTTTGCTGGCAGGAATAGAGTGGTAGAAACTGTGCACAGGGTGGGAAGCAGCATTATTGGTGGCTTTCAGAATGCTGGCTTCTGTGGAGTGGTTTTGTTTGCAGCCATCGGCATGGTCCCAGTGGCATGCTACTGGCCTGCCTCAATTAGGCTTCTTGACTGATGGCCAGTTTAATGAGCCTATGTACAGAGGGTCACTCAACATGGCAATTATACCTATAAATCTATTTGCAGCGGGGCTCAAATAACCTTTTGCGCAGAGTTCTTCATAAAATGACTGTCTGATTAATTAACATTAATTTATCCCCTGTATGGAACCAGATGCAGTCTGTATGAAAGGCTCTGCTCTGATGTGCAGGTGCTGTGTGAACTGGGAGGATTTGGAGATGGGAATGGCTCTGATGTTGTTTAAAGCCTCTTTTCGATTATTTTTTTTCTCTCCTCTTTCTTCCTCTCTCTCTCTCTCTCTCTCTCTCTCTCTCTCTGGTCCCAGTTGATTAACATTCCAGGGCAGCATCATATAACAGGGGGCAAAATTCAATTAATTGAATATGAAATATTTATAACCCTACTCTATGTGTCTATCAGAGAAGGGTCCTTAATAGATCTTCTCATTAGCATGGACTGGTGACTCACTTCTCTGCTTTCACAGTCATTTGGAATTAAAATCCAATTAATCTAATGTCCCTGTGAATATTATTAAACTATTTGAAAGACTGCATAGAGGAGATATGAGGCAGGGGGTGAGGGGCTAAGAGAAGAAGAGGGAATATGTCTTGAGCTCATGAAGATTTATTTCTTCTCTGTTTAACGTAGTCTAGAAAGAGTAATTCCTTGTTTTCTGGAAAGTGGATAGCTAATTCTCGATATCAGAAGACTGAAAATGGAAAAATAACCTGCTTTCTACAGGCAGAATTGCGTTGTCTTTGAACAGCCAAATAAATGCCCCTGCCTCCTCTCACCTTTCAGGTTCCTTCCACTTCTTTGGTGCTAATGTTAACCTGAGAGGGTGAACAGATTTACACAGACATCAAGACACAGTTTTGGGGCTATTTCCCACCTATTCTGGCTGCAGGACTGGCTGTGTGGCCAGAACTCCCACTTGCCTGTCCTGGGGACCAGGAGGGTGCTGCATGTCCCTCATGGCCCTTGCAGGGCATATCCCTTCCCATGGGAAGGGGAGTGTGGGGAGAGGCAGGGTAAGACTGTACCTTTCTGAAGTGAGAACAGTCAGGGCACATAGACCCCTAGGCTGGGGAGTGCTCCTGCACCACCTCATACGGACATAGCCTAGAGGACTATTTAATTGTTAAATATCTCTGTCTCTTCAGTGAATAGGGTACTGACCTGAAATGGAGGGATCTTAACTATGAGTGAGAGGCAAGTTTCTAAATTGAATATTCCCTTAATGGGAATGACTTGAGGACAAAATCCTTTAATGACTCAAAGGAATTCAGAGACTGCTGCAGGAGCCCGTAAATCAGGAGATAAATATTTCTGAGCTGGAAGAATATTTTGCATATCCAGAAACAAAATGTTCCTTTTCTATTTTAAAACCAGTAAATTAAAGGATGTTTGTTTGCTTTTTAGTTTAGGTAGTAGCCTGTTCCTTTGAACACTGCCCCCTTCCTTTTTTTTCTTTTTCCTTTTAGAAGCTTAGTTGAAGCATTATCACAGAACACAAACACGTTAAAATACAACTGTTATACATCCCAGTGTCTTTAAGAATCCCTACAAAGCCAGACTTCAGTGAGACTGAACACACTTTCCTTGTCACAGAGGTACAACCCATGGGAGGCCCTTGGTCGCGTTGTAATGCTGCTATACAGACTGCAAACCATAAGCAAGCAATTCTTGTGCATACTGAGCAGAGGTCAGGCTCTGCTTTCCTTCCATGCTTTCCTTCAGCATGGCTGGAGTTTTTGTCACTGCTGTAGAGGCCAATTCCAATTTATTTATTGTATCTGGCTGTGCTTGTGTGGTACAGTGAAGGGCAATGTGCAAATCTCACCCGTACTGGACTTGATGTAGCAGATAAATCACAGGTGAATGTATGCGGTTTTATCTATAGAAGCAAACCTATGCCTAACATGCCTCCTTTTTCTATTACTGTAACCCTAAATTATCCTTTCCAAAGTTGCTTAAAATCTCATCACCAATTTGGTTTGATGCTCATCTGCATTGAGTAGCTGAAGTCAAACCTGGCAGAAACATATTCCCATTACCAATAAATTCAAAACACAGGTTTTCAGGGAGCAGAAAGCAACAGCTGAAATCTTAACCCTCTTCACTCTGGGGAAAACCACAGTGCATGAAACGTGGTGGCACCTCACAGAACAAATCCAGAATGCCCTGTTGGCCTGCTGAAAGCTGGTGCCACTGCAGAAAGCTGCTGTTTGGGCTTGATAGCTTTTTATACCTGTTTTGTCTGTCTGTCTATCAGTCTACATTTATTTATTTATTGCTGCTCACCTGCTATGATAGATATAGGGAGGTGGCTGAATCTGAACTACAGGCTTAAAATTTTATTATCTAAGGACCTAATTGGGTTTTCTTTTGATGTTAAATGAGATTGATTGTGGCAAAACTCTTGAGTGCAATCAAATTAAGAGAAGGAGCAAGTTTTCTTTTCTGCAAGTCTGTGCTTTTTCTGCAGCTGGTTGCTGAATGTTGTCCCCATTTTATTCTTACTTTGTTTTCCATCCTGGCCAGAGATAAATGTGGTAGTCCTTCTCAGTGGCTTCTCTCTTCCTTTGTCTGTTGTTTATGGTCTATGGCCTAGCTTAGGCTCCAAGCCCCAGTGGTCAGGGACAAATAGTCTTCATTGCCCCTTTGCCTGGGATCTTTACAGCAGGAAAATAGAGACAAAGCCAACAAGAAGTGCACTTGTTCTGTGCTGTGAAGATTGCGCTCCCGCTTCGTGCTGCTATAAAATGACTGCTGCTGCTGAAGGGCAGTTGAAAATCAAATCTCTGGGTTTTCTTTCAATCTTCTGTGGTCCCCTGCACACTTCAGGCACTGTATTAATCATTATAATTTCTTCCACATTGCCACTTTGTGAGCTTCCTTTGAGCAGTGTTTTCTGTTTTGTGCTCTCTTCCAGCAGGCTCCAGCTTTTCTGGAAGCGGCTGCCTGAACTCTTTCCCAGGGCGAGGGTATGCCAGCCAGTGCATCAATCCACTTTTGTTTTCATTATGCCAGCTTCCTGCAAAGTTTTCAAATTAATTTTAATGCCTCCCTCAATTTTAAGGCCTATAAAAAGACCTTGGTTCTGCCTACCTTGGTGAACTGGGACCTGTTCAGGAATCTGGTGGATGCTTTTGACTTGGTGCCGGGGGTAGCTGTTTTCCCCTGCCTGCATTCAGTGGGTTCCTGGCACTCTTAGTCCAAAAGCATCCGGACTCTTCCCTAGCACCTCCTGGGTCAGAGAATGGAGCTGTGCTTCAGATGTCACACCCCTGCCTCACGCTGTGCAGGGTTGGGCAATCCCAGCAGGGCAGTCCTGAGCCTCGTGCCTGTGTTCCTGTACTTGGCCAGCTCCTTGGAGCTGAGGTTGTTCCACAGGAGGCAAGTGAAGCTGAGACACTCGTCTGAGTTGTGTGCTGTCAGGGGTCTATGACTTGTGGATGCTTGCAGTTCTGTAGACAACTGCCAAGAACCCTGTGAGGAAAAGGCAAACCTGATGCTAGCCTTATATTTGTGATGCAAGCCATCTCCACTGCTAGTGAAAAGATGTTTAGTGGCCTGCAGATCAAAAAAGGAAGCTCACCGTGGGGCATGATGTCAGATTGCACTGGGTAACTCTCTTCCTGCTTTTCACTTAGCTCTCTGCTACATATCTTAAAGAGTTCCCCTTTCTGAAGGAAGTGTGTGGTAAAACTGTCTAGAGTTCATTTGTCTTGTTTGCAATGGTTTGCTAGGTCTGTGCTTCCAAGGGACACCTTCTTCCTTTCTAATAGCTACCTTATTGTGACGGGACATAATAAGGGGGGACAGACCAAGCTGCAGAGAAATAACCATCCTGTGCCTCTGGAGTAAAAGGCCTATGTCATCTGAGCAATCAGGAGCTGCAGTAAGTCACAAGGGAGCCAGACAACACTTGGCCCCTTTGCACTGAGGGAGGTCACAGGACCAGCGTGAAGTTGGGAGGAACCTCTGGAGGTCAGGTGGTCCAGTCCTCCTTGCTGCCACATAGAGGTGACACAGGGATAGAGAGAAAAGTGCAAAATATTGATGACCGTTCCCACAGTCATACCACTATGTCTAGTTCTTCTGTATTCACACCATAAGGGACCCTGCCAAAGTCAGAAAAGTGGCACCACCTGTGTGTGTGGGTGTTGGATAGGAGAGGCTGCAGGAGAAACTCCCACCTTTTCCCTACTCCCATGTACTTTCTGCTGTTCTGACATTTTAAATAACAGAAAGGGAGGAAACTTCTAAAAGCTTTCTATTCCTGATGAAGGAAGGGAAAAAATCTGCTGGTTTTCCTATCAGCTAAAGTCTTAACTGAGATATTACCTGGTGCATCAGAAGGCTTTCCCCAGTCAGACAGTGAAAGAAGCTGCTCTCTCAGTGCCCACCTGCCCACCTAGTAATCCACAGCCTCAGATAAAGCTGATATCTGGCTGGCTGAGACACAGACTACTTCTTTTTTTTTTTTCCCCTTTTCCTTTTTTCACCCCCAGCATCAGGCTGCAAATGATGATACCTTTTCAGCCCTGGTATTATTACCCATATGGATGGCACCTTTAGTGCATGCTATTCATTGCTATAATGGCTGCACCTGTGTATAGCATGAGCTGGAGCTGTGGCAGCTGTGGGCTGTAATTGCAAAACATTATTTTCTGTTTTTCCCTGAAAGCTTTTTCCCCCCCCCCCCTTCCTTGTTGTTCCTGTGAAGGTCCATTTATAATGACTGCAGACCTCCTTCTGTGTGCGGGGCTGCTTCTTCCTATTACAGCTATTTCTGTATGCTGGAGTCCTTCAAAGAGCACCTATGCAAGTGCATGTACTGTCTGACGTGGACACACAGCCAGCAGCCTCCACATGCAGTGCCTGGGGTGGTCAGGGTGCTTGCTGGAGGACTCAGTGCAGTGTGGCTGCACCTGCCATCACCAACACTGCGCTGGACACTCAGCTTTTATGTGAGTTAGCACAGAGGCTCTGAGATGATTAATTCATTTGTTCCTTGAATGTTCTGCCCCGAGTGCTTGCATTGCTGCGAATCAATTTACTACTTCTAGGCCTGGATTAATGCAAGTGCCGATGGAGCATGCACGGGAGGAAGGAGGGGGATGGAGCTGGGGGTGTAGGGAGATATGCAGAACACAGCCAGCAACTCTTAAAAATGAAAAACACTGAGGCAGAGTGCTTTGAAAAAAAAAAGAATTTGTTCATTTGTTTCTCAGTGCTCTTAGTTATCATGCTAAATTCAGTTTGCTGAAAGGCAACCAGCCAGGCAGTGTTTCAGGTTGTGCCTTATAAATCAAGGCTGTAGCAAGGAATTTGAAATGTATATTGACACTGGCTGTTCTCTTACCTCCTGCTGTAATGAATTCATGTCTGCAGACAACAGACACAATTATTATGGAAATTGCACTCACACACAAACACTCAGGAAAATAGGACCTTTTTTTTTTTTTTTTTCTTTCCCCAAAGCTCCTGCTTTACCACTCCTAGTCAGGCCTCCAGCACCTGGCTGGGCTGTCACAGCTGGTGGCAGGATTTTTCCCAACTTCTCAGGCAGCTGCTGTAAGATGTCACCTATGGTGTGCCTTGAGCTAGGGGTACCACTGCCTCACAATCCCACTCCCTACGGCAAGAGCATGAAAGATGGGTGCCCAGATCCAGGCTGGACAGCAGGGCAGCAGCACAGCAAGTGTGGAAAATAAGCAGACCACCACTAAACCATATCCTTCAGCATCACATCTACATGTCTAGGGATGGTGACTTAACCACTTCTCTAAACATCCTGGTTCAGTCCTTGATGGCCTTTTGCGAATGATTTTTTTCCTAACCTACCCCCCCTTGTGACCTGATGCCATTTCTTCTCTTCTTATCCTTTGTTCTTTGGGAGAAGAAACTCACCTTCTACATCTTCCTTTCGGGTAGCTGTAGAGAACAAGAAAGTGACCTCTCAAGCCTCCTTTTCCCTAGACTGAGCAACTCCAGTTCCCTCAGCTGTTCTTCACAAGACTTGTGCTCTAAACCCCTCAAAAGCTTTGCTCCTCTTCTCTGTACATGCTCCAGCACCTCCTGTCCTTATAGCAAGTGTGCCTGAAACTGAACAGAGAGGTCCAAGGTATTCAAATTTGCAGTATTCAAAGAGTGAGTGACTGGTGTGCAGAAAAGTTGAGAATGCTTGTGCCTTCCCCAGCAAAATCCTTCTCCTTCAGGCTGACAGAGGAAGCCTTCTGTTAGAGGTGTGATAGCACTCCATGCCCCTACTTATCTGGGTAGGGAGAAGTGGAAGGACAGATTTCTGCACACACATATTAGTGCTTCAATGCAGTGAGATAAACGATCTGCTGAAGGATCTAGAGAACAGGTCTTGTGAGGAGCAGCTGAGGGAGCTGGGATTGTTTTGTCTGGAGAAAAGGAGGCTGTGGACAGACCTTCTCACTCTCTACAACTACCTGAAAGGAGGCTGGGGGGACATCTGTCTCCTCTCCCTAGTAATAAGTGAAAGGATGGGAGAGAATGGCCTGAAGTTGCACATGGGGAGGTTTAGGTTGGCTGTTAGAAGAAAATTCTTCACTGAAAGTGTTCTCTAACACTGGAACGAGCTGCCAACGGGGGTGGTTGAATCCTCATCCCTGGACCAGTTTAAAAGACTTAGAAACATTGTACTACGGGACAGGGGTAGAGTTAGGTAACAGCTGGACCCGACGACGCTGAAAAGGTCTTTCCCAACCAGAATAATGCTACAACGCTAAGCCGAAGACTGGGTGCTGGGGAAAGCAGCGGGTAGCGATGCCGCGCGGCACCGCTAGGTGGCAGTGTTCCCCCAGGAATACAGTCGCTGGCGCAGGAAACCCTGAGCCGCCCAACGTGCGCCGCGGCCCCGTGGCTGAGACCTCCTTTCCTCTCTTGCCTGCTTTTTCACAGGTAAAGGTAGAAGTGTTCAGCTTTCTGTTCGCCGTCTGTTTATAACAAACCCAAAATATTTCCTTTCCGTGCCTAAAAGTAAAAATGAGCAGGCCTTCAGCTCACCCCCCGGCTCGGTATCAGACTGGGATATTTTGCAGTGCTGCCAGCCTTTAACAACATAGAGTCAGAGAACCAGAACAGTTTGGGGTGGAAGAGACTTTTCAAGATCATCTGGGTCAATGCCCCTGCCGTGAGCAGAGACAACTTCAATTAGATGAGGTTGAGGAGAGCTCCATCCAGCCTGCCCTGGAATGTTTGCAGGGATGGTGCATCCATCACCGCTCTGGGCAGCTTGTGCCGCTCTCACCACCCCCGTAAAAAACGATCTTCCTTGTATCGGCTCTAAATCTCTCCTCTTTAGGTTGGAAACCATCAACCCCTTGTCTCAACAGACAGGGCTAAAAAAAAAAAGCCTGTCCTCATCTTTCTGATAGGTCCTTTTAAGGACTGAGAGGCTGCAGTAAGGTCTCCCCAGAGCCTTCTCTTCTGCAGGATGAGCATCACCATCTCTCTCAGCCTTTCTTCACAGGAGGGGTGTTAGAGCCCTCTGATTGCTGTGGCCTCCCCCTGGACCCGCTCCAACAGATCCCCGTGTCAGTCTTGTGCTGAGCACTGCATCCCTGCATGCAGTACTCCAGGTAAGGTCTCACCAGAGCAGAAGGGAGGGGAACAATCACCTCCCTGCACCTTGAATTGCTTCCAAAGAGGCTGTTGAGTGGTCATTACAGAGTGGTGGTATTTATTCAGCGGCTTGCTGGGCTGAAACTGGAATGTAGCGCAGGGGTGATGAGTTTTCACCTCGTTTTGTTCATTGCTGTGCCACTCGGCCTTTCTAGCTTGTTTGCTTTGAAAGAAATATATTTCTAGACCAACAAGACATAGCCTGGAAAGCTTCCTGGTGGTGGGGGGCACCTTCATCTGGATCTCAAAAACTATACTTAGTCTTTGAACGTCCCTCCTCTTGCTGCTCACCTCTTTCTGTATGCTGGGTAACTCAGGGGCAGCTGTAAACAGAAAATTCTGTTGACTTTGAAAATATATATGTGTTTTATATATANGTGTGAGCTGGCTTTACTGGTGGATTTGTGTGACTGCAGCATTTTCGTGCCTATATTTTGGAGAGGAAATATTAAAGGCTGGATGAGGCATACGGAGTCTGAACATGATAGAGCAGTTCTTACCTCCACATTGCCGGCTAATACCAGCTGAGGACTGTGTAGATAGCTGTTGCCATCTGTCAGTTGTGAAATGATTTGATAGTTTCGAGTTGTGTTTCTATGGGACGAGTTTCTGTTTAACAAGAAAACACCACTGAAACAGGCACTCGCTAATCATCAGAGAGACGAGAGATTGAATAGATGATGGAAACAGAATTTCTCTCTCATCTAGCTCTTGTCAACACTCTGTGAAAAATAGAGCAGGCCTCGAATTGGGAAAACAGCTTTGTCAAATTCTGAACTTTCAATGTTGTTTTCATTGTGCAGGGACCAGAATGGACTGTTTGTTTTTTTTTTTTTTTTCTTTTTTGTTAATTTCTTGTGAAAGAGGCCACAGCATCCTTTAATGCAATTTGTTAGCAGGCTAACTCTTGAGATACTTAATTTACTGAAAGTAGATTTTGAATTTTTTTGTTTTGTTTTTAGAGAGCAAAACCACTCAGTAGTAACTTTGGTGACCATATTGTTAGATATGCTGGCAAATTTTTGCAAAAAGGAGGGAAAATCCTGAAAAGTGTCAATTTTTACACCAAAAGTATCCATTTTTACAACTGTTGTGCATTTAATGCAAGAATTATCTGTTGTTCCCAAGTTAAAAAATGTGTCCCAGCCATCCAAAGACAGCTTTGGGTTTTTTAGGCTGTTTTTTCTTTTTGCATGTAATAATTAGTAGTGACACTGGGAATCAGACCTTTAGCTGACGTTCATTTGAACTCCCTGCAGTTGCCTGTCTTTGAACGTTTTTCCACATTTTGAAGTGCTAAATCCTTTTATTTTATTTTTTTTCCCCTACTTTTTGCTTCACACTAGTAAACTTCAGTGAGAATTAGGATCCCAGATGGCATTTGGGAGTGGAAGGAGGCAAATGGAGACAGGGGAACTTGTCCAAGGTCAAGGCTGGGATAAAATCCAGGATTCCAAAGTCCTTGCCCGGGGCCTGACTCATGACTGGCTCAGGCTTTACCACCCTGATCCCTTCTTCAGCATTTTGATGCTGGGTGGACTTTGCTTCTGGCCTTCCCCCCCATTTCATGCCACATTTTGGGGACGCTCCTCCTTTGCAGTCAGACCTGAGAGGACACGGATGGGATGGGAGGTTAGATGTCAGAGGAGATGTCTCAGTGGCTCTCAAGCCATATCACCAGCCTTTGCCAGAGCCAGAGGCTTCAAGTGGGATAGAAGAGAAACCCACAGCAGGCAGTTATGCAACAACCTACCCCTGGGAAAGTTTCCTTTGAACTGCTGTCAATTGAAGGATAACTTGCGGCCTCAAGCACTACTATATATATATATATATAGATAGAGAGAGAGAGAGAGAGATAGTATTTACTATTTAAATTCTGTTTGTTCATGTTAACCCAAACTTGTATATGCCAGGTCTGCCCAGTTTAAGCTAAAACAACTCCTCAGGGCAGAGTTCTCATCTTCTTATGCTTGTAAATTACTATGTCCCTCCAAAAACTGTGCAGATTGTAATACATACAGCAGAAGTGCTGGCTCATTCTTGTTTTAACCAACCATTCCAAATCTTTCCTTCTCTTTGGTGCTGGTCAGGTGTATTGCTTGGGTTGAACTTTTTGTTCCATGTTTTCAAACAAACAAAAAAAAAAAAGGCATTCAAAGAGAGCCAAATACTATTCAAAGAGGTGAGGACCATCTTTGGGATGTCTGTGTCTTTGTTTCTATGACATTTATTGATTTGCACATCAGAGGCACCAAAAATTTCTCAGCAGTGAAATTTAACAACTGGATACACACTTTAAGCTGGGATAAGTCAGGCTTCCTCAACGGCATGAGTGGCTTGAGGACACAGAACCTTGGGGAGTGCTCCAGGGGCACCTTCCAGACAAGACTCATTTTGAGGATGGCTTATGAAGTGATGTGAGCCTCTCAGAGCAGAGCTCTCAGAGTTCTTCTGCTCTTTCCTGGCACAGGGGTCAGCCAGGCTGAAAACAGTGTGTGGTGGGAGAGGTGGATGTCTTGGCTTCTCTCCAAACTGGGAGAGAGAGATGAAGCTCTGTAATAGAGAATGTTTCTCAAAATGGTATTTCAGTTGACTTTGATGCCACTTCTCCTAGAGCTTGCAGGGCTTGTCCCTGAAGTCTGTTAACTGCTCCACAGAGTGCTGCTAAACCTGATTTGTGCAAGCACCTGCAGCAAGTGTCTGGTGAAAGGAACTCGGTAAGGCTTAGTGCACATGCTGAGGAGGAGTGCATGCTGAGAGCATGAAAAGGAAGAGGCACCACCACACCTGAGACCTGTGGGCCTGGTGCCAGGTGTACTTACTGGATTTGGCTTTTTTATCATAAGCACTTTGGATCATACACTTCCACTTGATATTGTGGGTGGCTTTTTCTCAGAGCAGGACAGAGGAAAAAGTTTTTCAGAGCAAGATTAATTTATTTGACTAGTAGTTTGAGTTAGATTTAACTGTGCTTGTTTAAGTGTTGCTAGCCTTGCTGTAAAGCAATCGAGGAAGCCACATTACAGCTAACCAAATACCGTGAGTTTAAAAGAGCCCTGCCACCCAAATTCATCTCTCTCTGATCTGGTATTATGAAGAAAAATGAAGATAAACAAAACCTCATGTGAACTCTGGCCTAACCCTTTCCTTGGGTATGGCAGATATTGAAGATGAGTCATTCGCTGTGGCATGATGGTGAAAATGAGCATCTGGATTGGGCTTTCAGCCTGCAAAAGCCCACACTGCGTGCTGCAGTCCTGGGCTCTGGAGTAGGATGAAGCACAGTTGTTGTTTTGTTTTGTTTTTGGTTTTTTTTTTTTTTTTTTAAACAAGTGGATTGCTAAAGCTCATATCCATCTTGCTTCACCCCTTTTTCTCTCATAGAGCTGCACAGACCAAACTGGGAGAGGTCAAGCAGAGGACCTCTTGCCCCAGCACATGCTAGCCTGCATCCTCAGAGAAAAGAGAGTATGCTGCTTGCCTGCTTGGGAGAAGTGCTCAGGCACAAGCCTTCACCACAGATGGCTGAAACTAAATTTTCAGCTCATGGAGTGTGTTATTTCTACCCTGTTTGAACCAGAAATATGTTTGTTTAAATATTTTCTCTGAAATTTTGCTTTTGGAAATTTGCCTTGTAGCGTTTCAGAACTAGTTCGCTTGGTGATTTGTTTAATTTGGGAGCTAATTATTATAATCCTTGTGGCATCACTTGGTGTCAGTTATCAGAACGATCTCCACACGATTGCTGAGTGACACTAAGAGTACAAAACCGAAAACGAACCACCTAAAAACATTTTGACATTAGATTCTCAAATTTTCATTTCTCAACTCCAAAATCTGACCTCAAAGTGCCAACATCTTCTGGGACGAAAATGCCAAACTCATTTTAATTTCATTTCAGTGTCTTTCTAGAGGGACTTTTATTGAGCTCATTACTGACATGATATTAAATTGAGTAAAGCCTTCAGTTTTTCATTAGAAATTTACTCTTAAATTCTGCCACCACTACCCTGCACCTACATCAGAGCCGCTTATGTGAGGTGCATGTCTCCTTTGAGTCTGGATGATAGGCTTTTGCCTGAGTCTTAGAGAAATGTTAAAGGCAATATCCTGTTAAGAGTTTGATTTAATGCCACAATGAATTTATCTTAATGTGTCTTTATTTTCTCTGATCTGTCAGAGCCTCGGCTCTTTCTCATTAGGGGTAAAGGTTTGGAAACTATGTGAAGTTGCTGCCTTCTTACGTGTCACACCTGCCTGAGCCAAGGCAAGAGGGATTTGTGATGTCAATATTAAAAACGAGGTATTAACTCATAGATACGGTGATGGAGAGGACCAAAAGAGGGCTCCTGCCGTATTACTGTATCCTTTTCATCACTCCTTCTGAGAGGAGCATGGAAAGAGTTGATGGAGGGGTCAGGAAAGAGGTTAGGAGATAGGCTGAAAGCTTCTAAGTTTAACGTTGAATATGGCGAATTTGAGGTCATTTTAATTTCTGGTGGTAGCGAGTTCCACGCCACATAAATCACAGGTCTGTGGGAGAGCGGCTGGGCGCTGCTGTCAGGAGGAGATGGATGGCTGGTGGGGAGAGGTGGCCTCCCAGGTGAGCCTGGCTGGATCGTACGCAGGCGCAATAGGCAGCTTGAACTGCTCTCTGCTTGCACTGGGGGCTCTGAGCCCTGCTGGTGGGTTGAGAGAGGAGGTTTGTTCCCAAGGACCCGCTTTGGCGAGCAGATGTGCTGCTCTGCTTCGCACCAATAGATGGCTTTGGGTTTTTGTGGAACGGCAGGAAGCTTCTGACGCCTGCCCACCTCACTCGCCCTGCGGGTAAGCAGTAAACCCTCACGGGCACATAAGTGCTGTGCTTTGTACTTGCTGCTTCCTGTCTGCCGGTGCTCAGCCCAGTCTCCAGGGTGGCAAGGGCTGATGCCAACAGCCTGAGTGGGCACTGTTGGGAAGAGGAAGCCAGCTAATGCCAAGCAAGCCTCCCCAGTGAGTGACTGATGCTGACAGTGTCCTGGCAGGAATTACATGGGAACGACACAAAGCTGCTCACACTCTGTCCCTCTGGAAACCCACCACTCCTCCTGCCAGCCTGGCATCCAGAAACCGTTCTCATGACCAGACAGAGAGCTGGGGTAAAGCCTGGGATGGCTGAGGACTGCAGATGGCTCACACAGCTCGCAAACGGCGCTGTTGCTGTCCCTTCGCAAGAGTCTCCTTGTCTTGGGGCAGCAGCAGGGTGGCAGGGCTGTACTTCACACTGTCACACCCCTGGTCAGCTCCTCCTATCTCTGCACTCCTTGCCCTGTGCTGAGCAGAATAGCAGAGTGAAGATAATGATTCTCATTTATATCAGTTAAGGTCTCAGCCCGCTCTCGAATTTACTTCATTAAAACTGTGGGCTGAATTTATTTTCATTTCTCCTATCCTAGTGCCTTGCTGCAGTGTGACTGAAGCATCTCTTCATAGTGTACTAAAGTACCAGAGTTGTCTCTTCTCATTTCTTTTAACCTTCTTCAGCTTTCTCTTCATCCCCTTCCCACTTCTCCTCCTCACTTTCCCTTTCACAAGGTGTTTGCCTAACTATCACCCAACCTTTGGTGCTGCCTGTCATGTGGATTCATGACAAGGGAGAAGGCAGGAATACCTGCCACATGCATCACTTGGGTTCATGGGTCAAACCCTAATCTCACCGCAGGCGCTAGGTAGGTGCCTTTCCCTCTTCCTCCAGCTCTGGCAGGTCAGAAGATGCACTTAAGCCTGCACAGGGTAAACTGTGCTTTCAGCTGAGTGATGGCAGAAAGATCCTGCCAGGAGTAAAAAGAGCAGGAGTGGCAAAAGCCACAATGTGAAAAGAAGAGATGCCCTTGTGTGAGAGATGTGACTCTGTGTGTTGTTCAGTGAGGCTGTGCATATCTTACTCTGATATGGTCAAAAGTGGTACTTTGTGTTCATTCCCTCTCTAACCAAGGACTGGGATTGGACTGCCCTTCTAGATGTCTCCTCTACAAGAAGCATTGGTCGTCCTGTTCCCCCTCCCTTACTCTCTCCATTTGTGACTTTGAAGGCTATGAAGGAAGCAAAAGGAAACTTTTTAAAAAAAGATGTCTTTTGAAGGGCTGCTGCCTCTCAAAGCTTTGGCCCTCTCAAGTGAGGAGTGCAGAGGTTGTGAGGATGTGGCTTTTGTTGTGGTAAGGCCCTGTGATGTGAGCAAGAGCTGCAACAGGAGCAGCAGGCCTAGAGCAGCCCACTCCATGCAGGCAGCCTACCCCCCAGCAGTGTGACTCCCGTGGCCACGGTGCCAGTGCTTGCAGCATCCTCCATCTCCCACACCTATGAGGCTGTAGTTCCCATCCTATGGGTGCCAGGTCAGCTCAGCATCTCGCTGGTTGTGCTGCAGTTCCCCATGGTGCTGACAGCGCCAGGGCTGCAGGACCTGTTTCCATGGAAGGAGGAAGTGCAGTAAGGTTATTGCCAGGCTTGCCAGGTTTTGCCTTATTTCTGCCATACCTCTGGTACTCCTCCCTTTCCTCTTCGTCCAAGCCCTGGTGCTCCCTCTGCTGGGGAAAATGAAGAGGTGAAAACCAACATAAGCCAGTCACAAATGGTCTGAGAAGTGTTAAAACGACGTTGCACTTTCCACTCTGTCACACATCTGGGTAGCTGTAGCTGCAGCAAGGTCACGGACACTGACTGCTTATGGACATGCACAGATTGTTGCATTTCTAAATAGGCTTTCCTGTGACTTTATGCTTTAAAAAGAAACGTGAAGGCTTCTTTCATGACAGCCTGGCTTTAATATTAGATTATCCAGCCCCTCTGTTTGCCTTTCACATAGGGCTTTTCCCAAAGCTTTAGGATGCTGAGAACTGGATTAATCCACGGCTTCTCACTCTTACACCTGGTATAAGAACCTCAAAAGCTGCAAAGATTTTCTTCACTGAGGTTAACCTCATTGTACAGCTTGCTTTTCTCATGTAGCACCAGTGCAGCCTTGTACCATGAGAAATACCCATTTTGAATAACGACAGGGTTTAAATGTGTGTGCCTGCGTGGTGCACAAGCCTGCCTCTGCATTTGTGCTATCAATGGATGGGGACAAAGCATCCGCCAAGCTCTTCATCTGTTTTGGAGGTGGTGGCAGCACATTTGCTTCTATAGAGAGTTTTTATGGACTTGTTTCCCATCAATGGGCAGCCCTGACTGCATTAATTCCTTCCATTGAAACAAATGAGTCTGTGGCTGGAGCTGACTGCACGGCTTTCAAGGGAATTCATTCTGTATCTTTCATGTTAGTGATATCTGTGAAAAACAGGAAACTGTTTTCCCATCTCATTCACATAATAGATAAGATGAGAAATTAGCTGCTGGATGAGCATCCTGGGGGCTGTTCATTTTGTCACGATAAATAACGCTCTGCCGCTGCTGCCTCCTGTGCGCGCGCACCACACACACACACATGTGCACCCCACACACATCCACGAACACTCACACTCACAATGTTTCTCTCTCAGGATCATCTTCTTGCTGGAGAGTGACTCTGCCTCGTTGCTATAGAATCTCTGATTTGGAAAGGTATTTCTTCCTCAGCTTATAGTCTCTTTTGTTTCCTCCCACAGCTGCTGCCTGTGTGCACCCCTTAGTAAGGAAGGTTTGGGTGGGAAGTGGATTTTCATCAGCTTGATGTGGTAGATAACACCTCCTGCTTGCTAATCTTCCCTCTTCCATGTCCAGGAGAGGGACAAGATGGGATCCTCAACGTGCTGCTACGGTGAGCTCTGTGTGTGTGCCCCAACCAGTGATCCTTTTGGGTAGCCTCCATGGCTTGACAGCAATGATTTTTCTCCAGTTTGATGAGGACTGCACCATCCTTCTGTGCTGCTTCTTCCACAGGTGGTGGCCAACACCATGATCAACCCACAGGTGACTGACTTTCTTTCAACATTTGCTTTTTCCACGTTCTGACACTTTGCACACTTTTGGACAGTAAAATGAAACTACCACCAGGCAGAATTCAAGACCTGCAGTTAGTGTTTAGGACAAAACAAAAGTGTTCCCAGGAGGACGCTAGAGAAGGAGAGGGTCCTTTTGCCCTCTGAGTTATCTTCTCACAGACCTGGTTTGGGGGAAAGCTCATAGCCTTGGAGCAAACCTGAAAAAAAAGGAAAGTATAGTCAAAGCAGACAGAGGTGGGGTGTTTTTTTTTTTTGTTTTGTTTAATGTTTAGAAAACTAAAGAAAAGGAAATCAATTATGAGGCCTACCTGAATTTTATTTCCTCACCAAAAACCAAATTACTCAGCAAACTTATCGCTTGCTATTGCAGGCCTTGGTATTAAAGAAAACAATCAGGCCAGCAGGATTAATCTCTGACAGCTGCCTTATCTTTAACTTGCACCTTTGTTATTTTCTGATGAGCTTCTCTTTTTTTGCTGCCACGTTGTACCATACCTCACTGGTTCCTTTCATTTTATCATCAGGCAGGAGCGGAGGACCTTTCAGTTTATTAAAAAACCTTTATTTGTGAAGAACAAAGAGGGGGGAAAAAAGGCAAACAATGAGGTCAGACAATCTCCTTCTTGCCAGGAGTCACTCACCTGTTATTTAGAGTGTTATCAGTTAGAGGAGACTTGCATCGTTGAAAATCAGTCCCTGACAGCATACTCTGTTAATGCACACACACACACACACGTACGTGCACGCACACAAAGCCCCTTAACAATTGACTCATACCAACCTCCAGACAAGGTCCTCTCCTGCCAAGGCTATAATATTTTCACCAGTGGAAGTTTGGGTTTTTTTTTGTTCTGGCTTGGGTACAACCATCAGGGTCTGTGGCACAGGAATATGGGTTTGACAAGTCTAGCTGTACAAGGCTACGTGCACCACAAACAGTGTCCTCTGCTCCCAGGAAAACCTCCTGTCCTAACCTGCCTTGTGCCCTCTTGGCAGCTATCAATATGCAACATGACTTCGAGATTCACTCTTCAACAATAGCCTTTCTTTTCTGCTGGGGTTATTCATGTGTCTCTCCAATTAAACTTCGCTAGCAAGGTTGGCTCAGATAGCACCCGAAATGGCTTTGTCAGGTAGGAATGAGTCATTTCCCAACTGCAGCTGTGAGTTTCTTGCAGATGCTTGGTGCAGGAAATGCCTCTTGCCTTTGTCCTGCTAGTGGTTTCACTGTGCAAGTCTTCACAGAAACTTGAACGGCAGGAAGAGCTCTGAGTGCAAAAGGTAGAGCTGTTTTTCTGCTCTTGATGTAACAAATCCAGCTTGCAGTGGCTTTTTTTTTTAATGTTTTTTTTCTTCCATTCTTCCCATCAAGTTCTGGACTTGTAGGGTGTGAGCACGTGAATCACATTAAATTTATTCCACAGGGCTGAGAGCTACACCTATGAAAAGAGAGTAATAAACGCAGAACTTCTCTTTCTGGAGTTAGAGGAGCAAATCAACTTTAAAGCTGTCATTAAAGAAGAACTTGTTGAAGAGACTGGGATTATTAATAACTACTTTATGACAGTGGCAATGAATTATGTGCTCAGTAAGTTCTTTGTCCTGATGGCTCATCATGAGTATGTTATGGGTGAGTTGGGGAGTACTTGCAATGTAATGTATTTCCCATAGGTTTTATGGTCGTGGTGAGAAAAGTGTGTCATGGAGGAAGGGACAGATCTAGTCTGGTAATGGCGACTCAGTTGAAAATATGTTATGAGGCAGAGTTAGAAACAAGACAGAGAGACATAGAGGTGATTTTTAAAGTCCTTTTAGGCTGACTTTGTATAGTTGAAGGCTGTGTGCATTTTGCAAGAGCTGTAGAGTTAATGCCACTGAGAAATTTTTCAGTATTTAAAAAGAGCTAGCAAGAGAATCAAGGGGGAAAAAAATCCAGAATACAAACAAACAAAAAAACCAAAACCAAAAAACCCCAAACCAACCCACCGTTGTAGTTAAATGGCCTTATTGAACTCCCACAAAAATTTAAAGGGTCTGGAACACAAGTGTGTGACCCTATGGGTACATACCTTTACCTTACTGCATCTGTGTGATCAGAGACATGGGCATGTACGTGATGATAGAAGACTCAATGATCTAGCAATAGAAATGCTTTACTGGCAGGAGTTTAAATTGGCCTGCTGCAAATCATGCTGCCAAGAGTGGTGCATGGCATTCTTGTCCTTTGCCTCTCCTCTGAACCAGAGAGGGAAGCAGATGGTATAAAACTGTTTCTTCTACTACTATGCCAATCCTCATCCTAGGGAAAAACCTACTTTGCTGCCTGTTTAAGGCAGCTTTTGGTTCTCTTTACACCACTGGAGAGCAAAACTCCCTCAACAAAGCTTTTCTACTGGTAAAGAAAGCACAGTTTCAAAAGGCTGACATCTCCTGCCTCTTTCCTGGTTAGATATTTTGGGAAGCAGGGTTTCTGTCTTTGCCTGGGTTGGGAGGTGAGTTCTGCAGAGTGTCTTTTCTGTATTTTTTGTCCTGTGAGCTCTAGGCAAGAATTCTTCTCTGCCACACACAGCTACGGAAACTGAAGGTCTACAATTGTTGTTGCATGCCCAACAGCTATCATGAATTTTGAGTGTTTTATTAAATACATAGATCTCTAGCTAGGAGGGATGCAATTGTCCCTAAAAGGAGTAGATACCTTCCCAGACTGTGGATATACACAAAGAAATGCCTTTTGCAAGCGTATATTTGTGCATACATGTGCCTTCAGACAGCATCAGCTACATCATCTGAGACCTTCAGTTATTTTCAGCAATCTGCTCTCTTCTTTCTAGGTGTTTTCTTTTCTTCTCTGGAAGCATTATTCAGTTTGACGGCTCAGTTCAAATCTGCAGTGTATGAACCCAGCTGAAAAGAACCTGAGGAAATAAGCAGAGACAGCCACACAAAGGCAGCGTGGAGGGGGGACTGAAATGAAAGGAAAAAGAAAGGTAGGATAATTCTATGACAAAGGGGTCTTTGGAATCTAATGCTGATGTGGTTTGTTGTTGCTATGGTGGTAGTGGTGGTTAGTTGTTGGATGGGGGGTTCTCTGGGAGGTTTTTTTTTGACATTGTGTCTTGGTCAGTGCCACTGTTGTGCTTCTCTAGACCAATGGCAGTCATATATTGCAGAGAACTCTCCATACAAGTTTG
Source organism: Psilopogon haemacephalus (assembly GCA_013396835.1). NCBI lineage: Eukaryota > Metazoa > Chordata > Aves > Piciformes > Megalaimidae > Psilopogon > Psilopogon haemacephalus. Next base: position 1,759,481 of record VWZI01010423.1, read on the forward strand.
AGGGATATGTCAGGTCCCAAGAATGCCCTTGCAAGGAAGCTAACCAGTAGCATCCTGCAGCATGAGCTACAGGAGGTAATCTGGCCTACTCCCTTCTGTTTGGCCACACCTGCTTAATTCTTTCCAGTGCAGCAATATTCTACTCTTGTCTTTCTTTCTCTGGCTCTCCAGCAAATACCACTGGCCTGAAGCAATGGTAATTATTTATCTGATTTTATTTATGCTGTGCACAATGTTAGACTGCATAAGCTACAGTTTAAATAAAACTAAATCAAAACTCATATCCCCTGCTGAATTATACTACAATGAAAGTAAAAGTCTCCTCATCAAAACCTCCCTTCTTAGCCCACCCCAATATATTAAACTAAAGCTTAACAAAAGAGACAAGTTTTGCAATGTGCCCTGGAGATTCACCACACAAGGAAGCAAATTCAAGAGTTGTGGGCCTTCTGCTGAGAGGGAAAAAAAAGCCATTTCCAAATGCTCTGCTCCAGGGACTGTCAGTTCAAATGCCTTGGCTCATCTCAACAGCTCATCTCAATGGTGGACCTAGTGTTTGTAGGCAGAGGTGTTCTCCAGGGGACAGGCAGGTTCAAATCACAAGGAGATTTAGAAACTAAGGCCTGAATTGCACCTGGAAATGAATTGAAAATTGGCGCAGCCTGTGTGCCATCTGCGCTCTATGGTTTGTGTCTGAAATGTGGATATGTAAGCAGGCAGCTGCATACTGCAATTAGCTGAAGTTTCTGAGTGGTCCTCAGACGTAGTGCTGAGCAGACCACATGGCAGCAATCCAGTCTGGAGATGAGAAAAGCACAGACAATGGCGACACAGTCCAACAGGACAAGAGGTTGAAATCTCCTCACCAAGCAGATAGGAGAAGGGGAAATAAACACTCGTGGCTCCTGCTGCCGCTGGAACGTTCAAAGGCATCTGGAAATCCAGGAGGTCTTCTCCAACTGGGCAACAAAGGGCAAGGCTCCCCTACATCCAGACGGCAAGCATCATTTTTGCCATCTCCCCCAATTATTTTCTGTCACCATTATCAGCTTGATTTCATGTGCAGTCAGCTCTCATCTTCCAAAATCTGGATTTAGACTGAGCCTGAGAAAGCCAAATGTCTGCAAAACCTGAAGTCCCATGAAAGAGGAGTCATAGAGCTGATCATCATAAGAATTTTGATGCTGATGTTTCCCAGCACCATGCTGCTTCCTTTGTGTCACAGGCCATCTGTGGAAAAAGAAATTAAATAACCCTCTAATAACCCAAAATACATGCAAGTTTTTATTCACATATCAGAACCTCTTGTCCATAAGCTATGTGGGTGCAGAGTGTAAGTACCCTGAGGCTTAAGCCCTGGTGTCCTTGCTGCAGTGGACAAAACTTATTTGAGGCCAGCTAGGCTTATCACATCCAAAATTCCCAAGTGTGGTAAGTTTTAACCCTAGCTACAGAAGCAAGGAAGGGAATTTTTGGGAAGAAAATGATGACTCAAAGTGGGAAGCTGAAGCTGGAGCTTTACTGTTGAACAAGAGCGGCACTGGTCTGAGAGCCCAAGTATACCATATTATGAATGCCTGATGTATAGGATGGATACCAAACAGACTGATGAAATTACAAGATGAAAGTAGTATTATCACAGACCCAGGGGGTGTGGCTTACCCCTGCCTTGCTTGTGTTTAAGGCTGGTGTAAATCTTCTGAAGTGACTCCTCTTTGCGGAGACTTACTGAAGAAACACATTGCCCTACAGTTGTGTGACAGTGCAGCCAGTGCTATCTCTTGAGGGACAAAGAGCCATCATGCTTCTGGGGGTGAATAAGTAAAAGCACCACACCTCATAGTTTAGACAGCAATGTAATCTGGTGGCAGCCATTCATTAGCTAAAAGGAATGTTACCAACAGAACAAATGAACATGTGGCAACTCTGACAAACTGACATGGGGAGCAGAATCCAATTTTTCAAGAATGATTATATGTTGGGAGTGATAATGTAGAAATCCACTTTATTATATCACAGAGGTGTGAAAAGTTTGGTTTAAAGTTATATTTGCTCACTGTACTAACTTAAAAGGAGGGTTTACTTTTTTTGTCCAGCAAGCACTGAATAACCAGTCCAGCCTGGGATGCCTTGATGATTCTGCTTCAACACACCCAGCATCCTGAGGATTGGCAGGTAATTTCAAATTGGATGGCTTTGGTTGTTGGTGGTGTCTAAGACAGAATGGCAGCACTGGCTGAGGCTCTTGCTGATAGTTAAATTAATGGTCTTTTTACTAGTGATTTACATTTGATCTTGGGTCACTGAGAGAAAACAGCGTGGAGGGAACTCCAAGAGGTATTTTGCATGGTGTCCTTTCTATTACAATGGAAGGGGAGACTTGCACTTCAGATTTCTTCTCACTTCATACCATCTTCAGTTTTTTTGAGCTCTGGTTTTATTCCTAATGCAACTTAGTTCAGATTTGCTCATTTGTATTTATGCAAACCATACGGAGAAGACTAATACGATGGTGTCAGTGTAATTGCCTCTGTAATTGATTTTTAAAGTTCTGGTTTGGAGCTGTGTGGCCTTCTGAAACTTTAGGAGCATGCTTGTCTATAAGGTCATCTACTTACCCAAGTGTCTCAACACATTGAATCAACTGACCACCATGGTCCAACTTTTCTATGGCTTTTTGTGTTGACCATGGCAGTAAGAAAGATCCCCTCTACTTGCTTGTCTTCCCAAGCTGCACTGAATGTCAGTTACATATCTTCATTTTCAAGGCCTGATTCCCCGGCTAGCACATCACTGGGTCACCACTGTCTCTTGCACACTCACAAAATTTCTGCTTCCACCTTCAGTCGGATGATTTTCTGATCCCTATTGCCCACTTGTTAACATTTCATACAAAGGCCTCTATGTTTTCTTCCTTGTTGCCTTGTTAAAGTTTCAAACAAATGTCTCTCTGTTTTCTTTCCTGCTGCCTTCCGTGCTCAAGATGCATCCCCTGCAGCCAAATCCAAACTTGCCTTATTATTGCTGTCCAAGCTGCCTTGAAACTACTCTTTATAATGCTATCTATAAAAGACTGGACAACTGCTTGTGGGTGTGCTGCAGTGACTGTCTGTCTGACTGACTGCTATTTTCCTTTTGTCCTTGTGTTTCCTTCCTGTCCACATCTGCCTGGGGTCTTTTCTCTCCCAATTACACTTCCTTAGTTTAGACCAATTTATTTTGCTGTACTTACACAGCACATGCCACAATATGAGCCTGGCCTGCAACTAGAGCTCTTGGACACGATGCTGGTTTATGTCAGGTGGAGATGTACTGCTGGAAGAGAGGAGGATCCCTGTGTTGCCTGTTGCTAGTCCTGGTTAGTACAGGACGCATGTTCCTCAATCCTCGCACACAGCTGTGCAGCGTCCTGGCACTGCCTCTGGAATCCAGCCCTACAGATCTGAGACATGAACTGCAAAATTTGGAGGGGTTTGACAGCAATGAAACACCATGCTGCAGCACAAAAAGGGCATAGGGTCTACTGTTTCCCTGATGCAAAAGGACAGAATTCCATCCCAGCTACTGGAGACACAGTCATGGTGCATTGGCAGAAAATGAGCCCTTCTGCAGGTGGACAAATGCTAGGGGCTGTCATGTGCAACTCCCACCAGATCATCAATGGGAAGAGGAAAGGATAGGGAAAAGAAAAAGAAAAATAGAAAGGGAAGGGGAAGAGAAGGAGGGAGGGGAGAAGGGAAAGGAAAAGGGTGGAGAGGAGGAATCAGGAGAGATGAGAATGGAAGGGAAGGAAAGGGAAGGGAAGTGAGAAGCTAAACCCCATTTGGAGCTATTGGCCAAATATGTTTTAAAAACGTGACTGCATTTTTTCTACCTCAGTGGAATACAGAAATGCCATACAAGTATTTTAAAGATAAGTACTAGTTAAGTAGCCCCCAAATAATCATATTTTTTCTTTGAGCTTTGTATTTCTCTTAAGTTAAATCCATTAGTAGATTAGGTTTTGCCAGCGCTATTCATGGATATTTGATCCTTGAATCCTTTCAAGAAAATCAATGCGTGGCTTTCCAGCTAATTAGCATAACGTTAATAAAATGCATAAGGCAGCCAGCACTGGCGAAGCCCCACACTTTCCCTTACGAAGTCTGTGGGGAAGGTCAACAAGTACCTCCAGTGCACGGCAGGGCGGCCGGCCCGGGGCGCGGGGACTACGGCATCCCCTGGGCACCGACGAGCTTGGGGAGCGGCGGGCACCGGGCGGGCAGGGGCGGCCTCCCCTTCCCTATTTTCCAGCCCCCTCCCAGCTCGCTTCTGCAAATCAAAGCCGCCATCTGCTGTGACAAGTGTTCCCATTCACCTTTTCCCTCTTATCTGCTCCCTCGCAGGGAAGTGCTCTGGAGGCTGACAGCCTAATCTCCGTGCTGATGCTGCAGTTCTGCAGCCACCGCCCCCCTCCCGGTGCCCCCCACCCCTGTCCTCCGTTAGCGGCCGCGGGGGACGAGGGAGAAGGGAGCTCCAGGGTCCTGGGAGAGATCCGGTGGTCCTGGCATGCAGGACAAGGAGGGGAGGTGAAGGTACTCCTCTGTTCCACCTCATCTCTTAGCATCCCTGTGTGTTTGCTCCTTGCTGTATTACTCTCATTTTAAAGGCAGATGCTGGAGAGGGTAAACCCTGATTGTTTTTCCCTTCACGCTCCTTCCTGCAAACTTGCATAGCTCACTGATATTTCTCATTTGTTGAGAGGAAATCATTTGGGTGACTGAGAAGCTTAAGCTAAAATATGTAACAGGCCCAAATAAATCACTGCAGTAATGGCAATGCAGCAGATCGCAGAAATGCTGGGGTAAATGTTCTTTTCTTTTCCACCCAGTCAGCTCATGTTGACACGTCTGTGGTTGCATAGGTGTCAACAGAGAGAGAATTATTTCCTGGCATGGAAGAAACCTGAGAAGTAAAAAAAAACATGATGGAGAAAGCGATAAGAAGCTCCTGTGAATACTTTTTTTTTCTTGCTGCAAGAAAAGAAAAAAAAACAACCCTTTGTTTTGTTCTCTTGTCTGGATATGACATTTTGCACTGTTTCCCTTCTATTCTTATTCGGTTTTACAGGCTATGGCCATCTCACATAAGTATTTCTGTGGCAGGCTGCACCGTAGGCTGCCAGCATGGGCAGGCAGCAGTAGCTCCATCCTCAGGGCTTCACCCTTGCGATCCCTCAGCATTCTCAGGAGGGTATCAAGTGATTTCTTGGGAGTTAATGCTGATTGCTTGAGAGTTGATGCTGCTTTATTGTAGAATAAATTCCACTCTCTCAGCTTTTTGCACCCTTTGGCCCAAACCCTGCTGTCTCAGTGTCTCCCTGCACAGCAGCACAATGAGGTCTTTCTGCTCGTTTGAACCATTGGAGGATAAAAGAACTTTTCAACTTCAGTAAAAGTGAGGAGCAAAGTAACTTTCAATAGAAGTAAAATTATTAGTTTCCAGTAACTGGTGGAACAGGGTTACTAAATGGGTTTACAGGAGCTGTAGATACTGAAAGCAAATCGAAAGGCAGTAAACCTGCCTTGACCACTGGCATCTGTGGCTTGAAACTGACTGCAAGCTTTGTTGCTTTTTGGGTCTTGCAGGTGCTTCATCCATGGGAATGCATTGGATAATGCTCTTTTGAGAATCAATATTTGACTTTTTCATTAATCACCTAACAATATTTGAGCTGATGTAAAAATGTTTCTGTTGTTCAAAGCTCCTGAAGACTGTGAGGAACTTCACAGTAACTTGATAAATTCAGGCCAGTAGATTCCTCAAAAACAAGCACAAATAGTGAAAAAAAGAAGGACCTCTGTGAAAAAAGTTTTCATAAATCACAGGTGTTAGTCTGTTAGTGTCTTTCCCACACAAAAAAAACCCAAAAATAACACAAGTAATGTGTTACAATGAATGCAATTAAAAACATCAGCCACCCTTGTCTTAAGTGAGAGAAGGAAAGTTAGTCTGGCCTACAAAATTTATCACTTCATCCAATTAAAAAAAAACAAACCAAAACAAAAGCAAAAACTCAAGATGAAAGACAAAAGGATCTGCCATTTGAAAGGATTGAAGTTGGCTGTGGAAGTTGTTAGAGATACAGAAAGATAACCTTGATGAGAGAGAGAGAGAAATGCATGAAATCTAGACCAGAGCAGAGGCTTGTAGGGTGCTCACAGAGGTGTGTGACTCAGAGGCTGCCTAAAGGGCACCTCTGCATAGTATTAGAAGTGATTTAATTTCTCAGTAATATAAACCCTAATGCCTCATGGCCTAATTTGCAGACCCACTGTCTAGCTTCAGAAGGCACTTTTCAAGTGGTAAGCTACTTCAGAACTGCCTACTGTAAATTGTCTTGCCTTATCATTGGGACTGCTCATACTGGTCACTTGTTGAGGCCCAGTGCTTGCTTACACTGATCATCTATTATGGGATAGAGTTACAAATCTCTGTGCCACACCTCCAAGTGTTCTCAGTGAATGAAGTCCTTGAAAAAGGTTCCTAATACCCTGTCACATAAATGCCCTTGCAAACTGTCTAGAGGACTTTCTCCCATATGCTTGGCGCTTGCTCCTAGTGCACTGTACTCATGTGGGCAAAGCCCTGTGTCCCCATTTGAACAAGCTGGCGAGTCTGTATGGGAGTGCACAGATCTGGATTCAGTGTGTGCTTAAAAGAGCTTTTTTTTTTTCCCAATAGACAAAGATGCATGAGGCTAGAAACAGTGTGAAAGCGCTGAGCAGTACATTTTGTGAGCATGAAATGTATTGACAGAAGTTTCCTGTGTCGCTAGATGGGATTATGATAAAGTGCCAGGTCTCCATTGCTCTTACTGCCGTGCCGCCTTGTTGTTCAGCGCTTTCTTTAGGTTAACATATGTCACGTTGCTAAAGAGCAATTCTCTGCTCGCTCCTGATTCAGCTGTTCTTCTCTGTGCTGGACTACGCAAGAGTAAAAGGACAGGGGGTGGGAATATGCTGACCGCTGGCTGGTGCGGCTGGGACAGAGGGCAGAGCATGAGACTGAGACACCTCCACGGGCGTGTTGTGAGGGGTGTGTGTGTCGCAGTGCTTGGGGGGCACTGTCAATGATGCAGATCTTTGGGGTTTGACTCTTTCCATGTGCCAGATACAGACAGCTTTTCCGATGGGCTCGCTCTCGCACCTGTAGCAGTGGTGCCTCAGTGGTCCAGCACATCGGCAAGAATTAGGTGATGGGGGAAGTTTTGACCCAGCCCTATGGCTAGAGCACAGGGAGCTGCTAAGTGTCTGCAAGAATGAAGGACGTTTCTGTTGTGTTTCGGGAAGCTTCTCTACCTTGAACTTACTGGCAAAGGTTAGACTAAACTTTCTGTGCTGATTAATAAAGCCTTTGTGGATGAGGTCCAAGCCAAACCTGTGAACAGTCTCTATCTCTGAATTTCAGTTTGTTACAGCATTCACATTAACTTGTAGATAATGTGCTCATAAAGCATTAATCTAATACTCTGAATTTATGAAGCAGTTGCAGTTGAATTAATATCTTTTTTACAATAAAGTCTTATTTTGATACCCCTTATGCTCAATTCCCTGAAAAAAAATCTCCTTTTCTAGCAAAAATTTGCATATCTGTTTTTTAACAAGCCTGGTAGAACTGTTTGACAGAAAGTATGAAGTAGATTAGTGAAGGTATTTCACAGGCTTAGGCATGTAAAATGAGCTGCAGTATGTATTTTGCAATAATTTCCTCCATTTTTAACCCACGTCTCAAAAGTTGCCGTGGTTTGGAAGTGTGAGCTGTGAAATGCAGATTGCAGAAGGTACATCCTGTTGACTTTGAATTTAAATCAGTTAGACATGCAATAGCTCACCTTGTGAGTTTAGGAAGAAGTCAGTTCAAGGCTTGAAGATAAATTTGGCACACATTTGCAAAGGTGAAACTACAGGATCTGTCAGCCAAGCATCTTAATAGAAAGACAAGTTAAACTCTGCTGGGACATCCTAAACTAAGGTGACACTGGAGGCAGAAGCCTGTATAATCGTAATGCTGAATGTATTTGGGTTCACTTCTGATTTTTGGTGGCAGAATGTCAGAGCAGCACCTTTACACTTTTTTCCTGGTGGGAAAAAATTATTCCAATATTTTTTCCTATGTGGAGGAAATACCTGGAGATTATGCACTAGAACGAACTACTACAAGAGGGACATGGACAAGCTAGAGCATGTCCAGAGAAGGGCCATGAGGATGATCAGAGGGTTGGAACACCTCTCCTATGAGGACAGACTGAAAGAGTTGGGGCTGTTCAGTCTGGAGAAGAGGAGGCTCCAAGGTGACCTTATTGTGGCCTTCCAGGATCTGAAGGTGGCCTACAAAAAAGCTGGGGAGGGACTTTTTAGGCTATCAGGTAGTGACAGGACTAGGGGGAATGGAGCGAAGCTGGAGGTGGAGAGATTCAGACTGGATGTGAGGAGGAAGTTCTTCAGCATGAGAGTGGTGAGACCCTGGAATGGGTTGCCCAGGGAGGTGATTGGGGCCACATCCCTGGAGGTGTTTGCAGCCAGGCTGGATGAGGCTCTGTAGAGCCTGATCTAGTGTGAGGTGTCCCTGGCCATGGCAGGGAGGTTGGAAGTAGATGATCCTTGTGGGCCCTTCCAACCCTGACTGACTCTATGATTCTATGATTTCAGAAAATCAGTTTTAAATCTCTCCCAACAGGGAGCAGACTCAGTAGATTCAGCTGACTCCTTTAGGTAACTCAGATGAGACAGGTCATCAGGATCATTTGTGCCTTGCTTAGCTTTCAAAGGCTTCAAGTAATAATTTGTACATAGAGCAAATCTACACTAAAAGGAGACTTGAGATGTCTGGGAAGTTATGTGCTCATTAGGACGATATATTAAAAAAATAAAATGCTTTGTTACAAGGGGAAGAACATAGATATGATTTTTCTATTGCACTGAGGTGCTGTTGTGCTCATAACCTGTGAGAGCAGAGTTTGAATGTTACAGTGCTTGTCAACAAATTGGTTGCCCAGCCTCTTTTGTTTATCAGAGACTTCTTAAGTTCAGGTTGTCAGTAAGGTAGAATTATGAGACAGCAAGTGGGGGAAAATTGTAATTTTTCAGTGGTTTTAATGTGTCCCTTTAAATCTTTGGGTTGCCTTCCTCAAAATACTCCAGGAATTTCCAGCAAAGTTGTTGATTACATTCACTATCGTCAAGGAGAAAAAAACCCCACAGCTTGGCAAGTTAGTTTTGTGATTATATGTATATATTCTTAATATCTAGATAGACTCCTAATCCTACTGTTTGTAGGTTGTTGGTTTTTTTTTTTTTCCTTCAGTCATATCTTCTGAGCTAGCTCCAGAAGCGACTTGCATGTTGTATACAAATAAATAAATCCTTTTATCAGTTTTAAATTGAATGCTTTTCAATTTTTTTTTTTAAGCTATCTCTTGTTCTTTCATTATGAGAAACAGTAGATAACACGGAAGTAGATGTTTTTGTGTCACATAGGCTAGTGAGTCCCTGCTTTTTATTGCTTTAAACTAGAAGTCCTTTTCTTTTCCATCTCTCTTCCTATGGAAACTTTCCTCATCTCTCTAATAATAGAGCCCTGAATTACACAATGATGAACTGAAACAGGACGCTTCCTGTTGTGCAATTAGCTTTGATGAGTGGGTCTGCCAATACTATTGACTATCAATTGTCAGTTTATATCAAGTACTTGAGTTTCATGGTAGGTGGATGGAGTAGACTGACACTCTTCCTGGTGGGAAAAGGCCAGGAGGGATTTGCTTATCTAATTTTGGACCGGATTGGTAAGTGGCAGTGTTGAAGGGACGAGGTGCCAACTCCCTTCAAAGAAGTAATTGTTGAACTCTTTCATAATAAATCATCTCCTGTTTCTCATAAATTCACCAGTGTTTGTTCTGTCTCTTCCCAGCAGGAGGATTGGGCTAAGCAACACCAGCATTAGCTGAGCTTTCTACTTTTCATAGCCCTAGCGAGGTTGGTGAGTGCCGTGGGAAGCCTGTGAGAGTGATGCTGGCCATGCTGGTTGGTAACACTGCAGAGGGCCATGTTGGTTGTGCTGACTCCCCAGGGCCTGGGGCAGTCGGGCATGCCAGGTTTGTCCAGCATGGAAACGTGCATGCTTCCTAAGAGAGCACAGGCTTGGTGACTGTGGCATTAGTATTGGCTCAATGCTGGGCTATAGTTAGCCCAAGACTTCACTTAGGATCATCTGTGATCCCAAGTGTTTCCTTCAGCATCCAACTCTGCTTATCCCCCTCAGCCTGTGCCAGTGGTACAGCACTGCTCCGACCCCCATCCCTTATCCAGGTGCTATGCTCATGGTAAATTACTTCCCCACTGCTTCTCCACTGAGTCCCATAACAACTCTTTGTTTGCCTTCTAACAGGAGCATTCAGATACGCAGAGCTAGTGCAAAGCAAATGTTTTGGAATGTACTTTGAAAGGCTGTTTAAAATGTCACCTGGGCTTTTTGTACAACCAATAACCCCGGTCCTTGCTTTGCCCCCCACAGATCTCCTTTTGTGCAAATCTGTGCTCAAATTATGAGTACTTGCTTCCCCCAAAACTCTTCCTTCTCATAAATTGGGTGAGGAGACTGCTTCTCTTTACTACTTAAATATCAAAAGTAGTCTTGACTAAATAATGTAGACACCAGCTGAGACAGTTCTATTGTGAGCTTGAATTAATGAAACAAGATTTAATTTTGTTCAACTTCCATTATCCAGAAACAAGGTCTGCTTTGATCTGTCATGAGTAAAATAGTGATACTGAGTTCACTTGAAGTCAGAACTTCTGGGTCCTATACTGTATAGTTAAAGAAATAGCTATAGGATTTTTTTTGCCTGTATGTAGACAAACTTGTAGTTTCTAGATTTCACCCTGAGCATATTGGCTTAAATACATAAATGCATAAAGACCAGGAGAGAAACACAAAAATGTCACCATTGACCCCTGTATAACCCTGGTAAAAGTAAAATCACAGAATCTCTGAAAGTCATCTGGTCCAACATCCTCTGGGGTCAGCAGCAGCATCAACTAGATGCTGCTGGTTGTCCAGGAGTGCTGTCAAGCATCACTTTGAATATCTCCAGGGATGAGGCCCCAGCCACATCTCTGGGCAACCTCTTCCAGTGTTCCACCACCCTCATAATATCCAATCTATATCTGCTCTTCTCTAGTTTGAAGCCGCTGCCCCTTGTCCTATTGCCAAAGGCCTTTGTAAACAGCCTTCTTGTAGGCCCCCTTCAGGTACTGGAAGGCTGCTATTAGATCTCCTCTTCTGCAGGCTGAACAATCCCAGCTCTCTCAGCCTGTCTTTGTAGCAGAGGTGCTTCAACCCCTGATCATCTTCGTGGCACTCTTCTGGATCCACTCCATCAGGTCTATGTCCTTACTGTATTGAGGGCTCAAGAGGTTGACAGTACTCCAGATGAGGTGTCACCAGAGCAAAGTGGCAGAATCACCTCTCTGGATCTGCTGGCAACACATCTTTTGGATCAGCCTAGGATGTGTTTTACCTTCTGGGCTGCAAGCTCACACTGTTTGCTCATGTCCAGCTTCTCAGTCATCAACACCCCCAAGATTTTTCCACAGGGCTGCTTTCTATCACCTCATCCCCCAGTCTGTACTGCCAGCGAGGAGATGGCTGCAGGAGTGTCCCTTTTGTGCATCATTTCTGACTTCCTAGCTCTGAGGGTATATTCTTATAATGATGACTAGAAAGAGGAGCTATTGTATAGAAAATAAATGCGTGTATGTGAGTGTGAAAGGCAGGAAAGGAAAGCTGTTTAAAATTAGTATCAAAACACATTATCGGATGAATAGCATAAAGAGATAATAGTATAAATACATGATACATCTCTGTATCTGTACACCCAGAGAAAGAAAAATTGATTAATTCCCATAATTTTTCTCATTCAATTGCTGTAAAATTCTCTCTTCCCTCACATCTGTCATTATAGTATCTGAAATATGAATATGCATCGACAGCAATATCCAGGTCGACTGCAGAGAGGTTTCTGCATTTCAGTGGCCTGTGGCAAAAATAGATCTTTGAAAAAATGTCAAAAAACATCACATTTACCTTTCTAATTAAAAAAAAAAAATCTGAGACCTGCTTTGATAGTTCTGTTTGCTTGTTGCTGTTTTTCTTCTATCTCAACTTGTTTGTTCCAGAGTTGTAGGGAAAAGCAAAACAAAGCATAGAAAGAAGCAGCCTAATTTTGACTTAAATTTTCAGAGAAAATAGTGTGTGAATGAAAAGGTTTGTCCCAGCATTGTCAAAGGGAAACATTACTAGAAGTTGTTAGAATTTCTGAGGAATTTGAATTGTCACCACTTGCAAGTGAGCCATCAGCTGTTGCAACAGGGTGAACTAAGATTTCTTTTTCCCAGCTGTTGGTGTTGAAATACTGGCACTGTTCAACTGCTTTCTGAAGTACTTCATTCCTAAGGCACAACATTTTGTGGAATCCTCGATGCAGCTATCATTTTTGTAGAAAAGATTGAATTCAAATGCTCCAGTGAAAGTCATTGCTTTGGTACAGAGCTATCATCTGACCTCTGCTTTTAACACTCATGTCCCTCAGTTGAGAAACCAATTGTTCTGCCTAAAACCAGTGAGGACACAGATTAAACTATCCCAGACCAAAGCACTTAATGGGAAGTAGCCTTGAAAAACTGTTGTCATGGTAGACCTGATGGGTCAATATAGGCTTATACATGTTCTGGCTTGCCCAGACGTGATTTTTTTCTGCTCACTCTCTGTTTTGGGAGAAGCAACCATGGGAAAAATTTTGAAAGTCCTGGAGTCACTGAGTGGGAGAGACCATGGCTTGTCCAAACTTGTTTTGCTCCTTCTTGCATCCTGTAGTAAACAAAGTACATGCACTTGGCTTGTGCCAACCTTGTGCAAGGCCTATGTCTTTCCCCAAATATGGGTAAGGCTTGCCTATGGCTTCACCTAATATGGGCAAGCTTGGCTAACTGCCATTCTAATTGGCTATTCTGTGTCCAAAGGCCCATTAATCTCAGGCATTGATAAAAACAGATGAGCAGGCAACACAACGTGCTCTGCCATTGTATTTGTGCTCTGCAGTTGTATCTGTGTCTGCTGCTGCCTTCTGCCACTGGCAGTGATACTGACTTTTTGCTTTATAGCGTTCTATTTTGATAAGCTATAATTCAGCTCTGCTGAACAGCCTGAAAACTGCCTGCTCTGAGTTTACCAGGAACCAGATTTAATTGCCTTCATGTGATCGGCCTGCATAGCCAGCGTGACACCATGCTGAGACTGCACATTGCAAGACATCCTGCCTACACCTGCCAAGATGAGCAGCCCTGGATGGGACTCACAGATTATCCAGAGAAACCAGCACCAGGTCAGAGATTGTCTGTCCCGTTCCCCAGCAGCCTGTGAAGCCTGGGAAGAATCAGAAGTCTCAGAGGCAATTGACAGAATTCCCTGAGAGCATTTGGGTACTGCTTCTAGCCCTGCAAGTTAGGAGAGATTAATATTTTGTGTAAATACTTAAATATTTACTCCAATAATATTTGAGTAAATACATAAAGCCTCTTGAAATTTACCTGACCTTCTGCTGTAAGCAGAAAAGGAGCCCTGAGTCCATCTGGTGGGCAAGCGGGATATTATTAAACACAAGTGGAATATTGACTGCAAGAACCCTCCAGGTCAATTAATGTTTATCTATTGCTAGTTACTACTAAGTCTAGCTATTCCTTTGTGTAATGTGTTCCTTGACCATTGCAAACGAACCAGTTATTATTGAAATTAGTGGTCTGGGGCAACGAGAGTTTTGAGTATTAAATTTAATATCATCTTGCACCAATTAATTGCTCCTCCATTACACCTATATACCCATGCTTGTGCTTAGGAAGATGTCTGTATTTTGTGTAATCCAATTTCTAATTATTTTTAAAGAGAGAAGAGTCATTAATTCTGAAAACAGAGTGTGAATACTTTGTGACACTGCACTGTTTCTGTTGCACCACAGGCTGCAGTGCTGCTTGTGAAGATGTTTGCAAGAGTCCACGACCCAGGAACTTCAGTGCCTTTACTGCTGCAAATGCACAGATGCTGCAGAGAGATGTGTATGTATGCAAGTGGATTTTAATGTTTTGTTTTTTTTTTTTTTTTAATATATGTTTTAAGTGCATGTGATTTTATAGATAGGACACATTTGTGCCTGGCAAATAAAAGTTGTTAGAATGCATAGTGTTCTTTGCCAGATGTAATGGGGGATATTAAACAGAAGACTGAAAACTACTATTATCAGGTACTGTTTCTGCTTCATGTGCAATACCAGAAGAGACACTTCCCTTGTGCTTCCCCTTGGCCTGTGATGCAGCTGTCTTTGCCTTGCATATTTTGGCATTATGTTTGACACCGAACACTTGCATCCTGAGGTGGATCTTCAACAGACAAAATGATTTGGGCTTTCTGTCATCTAATTTAAATCTCTTTTCTCCCCATGTGTAAAAAAAGGCTCCATCCCAATCCTTGATGGCCACAAGCAAAACATGTCTGGTCCAAGCCTAACCCTCATCTGCATAGCACTGCATTGTCTCCATAATTGGATGTGATAGATTTTCACTCTGCTTTAATACAATTTTGTTTGTAATTGAGTAAATGTGCCACTCACAGTCGAAAATAAATTAGCCCAGAGCAAGAGCAGCATGAACATTTTATTTTAAAATGTGTGTACCTTTTCTATACACACAGATATACCTATGTATATGCATGCCTATAAATAAAATTGAAAGGTTGTACAAACGGGTCAAGTGCCTAGCTCAGATTAGGAAAAAAAATCCCCTTCGCTGCTAAATGGCATCCTGAACTCCATTTTCTCTGTGTGTGTTGTACGTTCCCCCCCCGCCCCCAGAGAGGCTGAAAACATAAAAGCAATACTGCAGGCTGTGGCATGGGGGAGGGTTTTCTTCGTCACACTTTCTACTTCTGTCAAGCCACCTGAAAAGTTGATACGAGAAGGCCATTTTAAAATAAAGACATTGCTCTGACAGCAAATACAAATGAAATAAAATTGGCCTAAGGCTTTGATGCCAGAACCTGAATGGAGAGCTGAGACTTGGCAATGCACTAGTTTAATACACCAGAGAAACAGAGCTAGAGTGATTTGCAATGCAGTATGATGAAAGAAGAAAATATAACAAACACAGAGATTAAAACAGACTTTCTCCAGCCTGTGTGCATTCATATTTTGCACTCAAGTTGACCCATAAACATAACGAGAGAAGTAAACCTGCACTTCTCACCTCTTTTGGAGCAAAGCCTCTGGACACAGAGATATACCATGTCAGAACCTTGGCCCTGGGACTTCAGAGGGAAGAGATTGAGGCTCTGATAATTTGTGGATTATGTCTTCTTTGTGGGCAGCTCTGGAAATAGCCACCACCAGCCATGTTAAGCCATCTCTGTCATCAGTGGACAGCTAAACAGGCTTTGTGGTTGAAAAGAAAGAAGCTTGAAAGAAAGTTGGCACTTGTAGGACACTACCTTGTGCATGCCACTGCTGCTTTTGTTTTCCCGTGCATGTGCGCACACATCCCTAGCTTCCTCCCGGTCCAATTACTTTACTTAGTGTAAAAACCTCTTGAATTAAGGAGTATTTGAGGTTTTGTGCTTGTACAGCACTTATAACCAGAAGTAATCCTGTGTGTTGCCACAATGCAAAGAGGAAAAATAATATCCAAGAGGTTAAAGAGTAAATTGGTTCTCATTAACATGCAGGTCTGTTTATTTTTATATCCTCTAGAAGACATCATTTATTAGTCTCGAATGTTTTTCAGGTTTGTATGACCCAAATATGAATTGTTTGACTTTTTTTTTTTT